>OU744722.1:62980819-63583319 GCA_916613615.1 Steromphala cineraria | reverse complement strand
TTAACTTTTTAATGTTTCAATAAATCAATAATCACTCCAAGTGCCGGGCGCATGTAGGTCATATTTGGCCCAAACTTCTCCCCTAATTTCACCTACCTACCTACCATCAACTTCAGACAACGTAACAGTTTATACCATGTGTGAGGTTCTTCATGGAAGTAGATAAACTACGTACGCTTTATGAACTATAGGGTACTTGTCTTCGTGTCTTTGAGAAAGACTTGATACTCTAGACTTGATGTAGCTGCTGACATTATTGTACAGTTGTACAATCTTTGATACAACACTTGAAAAACGCCCTAAATATGGAGGAGTTTTTTTTACAATCTGGGGCCTCATTCAGTAAGTCTAGATTTGACTGATTGCATATACTCTACTCAAGCCATGAAATATAAAAACATGGATGAAGAAACGTAATTGTTTAAGATGTTTCATAAACTACATATTAAAAATAATTTAGTCTAAGGTCACTTTCACGACAGTTTTATTACATTGTGGAAATGAGTCTGAATGAAGAAGGTAATCACGATGTACTTTGTACTACTAACATCCACGTACTAACCTAAATATATACTCACGAGCAAAAGAAAGGTCACAGTACAAAAAATCCTAAATATTTCAATCTGAGAGTGACAAGTACGACTAAACAGGAATACAGAATTCAAGTTGTGAATTTTTAACAATATCGGTTCATATTTCTGAAAAACACGCCTTTAAATAAATCGTCGTGTTTTATCTCGTAAACTAGACGAGATTGAGGAGTTAAAATGGCTTCACTGCTTGTTTCCGGTGTTTCACTCTCTGTTGTCTGAAATAGGGAGTACTACTATTTACAAAATAAGCGTATCAAATGGACGTTGAGATTCCTCCTGAGATTAAAACAAATGAGATTTAAAACTGTTATTCCTGACCCTTCTCAAATTTTCCCAGGACGGAACATGGCGCTCCTGAAACCAGCCAATCAATCATCGGAGTACGTCAGAAACCACCCCGCCTCATTGGCTGTTGACGGTGAAACCTCAACTGACTTCGGCTCTATGTCTTGTACTCACACCTTCGATGAAGGGTGCCATTTGCGGACCGGAACTTTCGAGCCCTGGTGGAGAGTTGACTTCGAGGCTCACATCCGGTTGTTTCAAGCAGTCGTATACAACAGGGGTGGACCAAGTAAGCTTTCGTTTTTACCGTTTGTTATGCACTGTTATAAATATGTAATTATCCATTACAGTAGAACTCGGATAGAACGAACTCCAAGGGACCAAAGAATTTAGTTCGCTATATCCGGTGTTCGCTATACGCATATGATTTTAATGATATTATATAGGGACGGGACTTGAACATTTGTTCGCTATATCTGTGTTCGCTATATCCGTGTTCTACTGTAGTTGTATTGGTTTGACACATTTATATTTTATCATTCAAAATCAAGCACGTATCAATTAGGAGATAAACTTAGTGTGTTTTAAAATCAGAGACATGTTATACTGGATTGATAGCGAGTAAATTTTAAATTGAAACCGAACGCGCTATCAATCCAGTATAACATGTCTCTGATTTTAAAACACACTAGGTTTATCGCCATTCTACCATGACGATTTTAATCGTGAACTCTTTGTATAAGCGAATTGCACTTTGTAAAATGTCCTCACTTCCGGCAACAAAAATAAACTCGTCTGTGCCGGGGGTTTTGCTATTTGGTATTTAAAATAAAATTAAGCCGGATGCAAAGGTAAATCTATCATTGGGTGTCCATCAAATAGATTTCTGACTTTGTTCAACGCAGCTATTAATATCGTACCGTTTTAAACATGTGCTTCCATTATTTAATGCCAGAATAGACTGAGATATCCCTATCAATCAAATAGATGATTCTAACAGAAAACCACTGTGACGTAAATGACGTCACTGTATTGTTGCTGTAATCGTAGGAAGCCCGCTGCGTGTGGCGCTGATTGACCACTGAAACTTTTTCTTTTGAATAAAATACTCTATCTACTTCAAATTATTAGGTCATCCCTCGTAAACACACGTAAATAAAACATGTTAAATAACTTTTTAAAAGTTTTAATCTCAGTAAACAGCAGAATACCAGTTTTGAAATTGCCAGTCGGCTGTATCAATGCGCAGTGAAGCGGCCTCAAAATCAGAGGACGTTCAATCCAAAATTGATCACGCTTGATTTTCCAGGAGAACCAATCAGAATCTAGTATTCATCACATTCATGGTAGAATACTCAACAGAATAAGTAAAGGACCTCCTTGATTATTTACATGAGATGTTCTATTGCTCTTCTGTATCTCTCAGTATGTTGGGTCGACACTGATTTGATGGTCTCCACAATTGTTTTGAGTAAAGTTATAGTGGTAGGGTGTGAGTAAATAAGTATTCGTGTTTCATGTGATATGAAAGCAATTATTCAACAGGAAAAAGTAATGAAATTCGATTCTGTAGAAACCACGAAATAAAAAGGATGCTTACAAAATTTGCTTTTTGATCAGACGGAGAACGCTTGAGTGACTTCCGTATGCGTGTGTCAAAGCCAGGGAAAAAGTTCTCGAAGGTTTACAGAGACCAACACCAGCCTCCACAGAACGTAACGTACATCTTGTTGTTAGCCAATCAAACGGGAGATAAATTGGAGATCAAACTGCGAGGTGACTGCCGAGTGCTGACCTTGTGTGAAGTCCAAGTATTCGGAGGTAGTTTTCGTCAATTATAATATTTGATTTGACAATATTTTCAAATAATGTTCGTTAAATAATAATAATAACGTTAAATGCACTTAACTTGAAGGGGCATGCTCAAAGTGCTCGTGCATTATAGTACCCTGGTGGAAGGACGAATGTCGTCCCCTTTTAATTCTGGAGCCTTTGAAAGTCAGTAACTCACCTTCGCCTTGTTTTATTTTTTTTCATTGTTCATCTTCCTTCCAAAACTTAAACCGAAATTACTGTTTTAAGATAAGGGTAAGTTTTCTCTTGTTTAAATGTTGAATCTCTGCCCCTTAGCAAAGAGCCTGTGGGAGTAGACCGTCAAACTAGCTATCTTTACGTTTTGTATATTTTGTCTTCTGTATTTCGGTTTACCATTTGAAAGCTTTTTGGAGAATTATTGAAGCGAAGTTTTCTGTTAAATCATCTGTCGTTCTGTTCTAGTTTGTACTGTTAAATGTTCATTCTTGTTTTTTCGCACAGAGTGCCTAGACAGAAGGTATGGTTTGTTGTGTCAGACTAACTGTAGCTGTCGGGACAGAAAGGAAGTGTGTGGAAAGATCGACGGAAATTGCGTATCAGGATGCGCAGACGGCATAACAGGATTAGATTGTAAACAAGGTACCAGATGCTCGTATCACACTTGAATATCTAAACTTTCATCAGTGAAATAAAAAATTGTGTTCTTTTTCAAAAATACAAAAAGAACACTCAATACATTGAAGTATGATAGAAACGGATTAGTTTCACATCTTTTGAAGACCTTGTCAACTGAAATTGAAAATACAAAATGTACCCAATAGGATGCATTAAGTCTTGACATTGATACAGTTCACAGAGAGCACCGGCAAATAACACTTCTAATGTTGTTATTTCGCAACAAAATTTAAAATGACATAAGAACTACTGAAACAAATCTTATTCCAAATATTTATTAATTCGATGTTACTATATATATTCATCGAACCTTATATTCACAGTGATATCGCTCCTATGGTTAAAATGAATGAGTGTCCATGTTTTTTCAAGAAATCTTCATTATTTTCCCAATGACCGGCAGATTGCCCTGACGGTACATACGGACGCGAATGTTCGAGAATGTGCAGTGTCAATTGCTTGGATGCAAACTGTGATAAAGTGTCCGGAGGCTGTCAATGTTTGCCGGGATGGAAGGGAGATAACTGTTCGATGAGTGAGTATACTAGCCAGCCACTAAAACTCAAATGAACTTGAAACTATTCCTAGTTATTAAAGAAAACCTGATTTAGAATTCGTGTCATTGTCAAGCTTCGTTATCTCATCGTATTATCATAGAATAACTTTTTGACTGATGAGTAATATTATAGATTTTGCTTCTTTAATTCTCTCCATACATTATTTGTCATCAGAATCAGAGGTCAAAACCAACTGCCAGTGTTTAAACATATACAAAATTTTAACCTTCAGTTTCACACAGATTTCAAGAATAAGCATAGTTCACATTATTTTAACATGTTTAAAGGATACATACTCCTCTCAGAAGTTATTAAGATACCATTGATACACGTGTGTGTTACAGACTGTGATGCAGGTAGGTATGGGTCCGGGTGCAGACAGCAGTGTAGCAGGTGCGCGAATGAAGACTGTCTCCCAACTAACGGCACGTGTATCTCGGGATGTGCTTCAGGTTTCACTGGACCTCAGTGTCTGCAAGGTACGACTGTCTCTGTGGAGGATTTGTATGTCCGTATCTGCACGGTTCGACTGTCTCTGTGGAGGATTTGTATGTCTGTGTCTGCAAGGTCTTACTGTCTCTGTGGAGGTTTTGTATGTCCGTGTCTGCAAGGTACGACTGTCTCTGTGGAGGATTTGTATGTCCGTGTCTGCAAGGTACGACTGTCTTTTTGGAGGATTTGTATGTCTGTGTCTGCAAGGTACGACTGTCTCTGTGGAGGATTTGTATGTCTGTGTCTGCAAGGTATTACTGTTTCTGTGGAGGATTTGTATGTCCGTGTCTGCAAGGTACGACTGTCTCTGTTGAGGATTTGTATGTCTGTGTCTGCAAGGTATTACTGTCTCTGTGGAGGTTTTGTATGTCCGTGTCTGCAAAGTACGACTGTCTCTGTGGAGGATTTGTATGTCCGTGTCTGCAAGGTACGACTGTCTCTGTGAAGGATTTGTATGTCTGTGTCTGCAAGGTATTACTGTCTCTGTGAAGTTTTTGTATGTCCGTGTCTGCAAGGTACGACTGTCTCTGTGGAGGATTTGTATGTCTGTGTCTGCAAGGTACGACTGTCTCTGTGGAGGATTTGTATGTCTGTGTCTGCAAGGTATTACTGTCTCTGTGGAGGTTTTGTATGTCTGTGTCTGCAAGGTATTACTGTCTCTGTGGAGGTTTTGTATGTCCGTGTCTGCAAGGTACGACTGTCTCTGTGGAGGATTTGTATGTCTGTGTCTGCAAGGTATTACTGTCTCTGTGGAGGTTTTGTATGTCCGTGTCTGCAAGGTACGACTGTCTCTGTGGAGGTTTTGTATGTCTGTGTCTGCAAGGTACGACTGTCTGTGCATGGTATTTGTCTATCTATGCATGGTATTTGTCTATCTATGCATGGCATTTGTTACGTATTTTTTATACATGTGATAATTATAAGCATTACAATTTATGTATTTGCCTGTATTTAAACATATGGGGAAAAGTATTTGTCTATGTCTGCTGATTAATTGTCTGGCAGTGTCTGGTTGGCATTCAATTTATTTTTTTTATCATGTCAGTTTGGTATTTTTGTCTGTTTGATGATACGTCTTTTTTGTATTTGTTTGTGTTTGTTACTGGATATTTGTGTCTGTTGGTATTTGTCAGTGCCTGTTGGGTAACTGTATGTGTCTGAAAAGTATATGCCTGTGTCTGTGTTGGATATTGCTCAGTGTATGGCATTGTGACTTTCATCGCTATGTATCAGTACGTGTTTTCAAATATGAGGTTAAAACCAAATTATAACATAATCAAGATGACATTTCGATTGCTGTTAAGAACGGAAAAATGTTCACAAATAGAGTAACTCAAATAATTTATTCTATAAAACCTCGATTCTTGCCAAAATAAATTTTACGTCACCAAACCCTTTTTTAAATTCACAAATCAATTACTTACATCAAAGAGATATGTGTACACCACATAGACGAACGAACTCAAATATTCCCCAAGTAAGGAGAAAAGAACGAAAGGTAAGTTAAATATAGTCAAGTTCGATTGTTACATAGCAGGATTATCCATTTCAACCACAAGATTAAGTTACGTAAGTAAGTAACGTGTGAAAGTTGACTTGATGAGATTTTTTTCCTCAGGGTCAGCGCCGGGGTCCTCCTCCTCCTCGACTGGCGCCATTGTGGCAAGTGTCCTCGTCATCCTGCTACTCGCCATTCTCGTCTTCCTGCTCTGGAGATATAGGTACTGAATCTCACCCAACATGCTTCTCTGTACTCTCCTCCAATACCCTGATATCCTTCACTGCGTTGCCTCTTATCGAGGACGGCAGGTTATTCATCATCATCTATATATAGAGTATGTGGATGAAATAGAATAAAATTATGGATTTAGGACAAAGAGCATGTGGTATCGTCAATAAACATAATATAAAGGGTATTATTTGTCTGCCCGTTGAAGTTTGTAATTTTGGATTATTAAAAGAATACCTAGCTCTTTGATGTTGAATTGTAAAAAAACATACCTAACTCCTTGACAAAACATGTTCAAATTAGGATGCTATTTTCTTTGTTATAGGCAAAACAGTTTTCGTACCATTTATTTTATACTATATATATTCAAAACATGCATAAATAAACTGAGATCACTTAGTAATGATATGATTGAAATCGTATAGTCACGAACCAATGCCTATCAACGGTTTTGCAATATGAGCATTCCAATCACTTCTAGGGATAACTAAACTTATGTATTATCTCGAATAACAGGGTCAGAATCAGCGAAAGAATCAGAAGGTTCCAAAAGGAAGCCAGACGGAACGGGTCAGTATCAACCAATCAGAGCAAGCCAAGGGCTGCTACCTACGAGAATGTGGATGTGACAATAGATAATGTGGACAACGTTTCTATAGCAACAGATGAGCTGAATAAGGGTGTGGACATCACCATGGAAACAGGTATGCACACATTTGTTTAATTTTGTAAACTTCAATTTCATTTTCACTTCTACATTGAAAACCAAGATTTTTACTCCACTTGGAAGTGTTAACTTCTCTCTCTGTACAGTTTGTAATGTGTGTATTTTGGCTTGATTTGTTATGTTCAAGTACACTTTTTGTACTCTATAGAATAAGAATACTCATTTTGTTTGGCTCGCATTGTCAACTTCAACTTCACTTTCTTATCTAGACAGATTCTTTGTTATTGTTTGGACATATGAACAGAATCAAAAGCATTTTCCTTCATCCCACAAATCATCTCTTAGTTCAAATTTGATTCACTAAGAAGTTTTGGAGAAGATGACTCATACGTATTCATGTCACAGAAAGAAATATGTTTCTTTGTTCCCTTGATATGAACATATACAGTTACACGCATCCAGGTCATGCAAACACGTACTTCCATTGCACAGTTAAGGAAATGAAATAGAGAACAAATTGAAAGATAGTTATTATTCGCAAGATATTTGATATGAGAACTTTACTTTGACCAGTGATGGAGTACCAAAACGTCACATTGGATCGAGCCCGACTGATCATTGATGACTCAGCACAGCCAGTACCGGAAGAGCTTTACGAGAGCATGTCGGGAGGTGGTCACGTGATCGATGTCGCTGACTTGCAGAGTCACATGATCTTATGGCGGCAAAATAGCAACATCCTTCTTGAGGAATTCAAAGTAAATGTGCTCTATTTAGATGTATTATTAAGTTCTTACCAGAGTATCAGCCGACATTTTGAAGAAATGTTCAAATATATCTATCAGGATCAATTACTTGTAAAGTATAGCAAAAGATTTATAAAAATTAAATCAAGAAGCAAGGGAAACGTCATCGAGTTTTCAAAAGAGTTAAAAACCAAAGTTAATTTAGTAAGGAATTTTTCAGTCACTTTTCAGGGCAAGTTAATTTGAATCATTAACAGATAATGTTTTGGAATTAAGTTATCACTTTAGTTGGCATCGGATGTATGGTATATCTATGACTCAATCGCATTTATCATTAAAGGATTACATTATCTTTTATTTTTTGTTTTGTCATTTCCTTTGTCCCTCAAATTATTTATAACCTTGAGACATTTTGAATTGTATATTGTAATATGACGGAGGGAATTCATTTTATAAAAAATATTTGTAATAAAAATAAAACTTAATACTTACGAGTCACGTATTGATTTTATTTGCAGTCATTACCACGTGACCTCCAAGCTGATATACCACATAGGATTGGTCAGTTGGAAGCCAATCAGAAGAAGAACAGATACAAGAACATCTGCGCATGTACATAAATGTTTTAGACCAAGTACAAATAGTACAACAGTTTAAAATCGCTTATAATTTGTTCAGCTTCATCGTAAAACTTTTCTCCGAATAATATGTTTTAATTCTAGGTCATACCATTAATCATAATGCAAATATTTTAACCTTAAGTCTTAAATGTTAAAGACAAAGTATAGATTTCATTCGAGACATTGCAATCTAATTAAAATATGATCACAACTGTGCTTAAAGTTCTTATTTTAATGATATTTCTATCATGTTTATAGACGACCACAGCAGAGTGAAGCTGGCTCCTTTCCCCGGAGACAAGGCTAGTGACTACATCAACGCTAACTACATCAAGGTATTGCAATAACATTATCTACCTTAATGGTCTTATAATACAAATTTAAACGTTTATGTCTATCTTAACAATATCTGTACGCGTATAACTCTTCGTTTCAGGGATACACGAAGAATCAACAGTTTATTGCATCTCAAGGTTGGTGTTCATTTTCTAAGGATTAATCATCGTTGATTGCAAAAGTTGAACGTAAACAAAATACAGTAGATCTCGGATATAACGAACTCCTAGGGACCAAAGAATTTAGTTCGCTATATCCGGTGTTCGCTATACACATATAATTTTAATGATATTATATAGGGACGGGACTTGGAAATTTGTTCGCTATATCCGAGTGTTCGTTAATCCGTGTGCGCTATATCCGTGTTCACTGTATATAATAAATTAATGTTATATTAATGGGAGGAATGGATCAGTCCAGAAATTCATCCTTCCAAAGAGAAGTGAAGATACTGTTAAAACACACTTCCTTCCAGAAAACATTTTGGAATGCTTACATGATACATGATAATGATGTGCCATGTTATAATAAATGTTATATTTGCCAAAATGAACGATGTCTTATGGGGAAGTACTGACCGCTGCTAAGATGAATAATTACAACCATTGTCGAATATCTTGCATTTTGGGAAACAACTGTGATATGTGATGAATAAATTCTGGTATGACTAATGGCTTGAAAACTGACTAAATACCATGAAAATCACGGAGCGCCTCTATAAAACACACATAGAAGAAGTTGGTTATAATAAGCAGTAATTGTCTTTAACTTCATTTAAACGTAAAATTTGAAAACATGAGAGATAATTTTTGTGTTATTCATTAAATACGTCCATCAATATGATGTCCTGTTCCACTACACTTCTTAGTGACGCAGTTTCTGAAACCTATCGTAGACGTCATATCATTGTATGCTTAGGGATATTCTGTATCATCAACTACATGTAGTAATGTTAACTCGTCAGTAATGTACGGCAACCAACCACTATGTATCAACTACTTCAGGAAAGCCTACATACCCTTTTTACTTTCGCTTCAAGTATATTTTCAAATCATATTATGTAATCCCGAAACAACATATATATTTCTTCAAACTATCCTATCAAGTGTCCTCTCAAATGTTATCATGTTTTCTTCCTTTACATTAAGAATATATGTATCCTTTTTGTTATTTTCCATATCCAACCTGGTGATAATAGCATTTAACTTATAATGTCGTGGTTTTCATGTTTTACAGAAAACTTATTTTCCTTATTAATTTTCGTTGTTTTTTATAACGGTAGGCCCGACGAAGAAGATGATAGATGACTTCATCAGGATGCTGTGGGAGCTGGATATACCTATGGTTCTTATGCTAACTAACGTAGTGGAGGATGGCAAGGTGAGCTGTTTGCTCAAGGCCTTTTATCGAAGTTAGCGGGGAAAAAACAAAATAATTCTGATAGAGGGCAAAGGTCACTCTGTATTGGTGACGTCATGATGAAAATGTCAAATTCCGTCACAGGTGTAAATGCAAAACATAATGAAATTTACCTTCGCATTTATATGATATGCATACCTTTTTTATCGTTCTCGTGCATCATCGATGATGGTGCACAGTTTTACATTAATGTATTATCTTTGATTTAGGTAAGAAAAAATACTTCAATAACAATCACTTTCTCTCTTAGGAAATACTCATAGTGTGTCACGTGTTTTAAGAAAATGGTTTACTATAGCTCCTATTGGAATCTTCTGTGTAGAGGAAGTGCGAGCAGTACTGGGAGGACGAGGAGGACCTTGATATCGGAGACTTTATCGTGGAGGTGTCAGACAGGAAGCGATACGCACACTACACCCTCCGGACGCTACACATCTCCGAGGTAGGCATGGTGTTAGTTGTTTGTCACCTGAAACTACAACATCCAAAATTTAGCCATTCAAAAATCCATGCATAAATTTTCTGTATTTTCTAGGGGGTTTGCTCACTTTTTGAAAACTTAAATTGTGTTTACTGATCTTGTATAAAGTTTACTTTACAGTATATCTACAAAAATAAATATTTTCTTGAATTATTTATAACGTAAGCATTGAATTGTGGATAGTGTACTAAACCAAGTGTTGTTTTAAATAATGTTTAAAAATACCATTTGATTTCTTCAACTCCTCTTGTTCTGTTTTTATACTGATAAAGTCATTGGTCAAGGTCACTGATAATAAGTTAACAGGCAAAAAATCTTTTAAGGTCATGACATCTGTAAGACCTGTCCATACATCCAAGTGTGGTATTACCATAATAGATACAAACTGCCAAGAACCCTGCGTTGACCCTCTAGTCTCTCGCCTGTCATTTGACTAAAATAACAGAAAAAAAAGACCAAAACGTTACGTGTAAGCACGGGCTTTTTAAGATGGATGCTACACCCCTAGCTATAGTACATATCCATACATGGTAGTTGTATTCTGTTGGTTTTTGTGTTGTTGTTGCTGCTGCAAATTGTAGTGATATTATTCGTAGTTCATAGGCCTAATGTTTCAAATAAGAAACTTCTGTTGTTCAGCTTCACATACTACATAGTAACGTATCATCATTACTATAACTAAATTCTATATCCAGGCTGGCGACCCGGATCTTTCCAAGACGGTTCAGCACTACCACTACACCGCCTGGCCAGACAAGAGCGTGCCAACCTCGCCCTGGTCTCTCATTGACTTCCGGAATATAGCCATGGACCAGGACCGGGCACCTGGACACATACTTGTCCACTGCAGGTGTCGCGTTCAACTTATAAATATTTATATGTATTCTCGACTCAATCTCATTTAAATAGGATCAATATTATCGGTCTCTGTATTTTTTTCTCCAGTCAACAAAAACGTATCATGTTCAATGTGATTTTCAATGGCTATTTGACATTAACTTTATGCTCTAGTACTCCTTGAATAGACTACCTATGTTATGAATAAAACAGACTAAGTTGAGATCAGTCCATTGTGATGAATAATTTTAGGTGTTTGATATAACCAGAGACAATATATATGTAACTTGAGTCTCTGCTATAACAGTCATAATCTGAAAAACAATTCGATGAATCGATCGCGAGTTGATAAAAAAGGGCAAAAGGGTCAGCGTACCTCTCAAGTGCCACGTGCGAACTATTAAATAAATTGAAATTAGGGGGAACTATCAATCGTAGTGGAGCATTTAAAATTAAGAATTGCAACGAAGCATCGGAAATAATTTCAAGCCCATTGATTGATTGTATCATATGTAAATGATGAAAAATACAAATTCGCACCATTGCAACTATTGATACCCTTGCAGTGCAGGAGTTGGTCGGACTGGGACCTTTATCGGGTTAGACACTCTTATGCGCATGGCGGAAGAAGTTGGTCACGTGGACATCTACGACTGCGTGGAAAGGATGCGCAAATCAAGAGTGAACATGGTGCAGACATTGGTATGTCAAAACCTCGTTGGTTTATATGAAACCTACAGTAAGCGACGACAGCAAATTTGTAAATTGTCAGCAGATTTAATTCAATAAAATGAAAAATCTTTTCGTTCAACGTAAAACTCCAGGAACCTGTCATATAACCGATGTCACCAAACAGCGTCCACTGATATTAAAGAATGGGTTCAAGATAATAAGTATCCGCGTATGTGTGTGCGTATGCGCGACGGCGAACTTGTGGCAATTTTCTAAAGAAATCTGCATTATATAGATAGTCAATTTATGCTGATCTACCTCTGTCTATCGCAGTTCTAGGCTGCAAAAACTCATATCTTTTGAGTCATTGCCTTAGTTTTGCAAGTCAAATATTTATGTTAAATAACGTCAATGGCAAGACTGATACAAGTGATTAACTATTTGCCTCGAATGAATAAATATCTGCCTTGTAAAACTGAAACAGCGACTTAAAAGCGCCAAGCGATCGATTTTCATCTGCCATCTTGAAATGTTAGCATTGCAAGAAAACAAATGTGCTGTTACTGCTGTATTATGCTAATTCATTAACTAAATTAAGAAATAACTACTTGATTGATAGAAGAGTTTATCAAAGAGTTTAAAAGTTATCAGTTACGACAACATTTTGTCGTAGTAATGCATCTCACGATCGTAGCTTCGACGATTGGCTTCATACCCCACTCGAATGGTCCCTTTAAATAGTGTGTTTCTCCCCCACCAGGACCAGTACATTTTCCTCCACGAGGCCTTGACCCTGTCCACCCTGCTCCCACCGGTCAAGGACTGCCAGACCTTCCTGGATGATGTATACCTGCAGGACGACGCGCTCATGACGACAGAGTTCATGGTCAGACAGACCTTTATATATATAAGTCCTGTCCTAATCAAATGATATTCAGTCTCTCAAATAATTCTCACAAATGTTTGTGATCAAATGTAAGAAAGGAGCCTCAGACAAATAGTTCAAAAAGTTGACATCAACAAGGCTTGTTTACAAGAGATTATGTTATGGTCAAAATATTATAAACTTCAATATGAGTTTTAGGTTAAGTTCCTTATTCTAAAGTGCTTAGTGAGTAAGGGGTATTACGCATTGGAACGACTATTCAATTTTAAGAGAACCCTATGCTTGTGAGCCCAGGGAATGCTTTCGTAAAACTCAAGTTGTAAAGCGAGTACAAGTTACAAGCATAGACATGGACTCTTGTTCCTTAACATTGCGTTAAAGTAACCTCTATTCCATCAGTTTAGTGTTCAGTGAGAATGGACCTTGTTCCACAGATTTGTTGATTAACACACGGACACTCAAATTTTTACAGATTTTTTTTTTTTAAATCAATAATCATTATTTGTGCCTCTAAACATCAATGCGGTATTCCTGGACTAAAATTTAGTCTATGAAATATTTAAAATAATTACTGTACCTTCATTTATACTATTTTGATTCATTAGGCTTTTGTTTATTCAGTCAATCTAGACCTACAGAATAAAGACTATATAAAGGCAACTGCATAATACACAGTCTGAAAAGGGACTATTCCCTAAGACCCTACATTTTTATGAAGTTTTGTGAAATTTAAACCGTGATTCCGTACTGAAGAATGCAAGAGATCGAGTGGAATGGTGAACCAGAATACGTGTTGTATGTCTTTGTTTCAGAATCTTAGCACATTTGTTGGCCCGACGGCCGCAAAGTTTACAGAGACTTTGAAGACGTCAGAAAGCATGGCCAGTCTAGGTAACATCTTTTCTCTTGTAATTAAATATACATCATCCGCGGCTTTCTGTGACCGGATGTTCCGATGCTTTATACGTCATCACACCTTGGACTTCATTACAGTCATGTACTGCAATACTTGTCTTGTTATAAAATAATAACGTAATGGAAGGTATTAAATGAGAGGGTAAAATAGGTGTCTTGGAATCTTGTTTTGATAGTTGGACTCATCGGCCTAGCTGACGTTTCCATGTCATTAGCTCAAATCAGATGTTTGCCTGACAATGTTTGTTGACATTTCGGTAAAAATTTTCCTGATGCAATGGTGATATTGCAAAGAGCGTTTTTGGACTCATCGGCCTAGTTGACGTTTCCATTTCATTAGCTCAAATCAGATGTTTGCCTGACGATGTTTGTTGACATTTCGGTAAAAAAATTTCCTGATGCAATGGTGATATTGCAAAGAGCGTTGGAACATTCGACCTTTAGCAAACTAAGGATATTTTAGAATCATAGAAAATGTTTGTATCGTGTGTTATGTGCGTGTGTTACAATACTATAAAATATTTTGGATCAGAAAACAAATCTTTATGTTGAAATATAAACTATGTATTTTACAGATATTTTCTTTCGGTAGTCTCTGATGAAGATGTCGACGTATAAAAAAAATTTTTTTAAGTGCATGATGTTGATGTTATTCTCTATTGAAGCTGGGGACGTGGCGAGCTTGGCTTCAGTGCACTCTGAACTTGAAGATTACAGCGAGACGGTCTACGTGCCGGTAAGTCTTCGTTGTAGTGTCCACTTTTAATCATTACAAATACTTCTTTACTATCCTCATTACAAAGTAAATTTGAAATTCTTTGTGTGCCCATGGCGCCAGTCAGCCACAGTGCAGTGCCAGTTCAAGTGCTGTTCTATCCTTATGCTGAGCGCCTAGCAAGGACCAACAACATCTTCCATATTTTAACGTATTTTGGTTATGACGCGGCCGGGAATCGAACCCCGGCCTCCCTTGTGAAGGACAGACCAACTAGGCTACTTCCGCGGTAAGGGGATGACATTGCATCAAACAGTGGCATTCTGTATTCATTACGACTGATGATATTAGTATAACCATCCTGTCGTTACTTTATAAATGCTCACAATATTAAACTTACTGCTTGCTTGAAAAAGAAACACTGACCTGTTTTGCTGTTTGAATAATCTTGCCTAACGATGTATTGGTCTCTTAGGCTCTTCTGATTTTATTTACGTATTCTCTGGAACAATTTCTTGTTTTTGACCGTTCCTCACAAAACGTTGTAATACCTTTATATGTCTTTTATATGCATTTAAGTTAATTTAACTACAACAATCTGCTTTGCTGTAAGATTGTGTTATTGGTTTGTTGTTTGGTCAATTCAGAGCTTCTTCCACCTGAAAGGATTCATGCTGATGGACAGCCCGGATGTAGATACGGCTGAAGACTTCTACAGCTGGATGTGTGACTTTGAACCGGAAATTGTTGTGACCATTGACCACGTAAGAAAACCCTTATATTTTGTACTATTAGCTTTTGGATTTCAATCAGAATACAATTGTTAATGATTTTTTTGGTGGCGATTTCATATTTTGACGGACCTCTGGTTATGGCTATGAGTGTTTATTCACTAAAATGGCAAACGAAAAATAATTAATTTATAACACCTCCTCTTATTTACGTTTGGGAAATTTTGGTTTTGCTTCATTTACAACATTTAACACTAAGCATGAGAATGAGAATGAGTCTGTTTCTGTAGAGGGACCAAATGCCCATTATGCAAGAACATCCTGACATTTGGTAGAAGCGCTATAAAATACAACAGTAACATTTAACAATACTGTTGTTATTTGAGACGATAAGTGATTTAATGGAATAACATGAATTGCAATTATTCATATTTTAAAGATTTCAATCGTTCTTTCTGTGTATAACATCTGCATGACCTTTGACCTGGACTGTTCACTTCTCTGTCCCTGACAGCTGAACCCTGAGTTCTGGCCCGAGGATGGAGAGACGCTGGAGTTCCAACAGCTGAAGGTCACGTGTACAGCAGTTCAGAAAATGGGCGTGGCAGTTAGCAGGAAGTACACCATTCATCAAGAGGTGTGTTCAGAGTATCGAGGACTCATGAGAGTCATTGGGCGCAAACATGTTTATTGATGTATAGTCAATCTTGTTTTTCCGTGATATTGATCATGACTTTTCTTGCAAAAATCAATTCAGTTCCAAGTCATTCAATCAATTAAGTGATTTCTGTTTGACCTTTTCCAGTGTATTTTATTGATTTAAATAATGTGATCAGTTTGAAAAGATTGTGTTACTTATTTAACAACCATGCTTCATTGATAGCACTGTTAACCTGAATCACATCCTGTAGAAAAGTAGTTCTTTAACATCAACAAAAACAATCTTTAAATCAGCACAAAACTCTGTGCTTTGCTTTATATTTTACTAAACAGAAAATGTTATTTTTCTCTGCATGCCAAACTGTTCATTCAGTGAAAATGCGAGCTCGATTCAATCTTCGGTGTAGTGATCGGAACATGTGAGTTCTATGTAGGTTGTCACATAGCTCTCTTTGACCTAACAAAACGGGTCAACTTGGCGTGAAACGATCAATCTGATGGAAACTTAGCTACGGAGGCTTCATCATGCGACCCTCTAGGACAGTTGACAATAACAACATGGTATGACAAACTGTTAATCGCTTGGAAAACGCAGAATTACGGATTTCGCCTATCATTTTCGAAAAAAGCAGACGAATACAGCCCCTTCTGCCACGTCATATCCGGTATCCTCCTTCTCGTGGTCTCTCAGCCTGGTCGGTGACAAGCAGACGCCTTGTTACGCAATGTTGACTTAGCTTTAGTTTCATTGAGAAACGATGTATCGTTGCTGTTTTGGCCTAATATTTATGTTATATAGTTATTTGATCAATATCTCTTGACAAATAAATTTTAAAAAAGGTTATTCATGATCGCTTTAAAGCTGTTACAGCTGACGATTTACATATTGACGCTCTCCATATACCTTTTCCTCAGCTTTTATAAAAATCAGTCGGATTGTTTGATCTTGGAATCAATTCACTAGTATCGCAGTCTAAGTAAACCTAGCCTCAATATTATCCGTATCACTAGTGAAACGGATTATTGAGGCTACTTCATATACTTAGACTGATAGTATCGAAGAGTAGGCCCATTTCCCAACTCCTTATCATTAAGCCTGAGCCCGTGTCTCAGTTCTGTAACCGACACTGACGAACACGTTGCAAATCGTTATTTCCTTTGTAAGTTGAGATCAGGCATCTGCCTCATCTAATCCTTTGTTTCCAGGAACGGGAGCACGAGTTCTCCCAGATTACAAGTATTTTTTAATGTGTTTGCTTGCAATGTACATTGGTGCCATGTAATGAACACAAGAAAACAAATATAATGAAACTAGGACAATAAAGAGTTTATTTTAATTTTATGAAGTAGAAAACGATGATAGCGACTAATCCTATGACCTTTGACCTCTGCAGGGCCGCGAGCACGAGTTCCTTCAGATGACGTGTCCAGGCTGGGCCGACTCCACCAACCTCTGTGATACACCTCCTCTCGTTCTCAACTTCGTGGGCGAGGTCAGGAGTGTAACAACTGATCATCCCCTGGTTATCATGAGCAGGCAAGGAGGATAGTTTTTTGTGGAAATCCGATCATTCGTTGAAGTAATAGTCTCAGTTTTGCATGTTTATCCACGCCAGGGAAATATTTTATCATTTACAATAATCGTTCCCTTAAATGACTTTTCCATAATTTGTTATCTTCACGCAAAATCATGCTTCCATAAATTTTGTCCTGCAAAACTGTCCGAATGACTTTATAACCCGTGTTTAAAGAAACGACAGTAAGCATAATAATTTGTTATATGTTATTCTTCATGTCAGAAACTAAAGCCCTTTTTACATGCGCACGTTTACTCCTAGGAGTATATTTACTCCTAGGAGTAAATATACTTACAGGGAGTAAACGTGCCATGTAAACAGCCCAAAACAGATTTACTTACAGGAGTATATTAACTCCTAGGAGTTAAATACTCCACCCCTAGAGGTAAAGTAAAAGTATATTTACTTTTACTCCTGTGAGTATCCTGTCATTTTCTATAGTATTAGCATAGTTGAATGATTAGGTTGAGGTAAATGACTTGCATTTATATAGTTTTTAAACACTACTATTGCGTTTTCATCAATAATAACTTGCATTCAAGATTATTCTTTTTAACTTGTCGAGAGCATGTTTCCTAATGAAGGAAATGTGGTTTTTTTTTTGGTGTCATTCTTTTAAAACCGAAAACCAGCTGCGTTCACTCCTTTTACACTAGAAGTTGATTGACAAAACAAAATCTATGGTAAAATTGTGTTAAATTCTTCTCTGCCTCAAGATTTGCATTTCACACATTGAGTTTTCTATGAAAAAATATATTTCTACTGTAAGCAAATCATGATATACTTAAGGGTCCTTAAATTCCAATGGAACGTAAAGTAAATATACTTTTACTCCTAGGAGCAAAAATACTCCTAGGAGTAATTATACTCTCAGGAGTAAAGTGCGCATGTAAAAAGGGCATAAGTTTCTTGCAATAAAGAACAACGATGCACTAGTGCCGATAAATAATTTTTATATATGGATCTTTGTCCAGGAGAAACGATCTTTGTTTAACGTAGTTACATTGAGAACTAGCCATGACCGTCTTCTAGTAAACTCCAGAACGTCCCTGTATTCATGTTTCATGAGCTCTTTCTATATCTTCCACGTGTTTGTCCCCAGCCCGGCACATGGAGATGGGGGCATATTCTGCAGTGTCTGGAACCTGGTGGAGGGCATGGTGGAGGGCAAGGGGGTAGATATCCCCCACACCATCAGCGTTATCAGGGCCGAGAGCATGTCCGTCATCAGAAGCGTGGTGAGTATACGTGCTTTATTGGATAGCGTGAAAAAATCGTATTAAAGAGTATATAAAATACTTTTGAAATGAAGGAAACGGCGATAACATATTGCAGATGATAGTGTCAAGTAGTTGAGATAAAAGCTAAAATGGTGCAAGTCATTATTTAAAGAATTGAGACAATGTGTAATTTGTCTATCCTATAGGTTAGTGGTATGATGGCGGTGATTATCATGTTTTTTTAAATATATGTTATTTTCAATTCCATGAATGAATGAATGAATGAATGAATGAATGAAGTCGTATAGTACATTTTTAGTTGCTTCTGTTCTCCTGTTCAACAGAAGGTATCTATTTTAACTGACCTGTACTTTGAAAGTCTCGCTGTTGTTCCGTGTGTACCCATTCAAGTAAATGCTGTTTCTTGTACATTTTAAAAATATCGTATGCTCTATAGTGTACATCCTATATAAGCCATTATCAATGCCTCCCCATTTCAAAATTGATGTAAAGGCGAATGGAACGAGAATAAGGTTCATCATAAAAAAAACTTTTTGACGACCCAAATAGCCAACTTAAAAGCATCGTATGAGCTGCAGAATACTTCCATGTTGAATATGACGGTGGTCCTTGACTTATTTGTTTGAGTATACATTGACTGCACCAATGTACATGTATTATTTCTTCCCCATACAGGCCGAGTACAAACTATGTTACGACTGTGCGCGGTGCTTCCTGCAGAGAAACGCCGATGATTTCGGAAAACTCCAGAAGATATGTGAATGTTGCTTTTCAGATACGTTATGTTACAAATGTAAGGAATTAGGAGATGAATAGTAATTGACTTGGTCGTTGTCATATCGTGTGTAAGTGAAGTGTGTTCTGAGATCTGAGCATTTGTTGGATAGGAGCCTAAATGTGACAAGCATTACTTGGAAAAGTTTATTTTCAATAACACTGTGTATAACCGTACACCGGAACTAGCGAGGTGTACGGCGGAGAAATGTTGCTAGCGAGGAGCCGAAATCGAAAGTAAGGTAATATTTTACTTCATAACTTTCAAATAATCAACATCATGTGGTAATTTTAGCACGCATACTTAGTAAAATGTAGGTGCTTGTCATTCTGTATCCAAGGGACAGTAACAATGACAGTTGCGAGTAATGCTGTTGTTAGTAGTAATTTGCTATCTCTGACTATGAACAGGATATGACATTAAATAGTTATGTCTCGGAAAGCTATTGACATGTTAATAACATAGAAAAAGTTGATGAAACGGCGATGATTGCTTTTTAAGCGATCCCGTTTGCGATCACGCTCCTCGCTAGCAACATTTCTCCGCCGTACACCTCGCTAGTTCCGGTGTACGGTTATACACAGTGAATAAGTCTCGTCAACTTTTAGCATCGTGTGTATTGTCCAATAACAGTTTTTGTAAGGTAACACCAACTGAACTACAGTGTCCTATTCTGTGTGTAGACGCAGTCATTGTTCGAGATAAGTCCCTTCAAGCAAGCAGGGCTTGTATTTTAAAAAATCAACCAGCCCTCCATAATTCTCTACAATGTGAAGACAGTATACCTAAAATAACATAAACCAGTCGGGCTTGCTAACCGTCGCCAACAAGCCAATTCTGAAAGAAACCAGCGTTTGGAAGGCTCAATTTCGAACATTGGACTCGGCAATTTGTTTTACAGTTATATTCAATAGGGTATATTGTGACGCTGTACATGTATAATAATGTATACCCAAACTTAAGAGGACAAAGCTTTGAAAAAACACTTGTTTATTTACAATCATTCTATGTACAATAATAACAAACAACAGGAACCAAAAATAAAATTTTAGCTATTAGATATTTAAATTTGCATTACAGATTTATGATGAACACTGGTGTATAGAGATCCATAAAGGCATAATGATTGCAAAATGTATGCATACATGATGTACAAATCAACATACGTACATATGTGTTCTTATATAAAATGTCAAAACATGTCACATTCCTCTTTTAATACGCCTACAGCATTATATAAAAACCAATAAAGTTAATTTTGATGTTGTCTGCTTTATTCAATATATATGATGCGATGTGAACTGTCCAATGACAACCCGATACCTCCGTGGTGGCTATAAGTAGCTTCCAGGAAAAGACAAATATTTCCCTTCTTCAACAGTAATGTAGATCAGGAACTGTCAGCCTCACCCTTAGCGAAATGAACCGCCATCGTATCTACGCTATAGTTTTTGGATTTCCTGGACCGCAAGTTGTAGACTATGAAAATAACTCCTCCAGCGAGTATAGCTCCCAGGATTAGCATTCCTATTGCTAAACCGGCCTTAGCACCTGGAGTAGAGAAACGAGATACAGTTTACTAAAAATTATACATATTACATAAACGTACAATTATCAGTGAAAACTTGAATATATAAAATTTCCAAAGAACGTGCTACTGTCTCTTTAAAGGTCTCATATAATAATCGATATAATGTTAGAATATTGAATATTTGGGTAACTATTGGAATAATCCTTAAGTCAATCAATGTCATTTATTAATTTTGAAGGTTGGTATCTACAGTAACGGTAGTGACCATGAATGTACTTATTTCTTTCTCATAACACAATTGTAACATGAATACTTGAAGTCAAAATAAGCTGGAAAAGGTAAGCAAGCCCTCTCGGCCAAAACAAAATAATTCATATTCAAACTTAGGTGAGAAATAACATATCTTTGGAAAAGATTGAAATAAACTCAATAAATTAAGCAATCAAAGGAAGAGAGTGTCCCTTATTACCTGAGTCATCCGGTGTTTTGGTCAGGTATTTGTAGTGTATTGCTGCGTTCGGGTCGTATGGTGTTGTGCCTTTGATTAAGGTTCCTGGAACCAAACCATTCGATGTAACATTTAAATATTTCCATCAACATAAATGAATACTAAACATTTCTTCTTGAACTAAAGCCGGCCTTTCTAAATCAGTATCAGGATGGTTCACAATAAACCATAAAGGAGAAGCAAACAATTAGGCCCAAATCAAGTTACAAATCGTGCCGATGACTTCCTAGCCTTGTCTCTGATTGGCTAAAGTGAAAAGGTCATCTGACAAGTCTCTTGTGGAAAAGTTCCCAGACCCATAAAAACATTGAGAAACGATAATAGGTTCGAACTGTCTACTCACGTGTATAGAGATCACAGTAGTCGCTGATGACAAGAGAAACCTTGCCACTCTTGGGGTGTGCGGTGGAGATCCTACAGTCGGTTGTGTTCAGACAGTATTCGAAACTCTTGCACTCCATACCGTCTTCCTCAACACATAACTTAGCACAGTCGTCTTTTGTGACGTCAGTGATTATAATGTCATCGTGACCTTTGATGACACTACTTCCGGTCTTTTGAAAGTCGTGGATAAAGCTCCCTGTTTTGAAATAATTTTGAAGATATGTGCATATTTTCAAAACAAATTTTGTGAAGATATGGTAGGCTGAAGAAGTTGCTAATCATATGATCATTATGTTTGGGAACACTTGAATTGGATTGTTAATAAATTTTAGCTTCGAATAACATTGTACTTCAATTCTGATCGATTATATGCAGAATGGAGGTACTTAATTAGAGTCTGTCTCAATGGCGACAACATGGCTGTATATTTGATTAAAGCAATTTAAAAGTAAAAGATTGTTTTAAGTCGTGTGTCCTCCATTTGAATGAAACATAATATAGGAAGTGGTTAGATGCGGACTCAAATTGTATGGGACGAAACGTGCTAAACACAAACCCTTGTTTATAAATTAATAATAATTCGTGTACAGGTCATACTGAGTAAGTGAAGAGTTAATTAATGAATTTTTCAACTGAAACCATGTCAACGTCATCATGAAAAAGTTTCCTATGGCGAAGAGTTCATTCAGAACACCAAGATAACTTCCTTCATTTTATATAGCACATGCGATTAAATACGGGAACAATGGTTAAAGAGGTATCTGTACACGTGCACATATGAAACATATGCAAGTATTCCCTTAATGTTATAAGCGTAATCAAACTGGAGTAACTGCCGTCACAGACGACAAGAAAACTAGAAATCGCGCTGATACCATTCCCGTGTACATGTGCACATATGAAAAATATATCACGACAATATCATAGTTTTGGAGATAATCTCACTTGAGTAGTGGTCACACATGGGGCTGGCTACCACAGAAGTGTCTGGTGCGTCCAGAATGTGGGTCTTGCGGAGTCGACACGAGTTGAGTGACGGACAAAAGTCGAAACTCCGACAGTCAAAGTCGGTCGTCTCACTACAGGTGTGCGCGCACATGTTGGCAGTGGACACGTGGTCAACCGTCTGGTCAGCAGAGGTCATCAACACTTCCCCAGGATACTTGTCATAGTTCTGCAGGTACTTCTCTGAAAGTGCATACACATATATTCTCACCAAGTGTTTTCTGGTGACAGTTTTATCAACAAGAGTTGATAAATGTTACAAATATCCATATATTGTCGAGGAGTTATAGACATTTAGTCAATGAGTGTTAGTTTACACACTAGCTCTTTTGTTTTGTTCGAGTATTCAGTTTTCATACCAACTCATATTGTCTGTGAGATGAACGTACTGTTATGAACACCTGGTAGTGAAACGATGATTTCCGATACATATTTAAGTTCAAACTTTGTTTTGTTAACTTTGTTACCAAATACACTAACTAAAATATCGATATTCCAAGACAAACCATTACAAGACAATTACAAATTTCGCACTCCAAATATGGGTTCGAACCCGTGACTTATTGATTTCAAACCAAGTGAGTTTACCATAAGACAACGGAGACAACTTGAAAATACAGGATGTTTTTCATGACCTCGTGATAAAGTTTCACAAATTCCTAAAAGAAACATTATCGTGACTTATTCTTAATATATTGATTATTCATAATATAAAAATATTGGTACCAAATGTTTATATTCATATTGAATTCAGTTAGTGTAAGTTGTCTTCGAATAAAAATGGGTGTACAATCTTTTTTGGTAGGTTGTACGGTTCCGCATGGACTCCACGTGCAGTACGAGAGGCTCATGTCAATGTCAGCTACATGTACTTGAAATGGACATTGTTTCTCCAATAAGAGTCAATGGTTCACCTTCTCATTATATATAAGGAAGATATTTTCGCATTCTCAAAACTAATATGTTGTAATTGGATTGATATAGCGTTGAGCTAGTGTGTAAAAGTAGTCACCGACCTCGAACTCGGGTTCAAGTTAGATCAACCATAACGGCCTCAGCGCTCATGATTCACGTGCGCGAGGGTTCATCCAACTTGAACACCTCGGTCTTAGTAGGTAACTATTACTTACCCTCGACCGGTCAGGGGTATAAAAAAGATAATAGTTCAAATAATCCAGAATTGTGCCATGTGAATGTTCTCCGTCACCCAATACAGGACTAGTTACTTCAGTAGACATAAATGAGGTTCTCTACTCACTGGCGAACATGTCACAGAAGGAATGGTTCCTGATAAGTCCCTGGTTCTGGTCTGGATGAAGGTGACTCATCAAACACACACCCGACGTGTAGCAGTACTCGAAGGACTGGCAGTCGAAGGCAGTCTGTGTGGAGCAGGCAGTTGCACAGTCGTCTACAGCTACCTGAGTTATTGTCTTGTCGTTGTGCATCAGGATCACGTTCCCCCGATACACAGTGTATTGGTGCAGGTATTCGCCTTTGGACAGAGAAACGTTTTTTAGAAATTCTGTCTTGACCTCATTTGGTACTTGCTTGAGGACAAAGTAACTTGAACAATTTCAATATCCGTCTTGCCTTCACTTTGATACGTCAACGTATCTGCAACGTTCCAACTATACCTTGTATTCAACTAACTAAATGTCTCGTACCCCAATGTGTATAATCATTGCAATGACTTGGTTCACCAAAAGAAGGAGTAGACAAATAAGAGGATCGGTGAGTTCGATACATTTGCTTGAAGCTCCTTGCAGACGACTTTTCATTTGTTCAAATGAATTATGCTGAAAATTGTCATGATTAACATCGGCCATCGAACCAGGCATATGGTCATAGACATATCAGATCATTGTAAAACTTCTAACGTTAAAAATACGATGATGTAACAAGACATCTTGACGATAGAAGATAGACGATTTGCACTATGGTGCTTGACATTTTTATTTTGAGGAATTCTGGGAAGGGAGTTTTACTGTTAAAAGGTAAATGTTGTATTAGAAAACTACCTTTGGGCCATTGCTGTTAACTACAAAAAATCAAATAAGGATAATGATCTGTTGTTGTAAATATTGTAAATATACACTAAGATCTTAATCAAGCACCCCCCACTTTTTCAAACAGAAAAACACTGCTAATAAAAAACAAAACAAATGTACAGGCAAACAATAATGATGTTTTGATAGAATGATCATCTACCAGTGTGGAAACAAAAACTTCATACGGTTTACGATTCACTGTCACTGAATAACTTGTTTTACAAAAACTTGGTATTTTTTAGTCAAAATCAAAATCAAGTGAATTGATGATTTTTTAGTAAACAACCCCATAGCAAAAGTTAATCGTTATAGCAGTATGAACCCTCAAAACCACAAAATTATCAAATATCGAATTTAAAGAAAACTGCACAAAGACAATTGGTCACTGTCAAAGATAATGGCTTATCTAAAGGAAGGAGAAGTGTTTTATCAACAAGCGCAACTCAAGGAATCTTAAATTTACTTACAGATGTTTAGATTGTAGGCATTTTATAAATTTTTGATGAAAAAAGTACTGAAAATTCGATGTCTTGCTAGCCTCTTATCAAGCATGATAAAAAGGGTTTTAGTGTATGAATCTCAACTAGGGATCAGAAATGTTATTTTTAATTCATATTATCCAAATTAAAGTTTAATGTGTAGTTTTTCCCCCGTGACAATAGTTATATTTGGCCAAATTTCAGTACTTTCACAGTTTTTCTCATATTTTCATTATTTTTGCACACTAGCGATTTTTAGTACAATTAAATAGCCAATAACATAGCAATTGTTATATCTGGAGTGGTCAATACATCAAAATTATCCAAATAGTCCATGAGCACCAAAGTTCATTTTATAAAATAGGGGGGTGCTTAATTAAGTTCTTTGTGTATACTAGGCCAGTTTTACACAATGTCATGCTCTAATTGTCATGGCAATCGTTATTGGTTCATCAACACCTTTAGCTTGTTATTTTGTAATATTGCTATCATTTCCCAGTCTTCGACATAATAAATGATTATCAAATTTGTTAATTCAAGTTAAAACATGAAATTATTTTATTGAGACGTTTACTTGTAAGATAATGTATGTTTCCGGAACCCTCCAGCCAAAACTTAATGTGCTTTTCCTTACAAAAAATATTGCATTTCTCTTTTAGCTTAGATATAACACAAGATCTCACAATCTCATTGAAATCAAATCATTGATTTTCATATCATTGTTTTACTTCTCACTAATCGAAGATATGGCGGAATCTCGTAGAGGTCAGTGTCAAGGTGCGCGTTTAACAAGAAATGACCCCAAATATGATAACCAATCGCTGTTAAAAACGTACCTTCTGTTATAGCTGGACGGCTGCTTGTCACGATGTCCTTACGGACGCTGGTTGCCATGTACGTGAACACCTTCGAGAATGGACGAGACTTTGCTTAGAGCAGTAAATTGAAAGTGACAAGACAAGACATTAACAGAAAATTTTATGTTGACACCACAACCGCTTTTTGCGAGGGTAGACATGATTTTAAGGTTATAATCAAAAGGTGAAGATGACACTACATAAGTAAGAGCTGAACAAAAAGTCATCAACATCCCCCGCCAAATTTAAGAGTGTAAAATTTAGGAACAAGGGCTATAACTCACGCATCTGATTTTCAAACTCCGTGAAGGCATTGATACCCAAAAGATACACATCAAATCTGGTTATCCTATCTTAAGTAATTTCTGAGAAAGGTTTCCCCTTTAACTCGGACGGACGTATTGGGCCCAAACCTACACCTCCTTCCACTAATAATTAGTATGTTTTAGGTTTATATGTGGCTTAGATTAGAGCCTAATACAATATACCTTGTTCAACGTGTCATTTCTCAAAACTTGCATTTCATCAACAGAGTGATAATAGTAAAACGGCGATATGACTGTAACAAAGTCGAAAATTCTAGGTCTCAAAAACATTTATAGGCTACTAGACACCAATCATATTTTTGTTCTTAATGTCAGCTGCAAACGACTTTCAAAAATATTGTCATTACAAGACATTAGCGCACGCCAATTGCGAGTTTTCGATCACACAAATCTTGACTCAAACAGCTGCTGCTTTCAAGAGTTGTTACGGGTCAAATATGCCACCTATCAACAAACCACGGAGTGAGTGTTATAATCTATATTTGGATAATTGTACACCATACTTTGACAGTTTCAACTCCAACAAGACTGGCACCCTTCAAGACAACTTACTGTGTCCTGGTAGTCTATGGGGATCTGCAGTCCGTGTTTGTAGATGATATCCTTCAGGGTATCAAACACGTGCATCATGTCCGGCTCGGGGGCGGATCCATTCACCGAACCTGGGGGACAGAGGCTCATTCAATTACTGTCATAGCTTATCCGGTGGGATGTCTAAGAAATTTGGAATGGTTCCCCTTTTTGAAAGAGAAGGGAGTGGGGACGTCACCTATGGGCACAACCCTTTTTATTGGTGATTTTTTTAAATCTAGGAGGGGAGTTGAAACACTCGACCAATTCCAAACCCTGTTTCCACCACTGATGTAATCGTGATGTATCAGTTAATCTTAAAATTTTAAATAAGGACTTTACTTTTACTGACATGGAGTCTAATAACAAACGGTTTATTTATAAATACTCAATATTCCATAAACAGCCCACATTTTAGTGAAACTTACAGATGTGCACTCCTTATCAATATATAAATACACCCTGCCCAGTGCACCCAAAGGTGAAAATCCCACTAGATTTCCAATGGGAGTCAAAGGTATTGTATAATTTCACAAAGCCTCGAGAGTGCCACGTACGTGAGTAGTGGGTGCAGGCCTGATTATCAGGCCCCGTCTGGGCGGGTTGGAAGCTGTCGTCTATGTGGAGACGACTGAGTCTACAGGTCTGGGAGGAGGGACAGATGTCGAAGCTGTTACACACGAAGCTGTCTTCCATCATACAGATCTGTGCACAGTCGCTCGGGCTGGCGATGTTGGTGATGGTCTTGGACGTGTGGTGGGCAGGATGCGGACCCGTCAGTTTCGTGAAGTACACTGTACAGGAGAGACAGTTATTCTGTAATTATTCGTTCAATCATACATGATACTGTACATTCATACTTAATGTACATTCGTAAATGATATCGATCAATCCACCATGATATCATACATTCATACATGCCATCCAAAAATCAATTATGATATCGGTCATCATACATGGTTCAAGGTTAATTAAGTAAGTCCTATTCTTTCTAATATTCTAGTACTCCATGTTTGTCCCTGGTGATGTCAATTAACTATGTCGTTTTCGAGTATAGTGTATCCATACAAATATTTGTTTACAATAGGCGTGAGAAGTATTAAAAAAAAATCTCCTTCATCATATGCTATGATTCCATCCACATTCTTGTGTATGGGGGAAAATGGTATGCTTCGTTTCCACACACTGACTTGTGTTAATATCTGCATCAAAACAATTCAAGAATATGGTTGATACGGTATGTCTTGCATAAAGAGGATGTTATCAATACTTTTGACATGTTAATGCCTAAGCCCAAACCCTGTTGAAAGTATAAACTCACGTATAAAGTCGGCGTGACCGAGGAGAGTGAGCATGACGTAGACGGCGTTCAGATCGTAGGTGACGTCCATGTTCTGGAAGCGGAGTGGAGAGGCTCCAGTCAGGTCGGACATCTCCTGCAGCAGCTCCCGTTTGAACAGTGGCTCCATCGTGTCCAGGTACGGGTGGTACGTCTCTGGAGTGGTACAGAGTATCCGTGAGAACCAGGAATATTCAACATTACATGTATCTTGTTATGTGTATCAAGACGGGTGGTACGTCTCTGGAGTGGTACAGAGTATCCGTGAGTACCATGATTATTCAACATTACATGTATCTTGTTATGTGTATCAAGACAGGGGTGGCACTTCTCTGAACGGGTAGAGAGTACCAGGCAAAACTATGCATATTCAGTGAGCAAGTATCTTGTTATATCCATCGTATCCAGGTATCCAGGTACGGATGGTACGTCTCTGGAGTGGTACAGAGTATCCGTGAGAACCAGGAATATTCATCATTACATGTAAGTATCTTGTTATGTGTATCAAGACAGGGGTGGCACTTCTCTGAACGGGTAGAGAGTACCAGGCAAAACTATGCATATTCAGTGAGCAAGTATCTTGTTATATCCATCGTATCCAGGTATCCAGGTACGGATGGTACGTCTCTGGAGTGGTACAGAGTATCCGTGAGAACCAGGAATATTCATCATTACATGTAAGTATCTTGTTATGTGTATCAAGACAGGGGTGGCACTTCTCTGAACGGGTAGAGAGTACCAGGCAAAACTATGCATATTCAACATTAAGTAAGTGAGCAAGTATCCTGTTATATCCATCGTATCGAGGTATCCAGGTACGGATGGTACGTCTCTGAACGGGTAGAGAGTGCCCGTGAGTTCTATGAATAGTCAGCATTACAGGTAGCTATCTCTTCTATCGATGGTATCCAGACAAGGGTTGTACACCTCCGGACGGGTTATTGGTACCAGTGAGTACCATGATTATTCAACAGGACATATAGGTGTCTGTTATATCCATGGTATCAAGACAGGGGAGGCTATTCTCTGGTAGACTGCACCAGGATTTTAATTTTCACAAATTAGAGGGTAACTTTTTTTCTGATATATATTGAAGATTGTAGATACCAGTTAGACACTCTAAAGCTGTACTACAAAGGAAAGTTAAGTGAAAGGATGTTACAGTGTGTTTCACTCACGGTTGAAGACGATCTCGAACTTGAGCTTCTCCTTATCGTGGAAGCAGCTGTTGATGTCGTACACGCTCATCAGGGGGTCCTCGTCGTCGAAGTTGCCGTAGTTGTACACCAGGAACAGGTTTGCCTGGAATATCGAGTTATTGATAAACTTTCCCGTATTGTTCCATTCTCTCCCCACAGAGGCAGCTCAGTCATACCCGAGTTAGCTCGGGTATGACTGCTGCCTCTGTGGGGAGAGAATGGTATTGTTCGAATTTCAGATTATTAAATTAATGACAGTTTTATTAATTAATCTCCCTATGATTGAGTTGCACCATGTAAGAGATGAATAAAAAAATAAAATCATCGATGTGACTGGTGAACTGTTAAGAACGTTGAAACTTAAGACGCAAAGCCCATATTTAGAGTCGTACTGGCACAGATTGTCTCGTTCTGACCCAGATTGTCCTGTACCGGCCTATGGACCCAGTTAACAAGTTTTGGCCAAGTAGCGGATTCATATTGTCAAGGCCATGAATATTGTATAAGTTCCATACTATTGATTGATAATTGATTTAATAATTGGATGGGTTGTTATACATAGATTTCGTAACGGGTAACATGTGTTATGTGACATACATTAAAAACAGTGTGAAGAACGCCAGTACAATTGTAATGATAAAAGATGGATATCATTTTGTATAAGAAAACTTAGAATAAAAACAATGATACATTGGCCTGCAAAATTCTTATATGATAGACACGAATTTAGGATAAATATATAGTATATAAAGATATATATTTTATGTATCAAATGTCAATGTCAAATGTTATGTCTATTTTGAATCACATATGATAAATATACATAGACATGTACACTTGAACTATTTCAGATAATGAACAACGGTTTGTATTGATAAATAATTTACATGCCGCATACGATCCAAAATAGCTTAAAGAAAGTAGAAAAGAGACTTTTATTGAAGCAATACCTGTTCACAAACGATGCGCGCCATGATTGGCTGTTGTTGTGTGACGTCAGTGCTGGGATCAGCCACATAATTCCAGGAACTCTGAAAACAATTGATTGTTTAAGTTTAATAATAATCGCATGATGATCTATGTCTTATCGTTGCAATTTTAAAAAAAAATTGTGCTGTTGCTTCCATTACTTCTTCTTCTACTACTACTACTACTACTACTACTACTACTACTACTACTACTACTACTAGTACTACTATTGTTGCTGTTGCTGCTTCTGTTACTACTACTGCTGCTACTTCTACTGCTACTACTACTACTGATGTTGCTGCTGCTTATGCTACTACTGCTTCATCTACTACTATTACTACTGCTACCACAACAACTACTACTTATATCACTACTACTACTACTACTGTTGATACCACAATTTTGCTATGAATACACAAGTAATGGGCGTTTGTAAAATAAGGTCACGGATTAGAAAAAGCAAATCTGGATAATCTAGTGAATATATTGGGTTGTGAAAAAGAACAACGGAAGGGAAAATTAAGAAACAAAGATTGATTTATTTTTAAACAAACAAAGTATGACCATAAGGCAAAAGTGTCTGAAATACCCCAGTCACATGGTTTCCATGAAAAGGTTAAACGATGAAAAGTATGTGTTACGAATATTTTCACCCAGAAGACTAACTCGGGGAACATAGAAGAATTTCTTCTCCTATCGCCGCGATCCTCGAGTGTAAGACAGGAATATGAACTCACGGAGAGGAAGAAGTACTGGAAGGTAGCGGGGAAGGTGTAGTTGGTGAGGGGGATGCTGTAGTCCGGCACATCCGCCTCGAACACATCACATTTCACACCTCGCACTGTCTTCTGTAATAAGAGAATTTATTTCAGGGGGTTAGTTATAGAATGTATGTCTCATTGTTTCAGGAATTTTTATCACACTTCACACCCCGCACTGTCTTCTGTAATAGGCAGAATTGACTTTAAGAGGTAAGTGACACACGAAATGTTTTTTGTTTCGGCCAATAGGGGTTAGAGAATAAGTAAATATAGAATTCATTTTAAGTAGCTAGTAAGTAATAGAATATATATGTCTTATGTATTAACGTCTGGAAATATTAACTATTTTTGTTTTAAGTTTGCCGAAAGTATTGGAAATCAATACTTTATTGCAGAAATATGAAAATCTGTTAATGTTATTTTTGTTTCATGCCTCTAAAGTTTTGAAGAATATGTCAGATTTATCTTCGGCATACCACATATATGTATCTTTATGTGTAATTATATATTCTGCAGAAAGAAGAGCTGTCACTGCAACTTTAAGTACACTAGGGAATTGAACAATATCTGACACCTCTCCAATTGAAAGAAAACATCATTTTGAACGATGGTAGAGATATTGCAGAACTTATAGTGAAGTGTTATATAATGACTTTCTTTACTTACCTGAAAATCTCACACAAAAACGACTGATGCCAAAAAGATTATGACTGTCATTATGAAATCCATTCTCTCCCCACAGAGGCAACTCAGTTAGACCTGAATTAGCCTCTGTTCTATTACGCCTAGATCCTGGGGTTCCGGCAGATTGCCCTAGCCTAACTTGAGATATCTCCCTTATTTTTAGCCAATGAAACACCTTTTGGATATCAATGACTTTAGGAGTTCTTAACGGTCGTATAGTGACATGGAAAATGTTATGTCTTTATGCTAATTTTTAATTAACAGTGTGAGGGGGAAACAATTTGAAAATCAGATATGGATAGGGATTTTCGTTAGAAAGAAACTGTTTTATAATTGTGGAAATTAATATTTGTTTAATGATCGATTTTATTTTATTGATCAACCAAATAATTACTTATGAGAAGGTAAAAAGCGATGGTTTGTAATAGGAAGAATTACCTCCCCTGGATGTTAAATTTTAACGAAAGAACCACACGGAGATGGCCGATGTTTTGCGAATGACCACTTTTGAAACGGCGTCGCTGATTGCACAACTAACTTCGATTGCCTCCAATCAGATTTCTACTTTTCTGTTCCGTGTATTAGCCGTAATAGAACAGAGGCTAATTCAGGTATGACTGAGCTCTGTGGGGAGAGAATGTATGAAATCGTACTGATAAAAATCTTCCAGAGAAAGAAACTACAATCAATCGATTCTATTTCACTCAAAGGGTTAAACACTTGAACACAAATGAGACTGCATTATTATTTTAAGAAATATGGCAATGGTATATTGAAGTCATCGTGTCAGCTTTGCTAGGCAATATTTTTGCAAGCCAAAGAGTCGGTCATCATTGACATCTATTTTTCTTCAGACGTTTTTAAATATTTAAGACTCTGCAGACTTCAGCGTGCACTCTGGCAGTCTAAAGTAATTCCACTCACCTATTGTTTTAAGACAAGGCTTATCACGTCACATCGCAAAATGACATAGAACACATAAAATATCACAGCTGAAGCACTGAAGATGGCTCATTCTAAACTTTTGAGACACTGAATTCAGAAATGATATTTGTCTGGCATTAAGAACAATTTCTTTGAGAGGCATTTTAGTTGGAATGACAATATTGCAGAGGAATATATGGATGACAACGCTTTCTTCATTGTATGCAGTCTTAGTAAACCTAGCCTCAATAACTGCATTGTATGCGACGTTTCGACACAGATTCTTGTGTCGCATACAACGAACAAAGAAGTTGTCATCCATATATTCGCCTGCAATATTGTTTAGAACAATGCCTTGCAAATCTGACCATTGACTTTGCGATAAAGTAAAATGTAAAAACATTAGAACCAATGTAGAGAGGTTGTACAATTATTTTAAATATACATGTACATACTTCGCCGGCATATCTGTAGGGGTAGTTGAGATGCAGCAAATCTAACGGGCTCTTCATCTGTATAATTGTGGCCCCGTTATTTTGGTAAGCACTCTTATCCTTCTCCCCATCAAACGCCAGGGTTGTTGTTAGTGGGGTAATGGTGCAGTTTCCCTTCACCTGGTCGATGCTGTACGCGATACCTGGGAGGGAAATGAGTTTTAAAGGGACAGTTGCATATTTAAAAGGTAACTAAACAATCGCACAAAAACTAAAATATATGTTACGAGGCTAGCAAATAATGCAAATCTTGAACGACCTTACAAAAATATAAATGAAACATTTTTAGAAAAAAAGTCCTACTACGAGTTATATATGATTAAAAATGATAATAGTCGTACATTTGAATGACGTTATTTACATACATATGCATGCTCACAGCGCACAGATTCCATCATAAGCTTGAAGGAATTGATTTCCGATGCTGCTGTTAAGCAAATTCTCGTGAAACAAGTGAACAACTACGTACGATGTGGATGAAGTACCTTTTCCTGGGACACAACACAGTAAATGGCCCCGATCCAGTTACTTTGGTATCTCGAGTCAACCGGAATTTGAACTCGGGCCATCGCTGTGCGAAGAACGTATGCTAACAACTACGCCAATGCGCTCAACTTATCCATTTACTTTTAGTTTTCGTTTTGGAAGACTTACGATGAAAATTATAACAAATGTAGAGCTAAGTTATTCTGTGCCCAATCTTTTTCTTCATCAAAACAAGTTTTCAAAAGTGTTTCAACATTGTTTGTAATGGTAAGAACGAAAATTGAAATCGAAATAATTGTTGACCTGTTTTATTGATATTGCTTTATCCAGAGAACAAAGGTGAACAGGAATACCCACCTCTAAGTAAACCTAGCCTCAATAATACCCGATATTGAGTCTAGCGAGATGTAGTAGCGGGTCGCGTCAGCCGATATCGAATTGATCAATCAGGGGTCGTCTTACCAAGTCACAATAGTCTGCATTCGCGCATATAACGTTGGAGGGTCATACGTCGGCGAAAGGTCGGCTGACGCGATCCGCTACTACATCTGGCTAGACTCAATAACGGAGTGAAACGAGTATTATTGAGGCTAGGTTTACTAAGACTGTACCCACCTGTGTTGTAGTCGTGTATGTAGGTCATGGTGTACTCGGAGTAGAAGGGGGGAGGTGCCCGGATGTCACGGTAGTCGTATCGGGCCAGCTTGTATTTAGCGTCGTACCATATCTGGGCAATATGACGGAGCATTAATCAATGATTTTTTAGTCCCCACTGAATGGATTAAACCCTTTTTTGGGTCAAATCTCCTTTAAAAAGTTTGAAAAAAGTGAAGCGTGTATAATCATAACGTCTAAATTAGAAACCAGAAAATCTACAAATCAAATTGAAATCCCTGGTAACCCTTGAAGAAAGACAGAGGAGAAGCGAAAGGGTTTTAAATGGTCGATTTTGCAGTAATGTGTAGAAAACTTTACATATGCAATAAGGTGAGTGAAAACGAAAGCACCAATGTTAGTGTTCTGGAAACACAGAACACTCCATGGCTAGCTTATATCAGTCACTACTTGAGAGAAAGGCCTCGCCTGGAATTGGTTGTGTTATTTATGTTATAAATGCCAAATTAAACTGAATGTGGAATGTTCAGACATAAGCGAATTTCTCTTGATTACATGTATGTGTATAAGTGTGGTTACAAATATTACAAGTCAAAGTTGAACACTTACACCGAACGGTTATGTCTTTTGTGAATACACTTTTCAAAGCATGTTTCCTATTTAAAGGGGCAGTAGCACGTTTTTAGGGAGAATATAAGGTGATGCCAGGAAAATTAAAATTAATGGTTCCAATTGAAAGACAATGTATTTAAACTAAACGGAGCAGTAATAATTCAAATATATAACGTAAAGTTTAGCCATGGATTCCTTTTTCTTACATAAAATGAATTAAAGGTGTTTTCTCAGATAAAATATGGCCGCCAGTGGATTTTATATGAATATTCATACTTTGTCCTCTGACTATGGATGATTGGTTTGTGTAATGAGATTTTTGACACTGTCAAAATAATATATTTAGCATTAACTTACAATTATCAGTGAACAATTTGAAATATGAAATTATCAAAAAACGTGCTACTGCCCCTTTAAAGAACAAACACATCAACACAATAATTCTACATAAACTCACATCTCCATCATTAGCGACCTTCTTGGCCGGGTAGACGATCTCTATGTGATAGGAGAACTGCTCCGGCATCGACGGTAGCGGCTTCGTGTCAGTGTAACCTTTAAATGGTACAGAGTTTCATCGTTGAAAATCTTATAATTTGCATTCATTGTTTGAAATAACTGCCTGTCCACTAAAGTGCCGGTTAACTTAGGAATATGCAAGTTGCAAAAAATGGTCATCAAGTCTATCTTGGATTTGAACAAAGTCATTGAGCATAATTTGCAGGTTTCGTAAAAATTAGAGAAACTTTAGTCTTTTCGTTCCAAACAGTAAGCCCAGATCCTGTAGTTTCTAAATGTATTTACTTTACTTCTTCTAGGCGTGCGATTTTAAGTGATAACATCTTTTTAATTAAAATATTTAAATAATTTAAAAGGTTACATACCTTATGTATTGTATACACGTATGTTTATGGTTGTTTTACCTTAACCTGATTAGACGTAACGTGTAAGGAATGTTTCTAGTTTGTTTTATTTCAAAACTAGCAACTGTAGGTTGTTGAACTTACCATATGTTATCGTTGTGTCTATTGCACTGTAGTAAGAAGTCTGAAGAAAATAATCGAATTCATTAAGCGATGTTAGCTTTTACTGTTATTCATATTTTCATATATTTTTTTATCATTTACATGTTCATATTTATATTATATTATTCCATCTGGTACAGTTCAGACATGAAAACAAAGATAATTTATTGAACGATAGTAAGGACAGGATTATGCAAAGCAATTCGACTACTGCGACTTTTGTATTACTATGGCAACCGTTTCAGTAATGAAGTTGAAGCTGGTTTGTTTATGAAATCTTCAGATGAGCGCTACTCACAGACCCGTCGTCCTCTGCTATTTGTATCTGCAGCTGGTTGGAGCCGATGACTTGTACAAGGTTGTCGTACGCTTCGGATAGGTCCGTCTCGTGGTTGTCTTTAGGGTTCACCGTACCTGGTACACAAACATCCTCTTTTTACAACCAAGGGTTTGTCCTGATTTTCATCCTATTGATTTTCACTTTAAAACCTAGTCCATACATTTAGGTTTGAATACACCTCCGTCAATTCTTACATATTTAAGATGTCAATTTGAAGTTACAATGGACCAATGGTTGCTCTTCCTCCTCAAAGTAATTGCTAATAAATCTTGAATTAAAATCCCTGCAATACATTTCCAATTCTAGTTCAGTTTAAGAAGGTTAAGCCTTAAGCGGCAATACTTATAAAGGCAGCATAAGACTCAACTGACCAGTTGCTCAGACAATTATTCACTACTTTAAATGCCGAAACAACATTTTTAGTCAAGCAAAAATCACCTATTCCGAAGCTAAACGCTTATCTTGTATTCTACGACAGTGCGAACAATGTCCAAAGCTTGTAACGTTCTCGAACAAAGATCCCGGGACTTACGTGAGAAATGATCACAGACACTCTTCTTGAGGACCACGCCCCCGTCCCCGATGTGAGACTTGCTGAGTTTGCACTTGTATCCGTCCCCAGAGCAGTAGTCGAAGCTGCGACAGTTGATCCCCTCACTGGACACACAGAGGTCGGCACAGGTCATGGGGCTACTGATGTTGTTCCACACCATGTCGTCCTTCATCTCCAACTCAGAACCGGGCACATACGAGAACTGAGCTGGAACAGGAACAGTGAGATGAGAATGCCTTTATTGCTAAGGTTATGAGATGAACTTTCGACAAGCCACATCATTTGAGGAGAAATCTTAGCATTAAGCATTTAGTGAATACTGTGACACGGACTTTAAGGTTAATGTAATTTTTGTAAATCACGATTTCGGTATGCCATTATCATTTGATGACAAACCCCTTGTGCCTACTGCAGACTTGAACACTCAGATCAAACAAAGACTGTAAGACGAAAAAGTGTCTATTAGGACTAATGATGCAAATGTAAATATTTATAAAGGGGGTCGTATATACGTATTGATGAGAAATCCTTGATCCTAAATACAGACAGAGATGGAAACAAGGAATTAAAACGCGTCTATTACCAAGATGAATGCAAAGTATGGTTCCGAATGGTTACATTGTCTTATGTTGGGAAACCTCTGGCCCCTAGAGATATTGATGCAAAACTAAGATAAACACCAGAAAAAGCTTGACATAGAACGGCGTTCTTAACACAAGAGTACCGTACGGTGTATTAAAGTCAAATCTACCATATAATGGTGCTCTTCAAGCGAGTTCATCCTATGACGAAGAGAGTCAAGCATACCATGATGCGTATTCTCAAAGACGGAGACAAAATAACGGGTTTAGACGGATGATTTTTTCTAAGGTATCAAAGGACAATATTCCTACAGGGGAGTCGTTCCAAAACACAAAAGAGACTCTAAAACGGTCTTCCTTTGGTCTAATATTTGCTACCTTAATTAAATGCTGTCAAAGACGAGTCCACTTAAGAGGGTACCCCAAAAGATAAACCAGTCACAAAACATTACTGTCAAAAGATAAACCTACCTTAGAACAGTGCTCTGTTATATAAAAAAAACCTATTACAGGGAGTGTTCCATGAGATACACACTCAAGGGGTAAATGTAATCTGATAAAAGCCGACAAAAAGAAACCTACGATAGGACGGTGTTCTGTCGACCAACACTGCGGCGACGTAGACGTTGGACTTGTCGTACTCTACGTTGAGACGCTGTATCCTGATGGGGTTGACGTCCATGGCGCCCATCAGAGCGAGTCGGGTCTGAGTCTTCATCAAGTTCTCCTTGTCTCGGCTAAAGTGCTTTGCTGAAAAAAATAAATGTTCTTTGACGTTTGTAATATATTGGATGAATCTGCTCTTTTAAAGAGCGCCTATTTCTACAAATAATAATGAAACAGTGAAAAATAACATCATGTAAAACGCTTAACACAAAGTAATAGTAAAGGGATCATCTTTTCCCTTGTTCCTAACACAAACGAATTTCATGCTACATTCAGCTTTGATATTTCGGACACAATGCCAATTTTAAAAGAATTTTATTTTCATACAACGGCTCGATCACAGCACGGCAAATCCATAAACAACAGTAAGACAATGAGTCTTAGTTAATCAATAACTTGAGAGTGAAAGATGAAGAAGATAGATGTTACCAGGGAACTGGACGTTGAAGTAGAGTTTGCCGGTATCGGGGAAACAGTCGGAGATGTCGAACACTGACAGGTCGGGACTATTGCCGTCGAAGTCGAGGAAGTTGTACACCATGGCGTAGCTGTTCTGTAAGAAATATGACAATAGGCGTTACGAATGGAGGGGTTTTCCGGTCAAAGAGAAAACTAGTTCTGGCAAGATATCAACATTATAAGCGACACTTGCAGTCTTCTCTTTCAGTCTTCTCTTTCGTATAAACAGTTAGCATATCTTGGCTTCTTCTTGTCTGTTTTATAAGCCGATGGCTACTTATTTCAATCAATCTGGCGCCTACATCTGGCGAATTGTTATAGCTAGAGATGTAGCGTTTACAATCTGGAGGAAAGTGTCACCCTTTATGCTTGTTTTACCTGGCTATCAACTACAGGATGCCCTCAAGAACCTGAACAGTGTTCTGATGTGTTGTGAACATGTAATAAAATCATTATACAATATGTTTCTTTGGGTATCGACAATCTATAACCTCGATACCAAAAAGATTTCTTACTAAAACTTGAACAGAAAGACCTGACTTACAGGGAAATGAACAAGTAAATCGAACAAGCGACAAGTCTTTAAGCCCTTTCGAGTCATTGCATAGTTTGTTTAAAATGTGAAAAGGATATTCATGAGCTTGACATAACGTTGTCGTAATTCAATTGAAAAACCTTGATATAGCATCTTTTTAATTTTTTATGTGCAAACGATAATGGCTTCTCAAGTTCACTCAATGGAAAAATTGTTGGCCTTCAACTTACATCAAGGGAGGTAATCTCAAGCCGGAAGGGGAATCCTGTCTGATAAGAACTGTATCCGGTGTTTGGGTCATCGCTCCAGCCTTCCTGGGTCAAAATAATAAACATCATAAATCAAAGCAGATACGTACCGATAAGCCATACCGATGATCCATGAACGATCTATTTTAAGTGGTGGAACCGCAAACAAAATTCAGTCTCAAGAGAAGCAATAGCGCCTCAAAAGGTATTTCCTTTAGTCAAGTCACTGTTATTGACGTCATCATCTTCAAACGTGTACTTATTATCTCGGACTGATAACAAATAAATTTAACTAAATTGATAAAAAAAAATCCCTCGAGGTCGCCAAGCACAGTTGAACATTTAGTAGCGACCAACTTAAAGAGCGACTACCCAAATACTACCCAAAAGTCCTGACTTTTTGTTATATTTTAAAGCTTTATAGAGCGACCACTTGCGCGACGGTCAATCATATAAGTCATAACATATATTTATTTCAATTTGATAACGCCTTTAGATATTTTTTTAAATATTGAACAATGAATGGTTTCTTTAACTGTTTTCGGCAATCATTAACTCCTCCCTGTATATTCACTTTTGATATAACAATGCAGTAAAGTTCTCTGTAAATCCCTCTGATCAGCTTTGTTTAATGTATCATTTGTTTGCTTAAAGGTATAAAATTGTTTATTTTGATACATTTTATAGCTGTAATGAATGCTACCTGTCGGGTAGAAGATTCAGTTTGTATATTGCGAACTTACGGACAGGAAGTAGTATTCGAACGTTGTGTTGACCTGGGGAATGCCGGGAATGGGAAAGTCTGACCTCACAGAAGTGAACACGTCACAGAGAGCGTTACGTGCTAACCGCTGAAAAACAAGAAGATGAGATGAAGCCGCACACTTTCTATATGACCTGGCTTAACAAAGATTAAACTAAAGATAACTTCATGAAAGAGCCAAGGGTCAAGAAATAATCATATTTCCAATAAATCATTGGAAAATATGGGAAATCGCTCAGTCTGATTAAAATCGACTGTGCTTCAAGGAAAAAGAATGTCAAAATATCATCTCTATTGGGGTTCGGATCACACCTAGCCCGGCTTTCCTCTCCTTCACAGTCTGAAGGCACCCGAATTAGCCATGTTCTGACGTAAGCTCATTTAGCCAATCACAAGGAATTCGGCAAAAGCTTTCGATATTTAGAGCTAGGGGCACGTTATTCCTGTGAAATCCATTTTCTACATGATCGACGCCATGTTGCTTTTTGAAGGGGATTGTGTGATTGGTCCGCTTGTGACTAGGTGTTGTTTGTGCTAAACTGGTGTTGTGTGCTTTCTGACCATTGTGGAGAGGATAGCCCTGATACATATTTTTTTGTTTCCCTCGAAACACGATCGATCTTAATCAGACTGGGAAATCGCAACGTCGGACATGAAGATGGTTTAGCTGAACATTGGAAGTGATAGAAAGTAACTTTATCTGAGGAAAACTGCGTATGCAGTTCCGATTGTATTTATAAATTTCTCTTGAATATGAACATATACAATAAGGTACGAAACAAGAAATCACAGTTTTCATTCTGTTTGTAAAACAATACCTCTTACAAAACTTGACATATCGAATAAACCAATACGGTTCATACTAATACTGTTGAACACTTCACCAATAAATTACAACAAAAATATTGACATAGAGTTACCTGTCCTGAGTAGGTGTAGTTGCTGTTGAGCCGGAAGAACTGAAGCGGGTGGCGCATGTGCAGAAAGAAGGAGTGGTTAGCCTTGAAGGCCTCGGTATTCATGGCACTGTCTGATCCGTTCACAAGGGGAAACACTGAGCAGTTCCCCGTCACCTGGTCTTTGATATACCGCACACCTGCAGCAGGGAGACCGGATGGATGATGATGATGTGGGGGATGGTGGTGGTGATGATGATAATGATGATGATGAGGAGGAGGAGGAGGAGGAGGAGGAGGATTAAAATGATTTAATTTGATTACTAGAGGATTCTGATGAGATCCATCCTCTATAATTCAGTCACAACGTTCCGATTATTGGAAACGGGGAATGACAGATTATCTTTCCTTCGTTATATCAATTGTGTAATTCTCTCGCCAAGGCTCGAGAATTACGAAATTAATATAACTCGGGAAAGATTATCTCTCATTCCCCGTCACTCGAAATTATTGTCTAAATACTAATGGATGATGTGCACCATATTATGTTATATCTCTATTGTTGTTTTTTGTCGATGTGGTTGGTGATGATGGCGATGAATATTGTGTCCATGATAATAACGATGGCGACAAGATAGATAAACGATGGTCCTGGTGTAAATTGTGAATATGATTACAACTGTCAACAGAGTTACTCAAAGTTCAGTTACTCAAAGAGGAATTGGTTCCTGGTCATATTCTCTCACCGTAGTTAAAGTCGTGAACCTCTGTGATGGGGTTGAGGGTGTTGATGGGAGGGTTGATTGAGGTGGGTCGGTGGTCCAGTCGCAGGTACCCGGAGTCCAAGTTGAACCACACCTGGAGCACATTCAAAATCAGGATTACAGATACCTGATAGAGGTGCGATTAATATACGGATAACCATGAAGAACTCAACAATGTCAAAATAAGCATCTTACTGGAATTATGGCATCAAATGACATTTGTGTTCTTGTAAATAAAGCTTTACTCTTAACCTCATGATCATATACGAAATATAACTAAAGTTATTTATTGTCCAAAACCTTCTCCTACCAAATTAGCTTCTAAGGTTGAACTAACTTTGTTTTCCTTTTGTAAACTGTTAGCATTGTAAGATGCATAAAGAAGCTTTCATCCGATTATCCATGATATACAGGATGAAATGAGGTTCTCATCCTCAAACATATCAGCTATACCAAAAGAAAATGCCTGGTTTCCAAAATATGATGACATTATCATCCAACGGCTGCAACAAATAAAACAAAATAACCGACATTCAAAAATAAACATGACTCACATCCGCCTGCATGATGGCCTCGTTCCGGATGTCGATCATCTCCTGCCGGAAGTAGTAGTTGTCAGGGAGCGGGGGCAGCTTGACCGTGCTGATCCGACCTGGGCACTCCACGTTAGGGGGAGTCTGGGGGGACAGGGAGAGGGGCGTGTGATATTGTGTCTTTGATAGTTTCAAGTTAACGTTTGATTGGATGATGTAGAATACAACATAAAATAATGCAGAAAAGAAGAAATGGGGTTTTCTGATTCGTCGGTTTACACAACTTTATAACCAGATCAAAGATAATGTCCATTGATTTTAAAAGTAACTAAACTACAAGAGCCGTATTCAAGAAACATGGTTAGGTTAACAATTTGACATGAACTAGTTGAATACGACGGAAGGCCGAAGAGAGAGGCGTTAGCCGAGCCCAATCCCCTCGAAATCGTATGTTTATCTTCGGTAATGTACTGCCTCTCGTCCGCTTGATATCTTAGATCACAGGGAATTGCTCATTTGAATATTCAAACGTTGTGGTCATTACGGTAATCAAGCACTGAATTACTCAATGTGTCCTTGGTTCAGTAGGTGTTCATTTATATAAAACAAACGAGACCTGCAATAGCATAAGCGTCGTGTTTGAAAATACGGACATGCATTATAAGAACGTTTTATATAGAAAATGTTGTCTTCAAAATTACAGTACATATTAAGACTGCTTGGTTTTTATCATAATTCATTTTACACAATCGTTTCATCATGGACGATGCCCAATTTTTGACATTCAGCGACAGTTTTGAAGATGAATGTAGGGGAGAGCGGGGTCAGCGCTTTGTAATTAACTGTCAACAATTTTGTCATTATTTGTCTTAATCGTCAAATAACCGTTTTAATTTGCATTTGGGCCCTTTTCGTATATACTCTTACGGAAAATTTACATGAGTAAGTGATCACCGGTTTTAAGAAAGTAAATGAATCGAAAGTTTAAAAAAACAGTATCTTCTAGTTACATTAAAGACCGATGAGTCGACATCAGCATCTGCTCTGAAGTCGAAGTAGTCGTACACGTGGTGGAGAGTCCTGGGCTGACTGCCGTTACTGTAGACCTGCTCGCCCTGCATCTCTATACGAACCGGCACACTCACGTGGGTGGAGGAGGTCGCCCAGTCATTGGCTGTGATCAGGTATCATTGGTTATCAATCAACCAATCAAAAGTTGTGATTGGTGAGTGAGTTATTGTTTTACGCCGCTTGGGCAATATTTCAGCCATTAGCGGCGTGTGCTGTGATTGACACAGGTATGCATATATAGTCATGAGGGTGAGTGTTGTAATACTCAAAATTTATTTATATGACTTGATGTAACAACAGTGAACACCAGCAAAATTACGAAACTAGTTCTTCCTAATTGATAAATCTGAATAAAGAATTAGTTAAAAGGCAACCTTTAACACAATTTTCTTAAATCAACAACAACATATATTTTATCAATAACTTCGTTTCATGAACGATTTAATGTTAATAAAAAATAAAATCATAATACTTTTTAAACCATTAAAACGATAATAACCAACGTCTGAAAGTAAATCATTATTACGTTTTAACACCATTAAAAACAACAATTCTTTAATAGTCAACGTCTTAAAAAAAATTCGATTTAGTTTGTTACTAAGAACGAAAGAAAAGGGCCCTTCGAGACAACAATGACCAAAAGGGTTTATTCTCCATCTTACTTGTGAAGTAGTGGTCGAGGGTAAAGTTGAATTTGGTATGAGACGAGTACAGACAAGTCTGCCAGTGCATGGTCTTAATACTCCGAACTGTCGCGTACCCCTTGAACACCTGCAATATGAACAGGATATTGATAACGTCACTCAAATATCCACACACTTGTGCATGCTCAATAAGCTTAAAATAAAAGGTAGAAAGAGTCATATGTACAGTGGAACAGGTACGTTTTGACTTGAATGAGGCAAGAGATTCCATGGTTTTGTTTCCAGAAGCAAAGCGTTCTAAAGAGTTGGTGCTGCATGTGAGAAAGATAATAAGACGCCAGTTGATATCTTGGGACTTTCAGTAAGTGATTCTGTGACCGGAGTGATCTTGACGGGATGTAATCTGTTCAGATTTCACCGAGGTATTCTGGAGCTTGTTGGTGGAGTCAAATTGAAGGTGGTGCACAGAAGTTTTAAGTCGATTCTTTGTTGAATTGGCAGTCAGTGTAAAGATTTGAGAACCGGAGAGATATGATCAGATTTAGCCTTTAATGAAATTATTCTTGCGGCTGTGTTTTGTACTTTTTGTTATTTGTTAATGCTTTGTTTACTGAGACCTATCAACAAGATTGATGTAAAATCTAATTTCAAACAGTCGTTCCTCGCTGTGACCTGAGTACTGGGTGCCGCCCACAAAGTACTTGTAGAGTTATGATCGATTGTGGCCCAGTATTTTAACATCTTTATAATCAAATGTACAACAAATTGTAATATTCTTTTTATAACAGGACAAGATCCATAACTATTATGTTTCTATGTTTGCTAAATCATTAGACGTAATCCTCAAGTGATGAACTGGCCCTAGATTTTCGAAGCTCTCTTAGGGCCAGTCTTAAAACAGTCGTAAGTGCCATTTATTAACATTGGCTTAAGAACTTCGAAATCTAGGCCCAGCAGGTTTCTAAGCAAGAAGCAACATCATAACATGTTTTTGGCCAATAGAATGCGAAGTCTATATTTTACGATCCGATCCAGAGTGTTTGTCAACAAGTTGTATATCTCACAGAGGTTCTGGGTATCTAGTTAACTACTATACCTACAGGGTTGTACTGTGATCCGAAGCGAAGAGCCTGACTGGCAGGAGGAATGTGACCGAAACCATCCGACACATCGTCTCCGAATATGAACATCTCTCGGTTAGCAGACAGGTTCGTTACTTTGCAATGAGACACTAGAAATAAACAAAACAAACAATAAATTAACAATTCAGTGCTTTGAACCAATGTCAACTAACGAATCATTGATGACTTTGAATGGCAGAAGCTCTTTACTTATTATAGAAAAAACATTCAGGATGTCAAACTTCAGGACTTTCAGTTTAAGTTTTTGCATGGAATTATATATACTAAAAAAGAGCTTTTGCGTATGAAATTAATTGATAATGCAATATGCTCCTTCTGCAAGGATGCTAATGAAAATATATGTCATGTATATTGGGAATGTGAGGAAACTACAATTTTTTGGAACCACCTTCAGGATTGGGTTAGTAGATTTATTGATGATTTCAATCTGACTAAATACTTGGTTTGGTTTGGTCCACTCAATGAAAACTCTCTACTTCATCACATAATTTTATCTGCCAAAAGACATATATACATTTGCTCTTTGAAAAATAATATTCCAAATCTGAAGAATTTTATAAAGATATTAAATGACATATTCACAATAGAAAGATTCATATCTAAAAGAAATAATACTTCTGACAAATTTTCCAAAAAGTGGTTACCTTTATTTCCAGTTTTTGAATCATAATTGACATCTATGTACTTGTTGTGACTGATTGATTATATTATTTCTCTGTTGACCTGTTGTCTAGAATCCCGAATTGTATAACATTCTGAGAGGATGTTTTAAATCTTTATGTATAACTACAGTGTTTACTATTGTATATATGGATTGGGAACAATAAAAAAAAAAAAAAAAAAAAAAAAAAAAAAACTAACGAATCATTGGAACAAAAAAAACAATCAAACAAAGATCTTGATATGTGGATATGTGATACGGGTGAAGTTACATATGCCTATTGAAAACAACTTCTTTGTTTTGTTAAAGGACATCCCCCAGCTACCTTTTCAAATAAATCCTTAAAGATACTATATCATAGTGCAATAATTTTTAAAGTATTTTTAATGTAAACGTTGTATTTTTAGAAAAAATTAGCGACCAACCTTGAGAAAATCGGACCAAAATTCATCAAATAGGAGATAATTTACCAAATAATACCGAAACGGCAGTCGACATAAGGGCGAATCAAGTGTGGCCATTTCACAACTTCCGGTTTCTAAATGTACGCTTGAAAACCGTCTTTGTCGCGCTCAACTAGATTTTATATTCTTTTTCTCCGAAAAAGGTATTCGTTGCTGTCAAAGTTGATACCCATCGAACGCAATTACGGAAGTTGAGACACGGTGTAAATCCTACAAGCATAATGATTACGTCACCGAAAGCGGTTTCACAAAATGACATGCCCTTTCTAAGAGGGGTACTGTGCTTGAAGCGTCGAAATAAGTATGTTATTGTTGATTAAACAATCTAAATATGATATCAAAATTTCGACGAAAGATTTTTCTACAAAGTGATGTATTTCATTTCTCAATAGCTAAGTTTCATCCTGAACCGCTTGCAAGTTATCGTATCTTAAAACCAAACCCTAACAACAAATAAATTCTAAAATGTCTATTTCGAAGAGTTCGTTGTTATTGTAGTTTAGACCACTGACTGTCTGAAAAGAAGGACATCATGACCATATGATATGTACAACAATGAGTCCCATTTCCCGTTCAGGAGTCCATTGTACGTACAAGAGTCTATCTCGAAGAGCTCGTTGGTATTGTAGCTGAGGATGGATCTGAACTGGACTCCGTCCTTGAAGAAGATGAGCAGACCGTTGTTCCCGTCGTAGTCGAGATACTGGTCCACGTCCACGGTCTTCCCGCTCCCCACCTCCAACATATTCACCTCCACGTGGGCCTGGAACGACTGGTACAGCATGCTCGGCAGGGGCGGGGCTACAGACATAAATACAAGTGTAGAATCCTTGCCATATTCCACAGAGAAACGGGCATTTCAGTTGACCAACAAAGTTTTGACCAACAAATTGAACGATTGGTTAGTAATGCTCGTCTAAGGGCAAATAGCTATATATAGAGACTATCAACATCAAACTTTTCACTTGGAATAAGTGATAGAGCACAAGGCATCATTTAACCAGGGAAGTATAATATTATAACATCCCTGATTTAACACAATGACCTCCCATTCTTAGGAGCAACATGGGCGGTAGCAGATGGGTTGGATGCAAGATGAGATTTTGACTTTCCTCCTATCGTTTAGGTCTCGCAAAAGTCTGCATGTCTTACTGGGCCTAAACTGACTTGCAACTACATGTAACCAAGTGTCTCCATTCGAATATATTGTTAAGTAAGGTTGCAAAACGCTGAAGAGTTTGGACAGATCAAATTACAAACTGGAGCCTGGCTCATATGACACAGTAACAGAGGGCCGAAATCGGTTAAAACAGAGGCATGTATTGCATAGAACCAAAGCGACCATATATATAAACATAGATATAAGGCCTAAGTCTTTTATCGAAACTTTAATCAACTTTAAAATAAACACGAAATACGACTAAGTTTTTACAATATTGACCAGAATCTCAGTTACTTGCATATGCAGCAATTGATGAATAGTTTGTTTCAGCCCTATGTAGACTTAAATTGCAAATTATATTTATTTTGATATCTTCTCTCAAAAGCGCTTGGATTTTTGGACCGCATTTTCTGCAATTATTGTATTTTTATCAGGTCTGTATTGGCATATATATTTTTTCAGAATGCAATTTTAGATCTCAACGAAGTAGAATGTTGTCTTCAGATGTTCAGTAGTTGACAACGGCATCTATCAATGCATCTATGTCTATGTGCAAGTCTGTCTCACCTGATGGTGAAGGTGATGAACCGCTGGTACAGAATTGACCCGTCCCATGGTGCAACAGTCCCACTAGCACGTGCACTGCTGTTACTATAGCAACGGGTGTTGGGCTCTGTTGGTGTTAAAGAGGACATGAATAACATTTAGTTTTTTTTCATGAGATATTGGTCAAATAACTCTATGACATAAATATGAGGCAAAACAATAACGGTATATCGTAGTGTCATTAGTAAAACGACACAAATCCCTGATTGCATTCGTCTTTGGTTCAGATACAATTATTCGTATATTCGTGGGACAGTTTGACGTAACTGGAACTTTTGAACATGATGGGTTCCGTTGTCCAGATTGTGACATAAAAATGGTTTTTGGTAAGTACAACTGTACTTCGTTTTTAAATACGTACAAGGTCATACTGATATTGTACATCTTTGACCTTGTAAATTCTGAATCTATCCCAGTGTCTGGAATAATTATACAATCATTCCTCCACGTCTCGTCATAATGGATTTTCGTGTTTTAATTCTTCTCGTCACTTCTCACTGAATTCATTTGAGTTTATTTTACAAAGGCGGTGTGTTTGAATTATGAAAATGCTTTGAAATATCAATTGACGTGTTGATTATGCCATTGGAATCTTTTCAAAACAACTATCCATTAATAACAATATGTTATATATCGATAATTTAAGCTATGTATGTCAGATATATAAATAGAAATATGTCATCAAATGATGCCTTTTAAAAGGGTACATGTAAATGTATAAAATGACAGTACATTGTCTCGTGACCGTTTCGCAAATGGTATTAAAGCTCATGTCAATAAATAAACTTTCAAATATGCTTGTTTATTTATGGATGTGATAGCAATTGACAAACTTGACTCATATCTTATCAATAAAAGTGCATGTGTCGTTGATATCATCCACTAATTGTTGGAAAAGAATAGGGTCATTAAAAGGGGGCAAATAGCATTGATGAAACATTACTTAAAAACGGATTCTAATTTTGCCTTAGTGTCAAAAACATAATTGATTATAATGACTGATTATTATTGATATGCATACGTGAGATCGTTTCACAGAGTAAATGTTCAAATTGATTTAGTTATATGTAATGACTCTAAACACCCTTATGAGACTTGTTAAACACTTATTAAACATCGTAACAAAAATACCTACCCCCATTATATTAATCCGACATAAGGCATGAGACATCGACGGTCGGTACAAGGTACAGTGTTATCTGGGTAGGTAGGTAGGTGAAACTGACCGTTATCACCCGGGATATACGTACATCGAGGGTGATATCAAATATATACATGAATATATGAATTGAGTGTTTTAAGTCGTGAATTTTTTTCAAGCAATGGTTATATTATGATTTGTGGTGATTTTAAATTTAGTGTTGATCATTTAGCTTATCAAAGATAATTACATCACCTGATATCTTCAGACACGTAGCTATTAAGAACACAATAATATTGTTCGTACATCTGTACTTTCATCTGTTTGGTTTTTATGTTGTCGAATATGCAGATTCTCACATTTCCTTTCATTTTGGAATTAATTAAGGTGGTCAATATATGGTCTGATATATATAACCTCACGTCAAGATATACATCTTTAAAAACATGATATATTGTGGACGGTTCTTTGCATACAACCCAAAGGATCATATATGTAAACCCTGTATAAATCGCCAGGAGATAGTTTAAAAAGTACAAAATACCAGGTATGGGGACGTGTGGATGAATGACCAACTCACTACCAATTGCCTTAAAGCGATATGCCATTGACAAAAGATTCTAGGAACGCTTAGCTTCTCACAAACCTTTTTTTGAAATTTCAATTTAAGTAGTAATTGCTCCTTAAAGGGGCAGTAGCACGTTTTTAGGGGGCATAAATGGTGATGTCAGTAAAATGAAAATTAATGGTTCCAATTGAAAGACAATGTATTTAAAATAAATGGAGCAGTAATAATTCAAATATAAAACATTAAGTTTAGCTATGCGATTCCTTTTTCTTACACAAAATGAATTAAAGGTGTTCATACAAAATGGCCGCCAATGGATATTATGTGAATCTTCATACTTTGTTCTCTGACTATGGATGATTGGCTTGTGTAATGAGATTTTTGACATTGTCAAAATAATACATTTAGCATTAACTTATAATTATCAGTGAAAAATTAAGAATATAAAATTATCAAAAAACGTGCTACTGCCCCTTTAAGTCTACAACTCAAAGCTGAAAAACATTTAAATTTCATGTCTGACTTGGTGTCCAACCCTTCACCAATTGATCTAAAGGGATGTATTACAAATCAATGCTTGTAGGAACGCTTCTCTTCTCACAAAACTTTGGGTGGAAACCTTTCAATACAAGAAATGAGGTCCGAATGCTTACCCGCTTTACTTCAGAACACGTCCATGTAAGATTTACAAGACACCTATGATTACTTTAACATACATTATATTTGAAAGAAAACGCCATTAATTATTAAGATACTTAAATTAATGAGAACAACGATTTGTTGAATACTTTAATAATTTTATTCATAAAATACAGCAACAATAACAATTGATTAACGATGACTGATATATTATGATATAAATATAGATAAATGAATTAAAAGTGATATGATATACCCATCAGGACAAGAGAAGATCACATGACATCATAGAAAAGTTAAATAAATGCAACATAATATGCCGATGGAGAAATGTTCAGTAAGAACTGTGACATCACAGAAAAATGCAAGATAATATGGCGATAATAAAATATACAGTAAAAGCTAAAGTTACATCACAGAAAGGGTAACAAAATACAAGATAATATGGCGATAGTGAAACATATAGTAAAAACCACAGTGACATCACAGAGAAATTAACAAAATGCAAGATGATTTAGCGGGAGTGAAATATACAGTAAAAGTTCAAGTGACATCACAGAGAAGTTAACAAAATGCAAGATAATATGGCGAGTGAAATATACAGTAAACCCTCAAGTGACATCACAGAGAAATTAACAAAATGCAAGATACATGTAATATGGCAATAGGATGTTAAAGTAAGAAACATTTCAGATTCTGGAAAATAAAACCCTTTTAAGAAGTCTCAATTATAGATATCAATGTAACGTCAAACGATTTAGCATATTGAACATAACAATGACTTAATTAGGTAACTTATTGCTGTAAATAAAAAGAAAATTTGCGAACAGAACAGAAACATTTTGTTGGTTGAATTAACAGCTCAGAACGTAAGCAGTAGCATTTAAACAAATTGTGTTCATAAATAAACTTTTATATGCAAATGCACTGATTGGTATATAATATGTAATGCCTAAGAATAGACTTTCAACGTTGCTACATCACTTCAATGAAATATGATAACATATATCCAGTATTTTTTATAATTTATCATATTAATGAACGTTTGGCAAGACAATAGCATAGTTATTCAACAATTAAGTTTCATTATGTACACCAATAAACAAAAAGATGTATATCATTAACGAAATACTCAAATCAAAATGGAAAAAAAGGAAAACAGAGACTTTTTTTTTCTTAGCTCTAATCCAATCCTCGCTTTTCTCGGAACCTTGCCTTTGAGTGATAAAATTAAAAATCTTGTTTATCATTGGCACTCAGGAAATAGGTAATAATATTCTATATACTCTGCCATGGTAAAAAACATAGCATCCTAATTCATTAGAATAATCAACAAAGAATTAACAATAGTCTCACAGGCTTATATACTAGAATGACACCGTATACATGTTTACACGTTTGAAAAGATATATGGGTGATTTTAAATTTATTAACAGCAAATTGGAATTAACTATTGTTTTAGAGGTTTTTAAAGACGATTGTTGAACTAAAACCGTAAACATATCGTTCAAAAGATAAGGATCATTTGGTACGAGATGAGGATATGAGCCTATTGTTTACACCAGAAGACGTTTTCGGGCCAAAGGTGATGCTCATCGAATTTGAGTTGAGTCTTTTGAAGGACGTCCTTGAAGGGGAGATAACTCCTGGTGCGGAAGAAGTCAATGATCTCATGGCCAGCAACGTTGTGCTTGTAAAATATCCATTCCATTAACACAAAACGAACATCAAGTTTTTTAAAGAACTCACTCGCTCGATGTAAGGCCTTCCACTCATGAGCTTCTATATCAATCTTCAGAAAGACCTGCTGGAAGTCCACAACCCTCAGCAGGTCGTCCATGACAGTACAGTTGACTATTGCGTCAGAATCATTGTAGCTGTCGGACACTGGTTCAATGCTTGACCCTCCAATGTTCTCCTTGTTTAGAATCACTCTCACTGGCTCCGCGTACTCGGACACTGCGTTCAAGAGAAGGACAACATTGTCACGGAGTCCGGCGTACTTCAACGAAGAGTGGAGCATGAAGAGGTTGGTTCTGATCGGGTCAAGGGCGACAACTCTTCTGCCCAGCAAGGCAGCGTAGAAGGTGTAAGTGCCCACGTTGCACCCTAAGTCAACCACGTGCATGTCCGGGTACATCTTCAGAGCTGTTGCCATGGCAACCAGATAATCCTCCTCCCATGTTCCGAGATCTCTGATATGGGATGAAATGAATGGGTCGAACGCTTTGCTATGAACACAGAGCCGTGTATTGTCGACCATGGTTTTGAATGGAACACAGCTTGACATTTGTACGGCTCTTATGGGTTTGTATACATGTAATTCACCCTTCCGTGTCTTTTTAGCATGAAGTTCGTCAATTTTCGCTTTTCTCCTGGCCGAGAACTTTTCAAAGCTGAATTCGCTCATGTCTGGATTTGAAGAGGATTGTTCGTTTTCTAAATCAAAGTTCTGCGATTTCCTTATTGCTGCAAGCCTCCGCCTGTCTTCCCCCCTGAACTGAACGCTGGGTCCCTCCTCTTCTCCCCCTCCATCCCTGTACCACAGCAATAGGGTCAGCACTGTCACGCCCACTCCTAATATAATGAACGTCCTCTTGCTGAATAGGCAGGTTGTTGTCTTCATCGTGTTCAGTAGCGCTTCCTACATACGGTTCCATCCGGGGTGTAATCTATCAACAAATTGTTTCTCAGCTTTGTGTTGAGATTGTTTATTGATATAACGATGTACCGTCATTTTCCATCATTCAAGCGTCTGTCGTTGACCTGAAATTCAAAAAGTTGAGATTTTTAGAGTAATATTCATTTTCTTTGAGACTGAGGCATTTTAGAAACTTGTATGGAGAAGATAACTGTCAAAGGTAGGCCTACACTGAAATATTGCAAAAAATATCCTCCAACAAATAATATGAATCACTGTCTTTAAAGTTAGCTAACGAAACTAACTTGTTCATCTTCAACATTTGCTATGGACAACAACTTAGACATTGAAGCTGTGTTAGCAACGTTAACCATTGTTAATGTAAAGTATTAACCAAAGGAAATTGAGAATAATCAAATATAATGTTATAACAATCAATTATAAAGTCAAAATACGAAGCAGATAAAATATCCTCCCCCATATACAATATTGTATATAGGGGAGGATATTTTATCTGCTTCGTATTTGATGTTATAACATTATATTTGATTATTCTCAATTTCCTGTGGTAATAACGTCTTTCGTATTGTTCAAAAAAAAGTTCAAATATAACATCTTAGTGGGTTTTGTTACACTTTACACCACTAAGCAGGAACTGTTTAACTGGCATATTCATGTTCCAACGGAGGTGATAATTTACTCTAGTAAAGTACGGCAGATTGTTAGAAGAATACCCCCTTTTCTCTAGATTCTAGTCTGAGTAAGGTGTGATAACTTGTCTACGATACTAGTTGTATTTGAAGCGGCAGTAATTGATTTGGATAGCCTCCCTTGTGTTACTTATGTAGTATCTAGACGAGTATCGTTGATTTCAAATATTCATCTTGTACCATATCTAGCTTCAAGTTCATTCAAAATTCTACAGAAAAAAGGAATGAAAATACATTATACGATGGACATAAATCATGATGTGACACCCTCCGGCAATGCTATGTACATAACTGTAACCGATGTTACATAAACATCTATGAAATGGGTTACTGTACTTCCGCATTCCGTATGCTTCATTTACATACAAAGCAATATATTATTCTTGTCGTTCATTGATCGTGATATTAAATGGTACAATCCGCCAATAATATATTTAGCATAGGAGGTGTGTCGACCACATTCTATTAGAAGGACAGTTTATGCAAGAAAAATAAGCAGATTATAATCAATATCATTCCAAATACAGCGAATTATAGTTCATTTCATAGATATTGCAAATATACGACACAAAAACAGATTTATCACAATTTTAGAAAAATAACACCTACCTGTAAACGACAGCGTCCACGGTACGCCATCGTTCGTACAGGTATGTTGAATATCATTCCTGCGGAGCGGTTAGGGTGACCTTGACCTTGCAGTGATTAGCGTCACCTGAACAGGTGAGACAGTTTACCTGTCGTTCAGACGAGACGCTACTGGCAGGTAATGTGTGAATGAGGGATGGAGTCAGGTTTGCGTCAAGAGGGGAATGTCTCACTTACTTACTGGGTAAATGGATTATGGTTCGGAAATATGGCAGTTGATTTTCATTGATGACGCATGGCATTTATTTTTTGACAATGGATGTATCCCAAAATCACTTATATTGACTTATTTTTATTACTCTTAATCTCATTTTACCATACACACTTATCATCTAAAATTGATAAACAATAAATGCTCTTTAATTGAAATTTCAATCGTTATTACGTTTTAATCATTTACATTACTCCTGTAATAAAATGATATTTTCATCTACCAACTTATTCGGTCAATGAATCACTTTCGTTAATGGGTGTTTGAGCTTTTATTAATGTGAAAAAAATATCTAACTGTTGTACCGAAGTTGTATGTGTGGTAAACGATGATTTGGGTAACTACCAAGGGGATTGTTGGTTTTCCTATTATTTGATTTCCTATAATCCTTAACAAACAATTACTTCAAAACGATATTGATGATTCGTCTAAAATGTGTTTTAACCACGAATCATTTAATAAGCATATGTCTTGCAGTACTTTTTTCAATCATATAAAATGAGAAAGAATCAATGAAGCATTAACGTTGTAGTTTTAATTTTTACATTTCTTGATATTAAGAGATGTCCTTTATATACCCAATGGCAAGCAGGTTGTACAGATTGTTTATATGAAAACAAATATAGGCATTATTAAAAATACTGCTTGCATAAACAAATTATTTCCCCAAATGCATTAAGAAATTCACAATGTAAAATTGTTTACAACTTCAACATGTGCTGCAGCTGTCGCTCCCTTATGATTGATGTGTATTTCTTAGATAAACAACATCAGCTTCAAAGTAACAGTTAGTATTTTTGATAATATTTAATTGCCGTTGATACGTGACACAAAGCAACATGTGCTGGTAAAGGTCATCTTGACTTGCAAATTCATCCGAATATGTAAGTTCAAAACATACCAAAAACGTCGCTTAAGATTTCATGTGTACAGTTTAAAGATGGCAATCGTGAATAGAAATGCCATTTAAAGGGGCAGTAGCACGTTTTTTTGGTAATTTTATATTTTAAAATGTTCACTGATAATTGTATGATAATGCTAAATTTATTATTATGACAGTGTCAAACATCTCATTACACAAGCCAATCATCCATAGTCAGAGGACAAAGTATGAAGATTCACATAAAATCCATTGGCGGCCATTTTATGTGAACACCTTTAATTCATTTTGTGTGAGAAAAAGGAATAGCAAGGTTAAACGTTACATCATATGTTTGAATTATTACAGCTCCCTTTGGTTTGAATACTTTGTCTTTCAATTGGAACCATTAATTTTCATTTTCTTGACATTACCTTATATTCCCCCTATGAACGTGCTACTGCCCCTTAAAGGAACAATAGGGAAATGAACTTTCAGTCAAGGATTATCAAAATATAAAGGTTATCTAAATCCGGATTTAATTTCAACCTTTTTAAAGTAATGGCTGTTGGTGGCCTCAAGTTCACTACATATACCAGAAATGGAAGTCTAAATTCATGACAAACATAGTGCAAGTATGTACCTGTACATCTCATACCGATATGTTGTAGTAATATAAAGAAATTTATTGGTTGTATTTACTGTAAAAGTATACTGCTATACGAGTGTAAGGGCATTGTCATCAGTGAAATATTATAAGATTGGAATTAGAATCAAACATTATACAGGGTTCGAAATTCGTCCTTTTGCCATACTGGTCATTCGGACTAGTGCAATATTGAGTTTACAAGCCCAAACATATTCCAACTAGCTAAATACCTAATCGTATCTTTACATTCAACTAGTCCTTCAGAAAACCAATCATTACATTTTACTAGCCAGGCATCTTTTTCAATAGCCATTGGCTGCCGGACTACTGTTGATTTCGGACACTAGTATAACCGTAAAAAAATCGGTTGATGTTAACCATGAAATGTAAATCTAACGAGTCTGTCAGAGACATCTTATCAATCATTGCTATCAATTGATTTATGGATTGATGACATTACTCCGGAGGATTTACTGTTTTGATGACTGTTACGGCATTACACCTTTGGGCAATCCTGTTTTACTTTCTGATGAGGTAATAAGAATAGAGATGCGGTTAATCATAATGCAATTTTGACGTAAAGTATACTGTTTGGCATATGTCTATCAATAATCTTCTTTGAATGGTCGATTCTCATCTTTAAAAAATATTACTGTTTCTCGGTTGTTTGCAAAGAATAAATGATAATATAATTTCACACGTCACGACCTCAAGTCTTGTGAGAGTAACATTGATTTATCATTGGTCACACTATCTGAAATAATACACATTTTTATACTTTTTGGGCGATGATCCATACGAGATTTAAACCAAAATACCCAAAACTGACTATACCGACATCTTGCTATTGAAATATTTTACAAAAAGGTAACAACCTATAATAATTATTTAATATTTGTTTGTATGGTTTATATGATTATTTTTCAAAGTCCTACTCCAATGTTAAGTATCTCTTATGTTGATAAAAGTACAAGTACAAGTATATAACAAATAGTCTGTCGTTACTTATTGCTTATAAGTTTCCATACCCTTACATTTAATACCATCAAACAACGCAAAAAAGGTAGCTGTTTACTTCTTTATTAGGTTTGAATGTGAACGAATACTTCCAAGATATTGTCAAATTGACATCACTACAATTGTCGAAGTTTAATGCTTATTCGTTTGTGAAGTCAAATGCTACTAATTCAGACATATGTATTTACATGGAATGTATACTTTTCCGGGCTTGGAAGAGTAAAACATGAGAAACTAACATGTTTTTACAACATTAACAACCCAATGTTATGAATGTATTGATTTTTTCTATAATTAACTTATAAACATATTATATTTCAATTTCAACATAATGAAAACAAAGTTGAAAACTTAGAGCAAATCATTGTTATTATAGAGGAGCTATAAACGATAAGCTGAATAAACAATTACCTAAAAATAACTAAGACATATCACAAAGATAGCACCAAATTCATAATATAATGGTATATCTGTCAATGCCTCAATTTGAAGCTGTGGCAATATCAAGATTTAACTCTTTCATTATTTTTCATTATTAATGCTGTACCGGAATGTCATCTGTTGATTTTTAAAAAACATTGTAAAATTCTTTGAAAAAAAAAAAAAAAAAAAAAAAGAAGATTTAACTCTTAGCCAATAGAGAGGCTTGTATGCTTCTTCTTTTCTCGTTGATTCAGTGTTCTGATTCTCTCAATAATATTTTTGTACACCGTTTGAGGACTACTCTAAGTTGTATGTTGATTCAATCTCATTTTGGCACAAATCATATTTATCTCCATGTAAAATTAAAAGGCCATTCATATATAATCTCTAAATAATACTTTTTAAAAACCATTGTAATCCACTGAAAACCTACAATTAAAGGCGATAACGCGTTTAATGTTTGTTTTTCAAATACTTATTAAAATGTTTTTCATTCTTGTCAATAATCTATTTTTGTTCATTCTTTGGGAAAAGTAAACTATTGCATATTCATTATCTTACACATTAGTTTGAGTACCAATTATGGAAGAGAATGGTTGAGTATTTTGTCTCTTGTATATCTGGCAATCACCAAAGTAATATTAACACTTTTTACAAACATAATAAAGGCAAGAACATTTGAAAAATTGACATAGTAAGCCGTTCCAACAAGACGATATACACATATTTATGTTCGAAACATTTCATGTTCGGAATGTATACTAGGTAGATAGGTCTAAACGTCTTGAAACTCTCATACGTGTGCTTGTGATATTGCCATTAAGGATCTCATTTAGATATTTAAAAAAAGCTCCTGTGTAAAGGTTTTCATGGTAGGCTGACCCAAAAACAAGTACGAACTTGCGAAGCGGGATGAGACATAATAGTAATAAATCTACATTTTATCACCCGAAGAATAGAAAAGAATCCCATTAGAAACTAATTGGTGCCAATATATAATTTTAAAACTGGACATTCGTCTTGTAAAAGGATACAATAGAATTGTTTAATAAACTTGAATATGGGACTTAGCCTTATCATGTAATTTACAAGAAATACAATATATATAAGAGTGTACAAAATAAAAGAATCAAAACATGAAAATTATCAGAATTGATGATATTGCTTATGATATAAGTCATGGTTCTACTCAAAACGTTTGAACCACACAACGTTATCAGGCCAGAAGGAATGACCATCAATATCTAGGGACACTTGACGCAAGGCGTCAGCATATGGCCGGAAGCCCCTCTCCACGAGGAAGTCTATAATCTCAGAGCCACTGGAACCTTCATGGAATGTCCATTCCATCAACACATAACGCACGTCATAGTGCTTGAAGAACTCAGAGGCGTGACGAAGAACCTTCGCCTCATGCCCTTCTATATCCATTTTGATAAAGATTTTTGAAAAGTTGACCACGCCTACCAAGTCGTCTAATGTAATAGCACCTACTATCATGTCTCCTTTTTCAATATCGTCTGTGATTGGCTCAACTCTCGACCCACCGATATTTTTCTCGTTTATGATAACGCGCATGCTCTGTGCATATTCCGACACGGCGTTAAGAAGCAGGAGAACGTTGTCACGTAAACCGGCGTAGGTCAAGGACGAATGAAGCATGAACAGATTAGACCGGATAGGATCAAGGGCGACAACTCTCCGGCCCATGGAAGCAGCGTACATTGTGAAAGTGCCGATGTTGCACCCTATATCAAGCAAATGCATGTCAGGGGTGTTGAATAAGGCGCTGTGCATGACAGACATAAGATCGGGTTCCCAGGTGCCAGCGTCAAGTATATGGGAAGATATGAAGGGATCGTAGAGTCTATCATGAACGCAGAGTCTGGAATTCTTTCTTGTCGTCAGAAAGGGGACGCAACTCTTCTTTGACACTACATCATCCCAAGTAAATATCATGACCTCTCCCTGTAGTTTATATTTCATCTTGTGCTGAATAAACTCTTGTTTCCGTTTATTTTCATTGTCCTGAAGATTTACCCTCAAAACTGCATCATAATCAACGTTTGTGTCATGGCGCCTAAATGCGTCCAGGTCCCCCTTCTGGTAGCGTTCCCAGTGGTCCCTCCCGGTCCCTCCCCACCCCAGCCAGTAGCTGTACCACGCCACTAGGAGCAGGACACATGCTGTGGTCAGCAGGCTCAAGCCTGGTCTCATCCTTCACTCTGGATACTCTCTACCATATGGTCACAGTCAAATGTTTCTATCATATTGGTTCACTATGTTGGGTCAAATCGTACATATATGGACAGATGCAATCCTGTGAAACCAAATAGTGAATGGACCCTTTGTATTATCTCTCTGTAGTCACCACAGATATTCACTGTATTTAGTTAATGGTCTCTGCTTTGCATGTTTTCACTGCATGGATGCAACAAATTATTGGATGGCCAATCTTGGATTTTTTCATTGTGCCACCATGTATATCCACTTTATCGGGTTGGTGTATCTTTCACGTCTTGGTCGTTATTTACCTTTTGCAATCAATGGCGAAGTGGTTACTACTATTTTCGCCTTTCTTGCCACCATGTGTATTCACTGTACTGGGACTGTGCATCTTGCACCTCTAGGTCTTTGCTGCTCTATGAAATAGTATAAAAACTGTTTCTCCACGTGTCTTATAACTCGGTATTTCAACGTCAACTTTCAAGTCATAGTTCTTTCTATTTTTCGCAACTATATCATGTGTGGAAAATGTTACCAAAACGATGTTTGTTCTCTAAGCAATTCCCCAACACGTATGCGTTAACATATCTTGAACTGTGAGCTATTGAATTGGTATCCTCTGCACAGTCAGAGGCACTGTGCGTGTTTTGGATTTTAAACACTAGGCACTTTAATTTCATAATAAGTCGTATATATAATAACCAGTCGTCTCCTTGTAACCCAATTTCGTTAGAAAATTATGTTATCTCGTTCCACTTGAAGGACCAGGCCAAGACGATTCACTTCTACTTCAAAATTATAGGGGTTGACGTGAACATGCAGCGGGTTGGTAAGGCTAAGGGAGGTGTATTTAAACATCAACGCATATTATCCACTGTGATGGAGTGACGGGGTAATGACGTCATTCTGCAACAAAAATGAAGAAAAAATCCCTATTCATTTAAAAGGTATTTGTTATTCATTGTTTCATATTTTTTAGATCATATCATTTTGACATTGGCACTCAACGACCAATCTATACTCAACAACGAATTTTGTAATATTTCAAACAATATTTTATCATTTTTTTATGATTATTTACAGATATTCAATATCATTTTTCACTTATTTTTTCAAGTATATTAAACCGGGTAACGAGTCCATATTAACGTCACATTAAAACACCGTATTTCAACCACTTTCAACCGTCACAACAACAGTTGACTACACATGCTTTTTAATCCATTTTTACAATACATGTCAATTTGTCAATTTTAATACATTAAATTTTTGTAAAATATTTTGCAATTTATGTTGATAGCCAGACATGTCTAACCTAAACCTTGTTTAAAATAATATAATAGAGAACCTCTCTAAACGACGATTTGAAAGAGTCTCAAAAATTGTTCTCAGCAACTTCATATGCCTAGCATCTCGTCATTTCTATATCACCTGACAGGTAGAAATCTACCTAAGCATTTTAGAGTTACCTCCCTTGGACACAATTCGTGAAATTCATTTATATGGATGTATAGATGTACCTTAGTGAATTCAACAATCTTTAAAAGGTCCCCACAATTTTCTACATCATATAGCAACTAGAGCCTTGATGTGACAATAAAGCGCTCCAAATACAACAACCGAGAGCGGCATATTTAGAAACCCACCTGGACTCACCTGTAGTTAGTGCTGCCTTTAGTCCATCTTCCGTACTCAGTGCATCACCTGTCAAGATTGATTCTCATTCTTGTTGTCATTCTACGGCATCATGAAATCTTTAGCTACGATTGATTTTGTTAAATGTTGTTAACACGAAGTAAAAGTTATCATGACTTTACAATACATGACCCACAATGGCGGTTACCTGTGACCTTTGAACCATGACCTCCTCGTTATAAATAGCGCTCGTGTGTCACTGAATTAAACAAAGGGGTTTAAGTGATAACGACTTGCTCTCTATGGTAAATTTAAATTTTGAAACAAAATTTATTGGGATATTTAGTTAGAAAACACACACAAAAAACAGTATAAACAATACACTGCACATTGCTTTTATTGTAGACTGCAGTTTGGAATGCCTTTCTCTTGAAATCTCTTTATCTTTGAAAATATTTGAAAGTGAATAAATAAAATACATTTTAACTTCCCTACTATAGGTGCTTAAATTATCATCAGTTTTCTTCATTAATAACCAAAAAAGCCCAGGTAAAAACTAAAATGACGTACATTTTCCAATTATCTGCATTCAATAATAAAAAGTCAAATACCTTTAGTGTATGATCCATTAGTACAGCACAATATGTTAAGATTACGTTATTTTAACAATGATGCATTAATTAAATGTTTTGTCATGTGGATTATTAATATAGCAAGCTTTTGAATTGCAAAATAATTTCTACAGTTTGCTAAAGGGAGGCATTATCATATATTTCGCTATGTTCTTTCGATGTAGTTTAAATTAAAAACAAAGGTAAAATGACATTCATTTTCCGATATGTTTATTGTGCATAAATGACGTAATAAAATTATTGTTCATATTAAAAATTGTTTACCTTTTCAATCCATAGATCATATTATCAAAATCGGAAACGCTTTAAACATGTTCCTAAATATCAACTCAGTGACAAAAATGTTTTATTTTAAATTTGATAATACTCTCATTCATTTGAAAGAGAAACTGCCTTTTAGCCAGATTAAGTGGTTGCATAAAAACCATAAGGACCGGCTCTATTTGGGGTCTTCAAATTTGTCTATCGGCATTATGTGAAATGACATTAAAGCAATGTATCTTAAATTTTATTACATCACTCTAGTAATGCACACAACAACAAAAAATCTCAATTAAAACCAATAATGTTTTAACAGAAATGTTCCTTATTCATAAGTGATTAAAACCTTTTGTGGAAGCTCCGGTAAAACCGTAAACCAATTTCTATACCCATTATGACATCCTTACTTTATTAGGGTTAAACGATAAGACACCATCCTTAAAGGGGCAGTAGCACGTTTTTTGATAAAAATTTATATTTCAAAATTGTAACTGATAATTGTAAGTTAATGCTAGATGTATTATTTTGACAGTGTCAAAAATCTCATTACACAGGCCAATCATCCATAGTCAGAGGCCGAAGTATGAAGATTCACATAAAATCTTTTGGCGGCCATTTTGTGTGAACACCTTTTATTCATTTTGTGTAAGAAAAAGGAATTGCATGGCTGAACATTATGTTATATATTTGAATTATTACTGCTCCCTTTAGTTAAAATGCATTGTCTTTCAATTGGAACCATTATATTTTCATTTTCCTGACCTCACCTTATATTCCCTCTAAAAACGTGCTACTGCCCCTTTAAAGTCTATACTAAGTTGAAAACGTGAATCGATTTCGAGAAGGAAAACCTCACATTTTCTCGATACATCTTTACATTAACTGTGGAAGTATGTAGCAAAAGTAACGTTTTCTTGCCAATAAATTAGCTCCCTCTTTCATATCAAGTTAAGATATCGATTGCTCGACATTTATGTGCTGTATTAAAATTTTAACTTATTTCACATCAAATAACTTTGAAAACTATTTTGATTGATTAACAGGCTTCGTTTGTAAGTTACTCTTTCAGATTCGGGGTACTCTTTATATGCCCCGACAGAAATATTGGGTAACGGATTTGAGCAGAAGAAATCCTTATAAAGTTTTTCTTAGACAAATACTTATCCCAAAGCAAACCATTTTTCTTCGCTAATGATAATCATATGCAGTTTTTATTTCTTATTCTTTCAGATTAATCAATATATAGTGAACATTACAAAATTCGTAGTAAATTTCCTCAAACCAATGCCATGTCCGTCTGCCATTTATGTCAACTTTATTTGAATTTATTCATTAAATATTATAGTTGTGAAAATATTATTTCCAATTTATAGCATATTTTATGGGCATAATTTCAATTGAAAATCAATTACAAGTCATACATTATTGTCATTGATTTCGTTATAATAAATTGCACATGTAAGACTGCATCGACTTGAGAATATAGATTAGTGTATTGTGCTACTCAGCTGTCGCCTCTCACAAATTGTATATATATGTAGTCCAACCTGTTAAGTGTTTCACTGACTTTCTTCTTCGACATGTGATACTTTGACATAACTAACACATTCGGTGATACAGTGATGCTGTTTTACTTGAGACGGTAATCATCTGTGGTACTTTCCGTCTTACTTTCAAACGAGTAGTACAACCAAATTTATCGAAACTGTGAAACTGTGAATGCAAAATGTGATACAAATGGGCACTAGGAAATCCTCGGTGATATAACTGTGAATCTCTAAATGATACTTTGCGACACATTTGGTGCGTTTTCTATAGATCCATAACAATTACCTAACAAATTCATGGAAACTGTGACATTTTGATACTACTTGATATTCTGCGAACTGTGTGATACAATTTGTCACTTTGAATCATTTGTGATACGTACTGTGACTGTGTGTTTATTGATAATAGTTTGTGACAAATTTGGTATGCTTGCGTCTTTAAATCTGTCGTAACACTATCAAAATGGTGTGTGGACTAGGAGAAGTTCGATTCGGTGATTCCTGCCACAACAGAGTAAAGTACAGTCCAATCAATACCTATCCTGGTTCCGTTGGTAAAAGTGGTAGCAACCTCAAATGGGTTATGATTGCACTGATTATATCGTGTGCGACGTTAATGGTGTTTATAACGTACATGGTGGAAACAAGACGCAATTCCGGATCACAAAAGAAGCTTCCGGGTGCAGGCCAAGGAAAGAATGATTCTCTGAATGATGGGAATATTGATGCGGCTTTAAACTTGCCTTCTACTACAAGAGGAAGCACTACACCACAAGAGACGACGGAGAGCACAAAACCACCAGATATATACAGGTTGTCCAGAGAGTCTGTCATCAAGCTGATGGACAAGATAGTGGAGAAGATACGAGGCGGTCATGGTCATAAGGAGGCGCTACAGGTTCAACTTTTGCTCCTTCAGGATCGACTGAAGAGGATAGATGAAGCCGCAGCAAAGAGAAAGAAGATGATGAAAGGAAAAGATGATGCAGATGACGAAGAAGAGAAGGACCAGGATAGTGATGATAACAATGCTCAAGATGGTGCTGATGCTGAAAATGGTGGTGATTCTGACGATGATGCCGTGACAAAGGAGACGAAGGAAGAGGAAGATATGAACAGAAACGAAGGAATTGATTTGGATGTCACCAGTTCAGAGGAAGTAAGGGAGGAAGAGTATGTTAGAAAGCAAGGCCCGAGGACAAACGATAATCCGGAAGTCCAGAGGATGATTGACCTACTACAAACGTCACCATCAACCCTAGACAGATATGATTACTCAACTCCTCTCACGTGGGACTTCCCTTGTTTTCCTAAATATTTGGTAGGAAACAGACCAACCCAAGTTTGTGTTGACAATTCAGCATACGATAGGGAGTTTCTCGAAGCTATAACTGAAGAGGGAACGAACGAATACAAAATGTTGTCCGTCTTTACCGAATATCTCGAAACGAAATTCACACTTCAGGTCATTGACCTTGGCTCCAACATCGGTGTCTTCAGTCTCGCTGCTGCTGCTCTTGGTCGGAAGGTTCTTGCTGTCGAGCCTTGCATGAAATATATTCTCCCCTTCCATAAATCTGTTCTCCAGAACCATTTCCAGAACCAAATAACATTTATAACAAATGCTTTATCTGACGAGTACAAACTGATCCAGTTGATCAACGACCCACAGGGCGACCCCAGGAAGACCAGAACAGTGGACGTCACGGACTCCCTGCTCAACAATGACGTCATCGACCCGAGGAGCCTCGCCCGGTCTGTGAAGCTATCGGACCTCGAACCAGTTGTGAAGTACCCTGAAGCCATCATGAAGATAGACCTAAACGGAGACGAGGCTCGGGTCTTCAAGGAGTCCCATCATCTACTGGACGCTGGTCTGGTCTCCAGTGTACTGATGGAGTGGCGATATGAGGACAATCCTCAGGACTATGACTACATTATTGGCTACTTCCGGTCGAAAGGTTTTGTACCTCGGTTGTCGGTTCATGGACCACGTGTTACTTACGTTGGTCTTAGGAAATATCAGCACTTGATCCTCTGGATCAAAGAAGCATAATGAAAGAGTCTTACGAAATCTCATTCCTGTGATAACCTTCCTGAAAATAATGTAATTTATTTACTCGAATAAGGTCCAGTTTTGTAAATAACACCCTGCGTAACGGGAATGAGAAATGATACAGTATTTCAGTTTTAAAATGTTTGTAAAGTCATGAAAATGTGCTGCATTTCCTCAAATAAAAGCAGGAAATATATAGCATATCCCCGATTAAATTTCTGATATTTGTAACCTTTCTTCCTAGATTTGAGCCGGGTTTTCATCCGAGACCATTATTATAGAACATACAGAACAGTTGAATTGAAGATTTTGTTGTGTTTTTGTTAAAGATGACCTTACACAAGACTTGAATGTTCAGCGTATTCTTTATTTACATATGAAGAAGCGTCTAGCGTCTGTTTGCATTGTCCGCTAATGTAGAGAGTAATATCTGAGATTCAAGCAATTAATTGCTTTGCTAATATGTGTGTACCTGTGTTTATTTATCCTTGATTCCCGGTGTTTCTTTGTGAAAATACATTTGTTGAATGTTTTGTGCTTGAATTTTGAATAAAACGTTAACAACGGAACATAAGGTTGTTTTATAGCCTTTGGTAGATACCCGAGGTCGTAATAACATAACATAACATTATTATAACAGTATTCATTCAAATAGTCTCAATCAAGCTATTCATCTCAGTGTAATAATACGATTGTCATTAAGAAGTGTCTACAGAGTTACTTACTGGAGATATTGTTGACAACTCAAAAAAACTTTAATCGAGTTCTTACCTGTTTGTTAGTCCATATAAACGTTTCTGATTTCATATGAATGTAGATATTTTGCAATATTTTTTCCTTAAATGCTATTCAAGCATTTTCAAAAGTTGGGAAACAAGCATTTAATTTCTAAATTAGTTAATTTCTTTATTTGTAGATAGGATAAATTCAGAAGACTCTCAAGTTTACAAGACGACGTCCACCTGTTGACTTCGACTAAGCATATAATTGTTATTGAATGGTTCAATTGCATCGACTTCTTCAGTAACAATAGAGTGTAGCTTTAAACAGCAACAATAAGTTTATACAATAGTTGTCAAACCCTGCTGTCACGTGGCTTATTATACCTACAAAAGTCACATCGACATGTTGATCCTAATTCATTCTCTCCCCACAGAGGCAAATCAGTCATACCTGAGTTAGCCTCTGTTTTATTACGCCTAGATCAAGGGGATCCGGCAGATTGCCCTAGCGGCAAAAAGTTGTAACTTAAAATATCTCCCTTATTTGCAGCCAATGATAACACCTTTTAGATATCCACGACTTTAGGAATTCTTAACAGTCGTATAGTGACATGGAAAGTAGTATGCCTTTATGTTTATTTTTCATTAACAGTGTGAGAGGAAAACAGTTTGAAATCAGATATGGATAGGGTTTTTCATTAGATAGAAAATGTTTTATAATTGTATAAATTATTATTTGTTTTATGATAGATTTTATTTTACTAATCAATCAAATAATAACTAATGAGAAGGTAAAATGCGATGGTTTGTAATTGGAGGAATTACCTCCCTTGGATGTTAAATTTCAACGAAAGCTTTGACGAACCACGCGGAGATGGCCGAGGTTTTGCGAATGACCACTTTTGAAACGGCGTCGCTGATTGCACAACTAACTTCGATTGCCTCCAATCAGATTTCTACCTTTCTACCCCGTGTATTAGCCATAATAGAACAGAGGCTAATTCAGGTATGACTGAGTTGCCTCTGTGGGGAGAGAATGATCCTCATTATGAAAACTCTGAGATATCAATGCGAATAGATCTCATTTAAAAGTATTAACGACAACCAACTCATTCAATAAGTTTATTCATGTTTTGACGTTGATGCCATAGTTGTAGAAAAATATATTTACATTTGTTTGTGGGACTCCTGAGTGAAATTGAACTTTTTCAAAATCGTTATTATTCAAAACTGTCATGAATAAATACCGATGCATGTTTACTTTACTTGTTTGTCAAAAACACTCCTAGAATCAGTCAATAGTGAAATATAAACGTGCACGATACACGATGAATACATTATTGTAGTTATTCATGGCATGCACACTTGTCAGATCTCACAATATATTAGAAAGTTCTTGGTCAGCTGAACATGTCCAAGTGATCATACACACCCATCTTCAAGCACTGTTTTAGAACGTTTGACATAACGCTGGATTGACATCAATGAAAAATGTCCAACTGCTTTCATGGACAAATCTAAATCGTATGTAGACAATGATACATTTCATATGTAATTATTTTTAAAAAAGCATCTGAGATCCACGATTCAATTTCCATTTTCTTTGTTCAACCATGGCACGGTAATCGTCGGTCTTTTGCGACTCCATTAAGCAGACGACCATCGCTCAAATGACGTCATTTCCGTTCCCGTTTAGCTGTTTGCCACAATCGCATGACCTCGGATTTGGCAGGTTTGATTGATGAAAAACAATATGAATATGTTTGACAGTCACTTGATGGTAGAGTATGCGATGTTTGGTCGGTTACATAACAGATACAAGCACTGCTCCAGCAGAAACCCTGACCACGTCAATACTCTGAAACAAATCGTTATTGAGACTATCAGTTTGTTGCATAAAAAGACAATTTATATAATTTATGAATAATAAATAAATAAAGATAAACTTATGAAATAGTTGGCGCAAATAATTCAACGGAAACGTGAAAGAAAGCAATTTGGTAATAAAACGAGATAAAAGATTAAAAAAAATTTGATATGAAAAAATAAATTAAAATCAATTAGCTCATATTTTAAACATTGTGAAGAAGTCCGGACGGAGCGACCTTGACTGACGGTGATCACAACGACCTTCACCTTGATCCTCGTGCCCCTATCCGAGATAAAGGGAGTTAACTAAATTTTGTCATGCATTGCCTCTAATATAGGAATTAATTTTACTTCAAGTTTTACAAAAAGGTTTCATTTTATTTCAACATCGACTTTTACAAAAATGTATCGTATTTCTTTTTGATATGTATGCCCTTATTGGTAGCTAGAAATGGTGAAATCTTATTTCTATTGTGGTAAAATGGAAGAAACGAAAACCTTCATCTTGTTATAGATATTATTGGATAATTGGTAGGGGCAATAATCATACCAATTTATCATTAGAATGAATAGTGTGGTCATAAACATCAGGTAGGGCCAGGAGGATCGCAACCGGAAGTGCCAGTACATGAAGGTCATTGTGACCACGGCAACGAGACTCACTCAAGGTCACAGCTGTCCCCATGCATGATCAACTTAGTGTTCAAAGTCACGTGCAGCTCCAGACTCGAACTCTCCCGCCCCATCCGTCGCCTAGCAACATAAAAACATATATACAACACATATACGGCATATAAGCATCATCTTTGGACAAAGAAATATTTACAACTTGGCGTGAAGCTATACTAAACAAAAATCTTGTGTCATTGAGCAGTTCCTGAAGATACTCTTGTCGAGGACTTTGAATGGTTAAGTGATACAAAAAAGCACGTACAATTTTTGACCCAAAGTTACATGGTTGGATGAATATATTCGTCATTGAACAATTATACTCAACATTGTAGCAGGCCGAAGCAAAAATTGTCGTGGATATTTCAAAACAATTTAGGTTTTTTAAATCTGCAATAAAATAGTATGACATTCGAATGTAAATCATATTAAATTACAAGATCCATTAAATCTGTTAAACAAATATCTCTCGCTTGGCCAAGAAACTTTTTTTAAAACTTATTTGTGACCCTTCTTCAGTCTGATTAAAATCGACCGTACTCCGAGGAATAAAATATAAAAAATATTGTCTCTATCGGGGCTCGAACAAGCCAGAACATCCTCTCCGTCTCGGTCTGAATGCACACACCTCTATCGCATGTTCTTTAGACTTATGACCAGTTTAGCGCAGACAAACCCAGTCATAAGCTATCCAATCACATCCTCGTTTTTAAATAGCGTTTAGCGGCGAGTATGTATAACGAATGGTACACTGGAGCTACATGCCCCTGCATGATATCGAAGCTTTTACTGCGCCCCTTGCGATTGGCTAGATGAGCTTGCGTCAGAACATGCGGGTAATAGGGGTGCCTTCAGACTGTGAATGAGAGGAAAGCAGGGCTGGTTGAAGTTCAAACCCCACTAGAGACAATATTTTTACACTTTTTTCTCTCGAATCACAGTCGATTTTAATCAGACTGGACCCTTCTTTAATAATAAATTCTATACATGTTAGCTACACAGCTTACTCCATCTCCTCGTCCTCGAAGTGTCTAAACCAGTTCCTGAACGCCTCCCTCGCCTCCAGCTCAGTTACCGTCCCGTCTCCGTTCTTATCTAGTGTCTGGAACAGAGCCTTGGCTACCAGTAGCTCCTTCTCTGTCAGAAGCTCGACTAGACCCGTCTAAAATTGTAATGATCATGGTTACTGGTATTGATTCAATGATAATGAGGATATAAAAAGTTAGCACTTTGCTGATAATAGAATTAGACGACGCTTTTCAATTAATGGTATTATCCCGAAAACAAATTGTCTGATTTGTACGCTGGCTGTATGCTTATTTATCATCAACGTTATATTCATTAAGTTCTTATTCACTGCGTAAACTTATTGTAAAAGGTTCAAACTAATCCTTCAATTTTATCTGAGGGACATACCCTTGAAACCTTCAAGTTTTTAAGGGCGTCGCCATTTCGCAATGAACCATCCGAAGTGGTGTTGAACTTCGCTTATACATGAACTCCAAATCAATCGAAGAACTCAATCCATTATTGACATGCCTTATGAATGGATATACATACAGTAAAACACGGATGTAACAAACTCCAAGGGACCAAAGAATTTAGTTCGCTATATCCGGTGTTCGCTACTAACGTTTGGTTGTCATGCAGCATAGAGCTTTTGACGGGACTAAAACTTTGTTCACTATATCCGATTGTTCGCTATTCAGTGTTCTACTGCATATGTACAAATACCATTGTTACTTCAATGTCACATAATATTTTAGAAATAAGACAGTGTCACACCTATACACAAATAACACCTACCCTATCTCTCCTGGCGAGTAAGATCCTAGCCTCGTGGTTGACGAACTCCCACCAGTCCAGGTCGCCACTGTTGTCCACGTCTGCCGTATTGAAGTCCACCTTCATCAGGTGTCGGTCAAACTCCGTCACAGCGCGCTCTTCCCGCTTCTCCAGCAGACGACACTTCATCTCGCAGAACTCCTGCCACGACACCACGCCATCTGGTGACACAAACGAGAGGGGATATGTCAGATTACCTTTTTGCACCAGCAAAAATCTTTATACATCTTTAAGTCATCAATGGGCAAAGAAAGGTCCTCATTGTCTTTCAAAAGGCTACTGATGTTTTATTTTGCAAGATGGCTTCCCAACTCACCTTGATCTGCATCGTACTTCTCAAATGCTTCACACAGTTCGTCAATCTCGTCGTCATTCAACAGGAGACCTAGGTTACCCTGGACAACAAAAAATAATAAACATACAGATGAATCATCATCATCATCATCATCATTCCGACCATCACCATTATCATAATTACTGCCATCACTACCATCATCATTAACGCTACCACTATCTTCACAAAAACACCATCATCATCATTATCATCATTATCATCCTCATCATTAACATTACTCAACAATCATCATCATCATCACCATCCCTCCACCACCATCATTTACAACTCACACAGATATAGCAGCTCCACCCGATATTGGTCCTGGACCTGTTGGTGAGCTTAGCATCCACACGTCTACACTCCCCGCTCTGGTCTAGACAGTGCTGGTGGTAGATCCGGGTACACACCCGGCATGGGTGCGCATCATCACCTGCTGACTTCCGGCAGATCCAACACTTCAGGTCAGAGTTGTACTGAAAGGCAGATAAATGATAATAAGTCTAATTCAATGGACAATGTACTTTTCTGAGTTAAGCATTCACTTGCTTAGTTGTCCTGGTAATTTGACAAATAATTGTAGCAATTTGATGTTTGAGTTGTTTTGGAATGCAGATAATAATGAAATAATGAAAGTTCTCGGTGTTCGAAATGATATTTTGCTCTTTCCCGACATTAACGCTGCAAATGATTCAGTTTCGCGAAACACTGTTTGTATTTTCTTACAAAAAATGGTTTTACCCATTACCCAAAGACCTGATTTCAACCAACGTCATTCAATATTTGTGAAAGCTAAAGGTTACCCTGGACAATGAAATTGCATATTGTCCGGAATATGCAAGCAATGACTTTTTGATAACTCCCTTCTTTGTTAAAAATTTCTTACCAGTGACTTAACGATAACCCCATTCCTTTAATTACATCCTAAAATTAATTTATGATTCAATGAAACATTAAGATTATTTCTTGTAATGTTCCTGACACTTATTTCCTAAATAATTTCGGTGCGGATTTTCTGTTTTAACTGAGTCCTGACAATAGGTCTTTGATTTGCAGAATTTCTGCTTCCGATTTCAGCGCAAATATTAAAATTGGCCATCGCTTCTTAACCTTTGTGATCTACGCCAAAATTGCATTTTACTTGTCCTGACAATGATATTCTTACATTCAAAGCTACCTTAAGAGCCTACATCCCTTGCAGTAATAAAAACATCTAGTGTAATTCTCTTACAGCAGCCCAACTTGGTTTATCTGTGTCTCGGATACATTCGGGAATGTCCGTCTCTATCCGTTTCTTCTCCGTTGTTTTCCGGAACCTATTCGGGTCCTCGTTATCCTTCATGACCTGATCATAGTCCGCCTTGTTCTCCAGTTTGATTCGTTCTATGGCCATGATGAGCTCCATACGCTTCTGCTGTTTTCGTGCCTGGTTCGTGTGTTTAGAGAAAGTTCCTATAATGGTCACAGCGTTCTTGTAACGTCTTTTCCTAGCTTCCGGTGCTTTCGACTTGGCGGAAGCTCCTGAGCCCATTGTTAAATATTGCTTTGAATTCCTATTCCTTCCAGTGGTGCCGATTTTGGCAATTTGAATTATTTTTACATTTCACGTAATTTAGAACTCTGAAAGAGAATGAAAAGAGGATATAAATTCAGCCGCCTGTGACATAAGTGAAGAATGCGTTTACAAATCAAGTCAATTTTATTCCAACAAAATGATGCTCAAGTCATACATTTGGTAAGTTTCATTGATATAGATTTGAATACGTTAATACTTCTTTTTATGAACATAGCCTGATGTCAAAAGGGAGTGTTTGGACAATTTGCATCCTGAAGCATCATTATGTAGGTTCAGGTAGGTCAAAGGTCAACTGTGATCATACATCCATGATTGATACCTTCTGTTTCGGGAGTGATTACAATCTATACCGTCTTTGATACATGTGTTGCTTTACTAATTGCTTTCAGTATAAATAATGCAGGATGACTGTCCGCTCCGGTCGATGTCTTCTGGCCAACGGTCAGCATTATTTATAAAAGAGCTGTGTAGGAATTATCCTACCAGTCTATCCGCTAAGTTACACATCAACTCACAAGGTTACATAATGTGTCACAAGTGTAATTTAATCGAAGTGCTGTTCCTTGAAAACGACCTATGATGACGTCATCATTTGTTCCTTCCGTTGAAGATAGCATGTCATGTTCATCGGTATCGTTCTTCAATGGACATTCTCTTTTTACATGACTATATAAATTGCTTTGAAGGGTGATAGATTAAAGACTTGCTTAAACATCTTATAAATCCACCATTAAACGTAAAATAGTTAACATTAAACCGTTTTCATTTTGACTAAAAAACTAAGATATATACAGTATGTTTTTATGTCATGAATAATAGTTATACAACCAAATAACCTCTATCAGATTTAATAGGTCCTTCGGTAGGCTTAGCTTAGTTTCTAACTACGTTTAAGTATTTGACGCGTAATTTGTTTAAAATATTCCCCGGCACATCGTAAAATTGTCAATTTCCAAATGTATCACAAACAAGAAATTATTACCCTGAAAGTTAAAAAGATCGTTATCACATGACTCAAATGCACCCAAATGCCTATTCCGTATCAAGAAGTGAATGCCCCTCCATAATGCTTAGAACAGTCAGTAACTAACTAATCTGCTCACTGAAACATGACGTATAAGAAGATTAGGATTTTCGTTGACATATGTTGTGATTCCCTGCTCCTGCTTACCTTAATACAATAACGAAAACAACGTCAAGGGCTCTCGAAACGTTTATCCCTTTCGTAGATAATAAATAAGGATTAAATCAACTTCTTTGATGAAAAGGCTATATTTGTATCAAACATTATAAGGATATATAATATAACATAATTGTACAGAATATTCAAGGTCTTGTTACACATCTAATGACGTAACTTTAGATTTATTCAAATATTTACGATATGCAAAGATATTCCGTATTTTTCAAATATAGCGTTTTGTCATTGGTGAATGGGTGAGTTATTGTTTAGCGCCGCTTGGGCAGTATTGCAACCATTAGCGGCTTTGTCATTGGTAATGTCTATAGAAATCAAATACACGTTGTTGCGTGCTTTACAAATGTTCATAGTGTTGCATAAAATAGTTCTTTTCAAAACAACACACTTCAACAATTAAATATTTAAGTGACAGAGTATTGCAATTACAAATCGCTTACCGAAACCACGTACAGAAAACAATTCCCCTTTTCATATATTGAAAATAAATGATATAACTGAAACGTCCTCGCTACACATTATTTTTATGTTAAAATCATTAAATTTGACAAATAGATAATGAAGAGGTTGGACCTTAAAGACATTTTTGCTCTACCAAAGTCTTCCAATGCATTTTCAAAACAACATACTTCAACAATTAAACATTCAGGCGACAGAGTATTGCAATTACAAATCGCTTACGGAAACATCGTTACAGAAGCCTAATCCCCCTTTATTCAAAATATATATAGTATATAACTGTAAAGGTCTGGCTACACATGTTTTGTCAAATCTTTTCTAATGTGACGAATAGATAATGAAGAGGTTGGACCTTAAATATAATGTTGCTCTACCAAAGTCTTCCAATGCACGAAGCCAATGAACTCTGAGTAAGTATTTCCGGAATCATGGTGTGTAAGTAGATTGTTACCACGCTCCTGCTCGCCTCGGTGTATCTCTGTCGGGAATAGAACTATCTCATCCACGATACCAGATCGTGTGGGGATCGGCAAATTGCATTTCAATTTTTAATCTGGAAATGTGTTTGTGTATAGATATAGAATATAAGTCACGGTATCAGACCGTGTACAAAGTAAGAGTGACGTCGAATGGTACATGGAACATGTATGATCTGAATGATTTTAATTTTTGGTAGATATTTTTAATTTTGTTGGTTGGGGAGAGGAAGTTGTCTTCCCTTGCACTATTACATCTAATTCCTTTTTCGAAAGCAATTGAACTGGTTCGTTAACATGCATATTTTTACTACTAAAAGTATTTCTTCTTAATATGCGTAAATATTAACATCTTGTGTTGGTAAAGCTCGCTGGTTCGAGTGTGATTCTCTTAGAATTGACAAAATGGAATTGTATCTCAAGTTGAAGTTGAATTGGATCTGTGGTTTGCTTCAAGTTGTAGCCTATTAAATTTTACTTATTTGACATTCAAAACGGGGTCAATGGATGACAATTGTACCATTAAACGAATGCCTCGATACACTGAAACATGACATGGAACACTAAGAATGTAAAATGAAATTAACATGAATATCGTGAATGATTACGAGTGGAGTAAGGAATTTCAAAGAATTCAAACCTTTAGGTTATCAAAGTATAAGATGAAGTCCAAATGTTGACAGAAGAATGACGAGAGAAGATGAAACATGACGCACACGATGCTTCCAGGATAGTTTTGGTCGAATATGTTTACATACGTCGAATTGAGGTTGATATCAAAATAGTACGTTCACCTTTTGACCATATCACAATAGTAGGCCCTACTTACTTGAAAGTCACTAATCGACATTACATGTAAGCATGGTAAGCAGATTATAGAGTCAATTGGTTGACGTTTCATAATAAGCGTAATTACAAAACAAATATCAAGTTTATTCACTGTTGTATGCAGGCCAAGGTGTAATAAATAAATAAAATAAAAGGAAATAACGTCAAATTGTTTGTGTTTCTCTTTGAAAATGTATTTAACAGTAGCCAAACAAGATAGCCAATTTTGAACATATCTCAATCTAAATTACCGATTTCAACATAACAAACTCCATCATACAGATACAGAAATTCACATTATTTGTACTTTCTGTTTCAAGCACACATGAAAAGTCATGAAAATACACAAAAAAAAATAATAAGACTATAGGAGTTAATTCGCTCAAAACTTTGAGATGACTCTATTCGAAAATTTAAATCAAGTGAAAGCAATACTTACCAACTCGTGCTATTTTTCGCATAGTTTGCAGTTGCCGTTTCCCAAACTCTCTGCAGCGTATACCGACTCCTTAATAAGACATACATCATATGGACACGCGATGTCGGAACAAAATTTCACGGAGTGGGGTTCATTACGTATTAATTGTGTTCGTTAAGGCGACAAGAGAGAGTATCAGATTACTGCCGTTGACAGGACCCGTTAATTAACAACATTAGATGTTTACACAGTACTGCAAGGTTATACCTATAGCATGGAGTCAGCAAAAAATGTTGCATTTATCCAGTAAATTATGTTTAACATTTTATGAGCAGAGTTGATTCAAAACAGTTCAAACTGAATAACGTTTTGAAGTTAGAAATAGTATTTAGTCATGTAGTTTGTCCTGTGTTCGTTAATAAATTTATTTGTCAATTTTCATAATTAGGGATAAACGTGTTATATTTTTTTTAAAAAGGTCCAATATCAATTGTATTTATAAACTGATAAGCTGTTTATGTTATAGCGGAGGTTTTGTCTTCAAAAGATTCTTTGCCTCCGCATGTTCAATCGTATTGGTCAAGTTTGTCTCCCTTTGGTTACCATTTTTCCAAAGTTTGCCATTATTGGGGAAAAGTTACAAAATCCAGGAAGCAAAATATTTATCAATAACCTACACTTGTCAGTTTATCAATAAACAATTTCAAAGGAAAAGCTTTAGATTCCTTGTCCACCATGACATAACTTTTGAAATTCTGGAAGGAGATATTTACTCTATCGTCTTGACATGTATGAATAATTGTATGATATGACCAAGTTTGATAAATCTTGCCAGTTTTAAAACTCAATAAGCGAATTTAAGGGCACTAATCTTAAACACTCTGTGATGCGATCCACGGGCTCATAAAGAATATTAAATGAGTTGACGTAACAGCCCGTGTTGGGTCAACTCCTTCGTGAGACGCAATTCATACACAGGGGTAACAAACTTGCACATGCTAGCGTTCCGGTCACGTCAAACAGACATCCCAGATTTAATTACGATATAATCGTCTTAATATTTAATGGCGGGAGGAATTAACTTGTTGATTTCTTGTGTTATTCCATGGGCTGTTTACAGACAGAAGGTGGCGTGAAACACGGTCGTCTCTGGTAACGTTAACAGGTCAAAGGTCAAGATGGGATTGGCAAATCAAAGGAACGTTTAAAAACTAAGTGCTTCAATTCAATTCAATTAAATAAGTGCTTTATATTTAATTAAAAAGTATTTCAGCATGCATGAGGTGTTGCGCCGAGTGATTCTATTCTCTGAACTTTGAATGTAGATTAAACTACTTTAACACGAAGAGGAAAGACATAATTTTGATGTCGACTCAACTTTCAAAACGAACAAATATGCTTCAACTTCAGAAACTATTTTCATGTGAAAACTAAATATTGTAAACCTTGCGGATGATGACTTATCCGCTTATATACATATAAAATCCTACAGTCATTTTGTACTAAGATGTCGATGATCTTAGCAGGAGCAAATAACGTTACCCTCTGTTCTGATTAACATTTAATTATTATTTGAGCGATTTAACAACTTGCAATGTCGTTTTCTACGTAAAGTATTATTCTTCCTGTCTCGGATGTTACAAATGCTCGCTCAAAAAGTCCCTCTTGAAACGTTTGTAAGAAATTTTAAAAATATTTTTATACATGTTTTGTTTGTTATTACTTCAATCGATTAAGCTGCAATCCTTGGAAATAATACCTATATGTATCCAGCACATAAAATTGGAACCTAGTCCATAACCTTTTAATCCAAATAAAAGTACCGAGGGTACAGAAGCTCACCTTAAAATGAATGATGTGGTAATATGGTTTAATTGTGTAACCATCTTTTATATGATAATTGATTATGGCTGCCATCATGATTTTTTTATCTTTTAAAATAGAAGAGAGGTTTGCAATGGTAGGTCAGGAGAAAAAAGGGGAGGAGGGAAAGGGGGGATAGAAGGGGTGGGGGTAGAAGAGAGGTTTGCAATGGAAATAATCTGGAGGTCAACTCAGTAATATGTTTATTGAAGTATCTTAACTAACAGAGAGAATTGGTGAGAAAGACTTTGTAAAAAAAAGACTTGTTCAGACAGCTGTTCAATTAGTTTTGAAGATGAATATTAAATGATATCTTTTATTAGCATGACAAACACAATAAAAGATAAGTTGTTATTCATTAACCAAAATTTTCAATTTGGAATAAATTAATTGCATGGGAACAAAGGACTAAAAAACCTAACAGTTAGTGTTGGGAGTGAACAAATTTAATCATTTTAAATGCTTTTGAAAAGGATTTGTTTGAATTGAATGATCATTATAATTATCTAGATAATCATTGTTCAGACCGTAATCAGATATAGATGATTATAAAATGTATATTTATCCCTCACTGGCTATGTTATTTGCCATATATATGAAGTGTCAGGAATTATGTAAAACGGAAAGGATTTATTAAAACAGTCATGCTTCAGGCTGTTCACAGATAAAGATGATTCATACAGTATTTTGTAACTGTATTTATAGTGTTGATAAATATTACAACAAGCGTATCAATACAATTATAATGTCATTGATTTGATTGATCAGGAAATGTATTCTTTTCAATGAATTTCATGAAATCTAATTGAAAATTCAATATAATTGACATATTGACCATCTTGGATTCTTGATAATAAAATAAATGTGTCTTTGTCAGGAATCACTATATAAAAAAATACTCACTTTTCAGAATGATATCTTAATTGATTTAGTAGGAGTAGTACTTGGCCTGAAATCTAATTGAAAAATAATGACTTCTATGATGACATGTTGTTCCCAGAACCCCTTCAGCATGATACAATTATCATTTATTTTTACAGGTATTTATAAAACACATGGTATTGGAACTGGAACCTGATACAAAATACCTCTATTATTAATCATGTAGATTACTGAACATACAAGCAGATTCTTGGCTTGTTAATATTAACTCATCGTGCAGATTGTTGTACACAAAAGCTGATTCTTGACTTGTTTAAATTGTGATTTGTAAAAAGTATTACTATTAATAGAATACAATTATCTTTTCATAAAGACAATTTATATACTTTCCATAAAGTCCATTATGTTCTATTTATGAATTAGGTCAGAATTACTATGCAATATACAAGCAGGCAGGGCTGCTAGCCCCAGATCCTTAAGGAGAGTGTAGCAATTTGTGTATTTGGCTTTGCGTACGTATATTTGGAGAAGCATCCTAGTGTGCTGAGCATGTAAACCTGAACTCTGGCTAAGCCCTGATGTGTGGTATTAAAAGACTTGACGGGAGAGAACATGCATTGTTGTGAAAAATATATATAATTTCACAAAATATAGTTAGCTTATGTCCTAAATTGATTTTGTGTCAAGAAGAACTTCTGTTAGATATAGAAATGGTACAAATATGAGTAAAACACAGGAACTGGAACCTGATGCAAAATAACTCTTTCCACATCAACTTATCATGTAGATTGCTAAACACAAAACAAGTGACAAGTGTTGTGTAAGTTGTTATTCTTAGAAAGAACATATCACTGTCATGAGAATACAAGTCTAATTTCCATAACTCTTATTGCATACACATGGCCATATAACATAATGCTCTACCATATCAATTGGGTCAGGTTGATTATGCAACAGACTAGCAGCTGACACTATGATGCTAGCAGCCTGTATTGGGGTGTGTATTAGACAGCATAGTGGACTCAACAGAAATATCTGAACTCTGGTTGACCCCTTATGTGTGGTATTTAAAGGAATATAAGGGAGATACCATTGTTCAAAATCTAACATGATGTTTAATGTCATTGGGTTTTTGCAGCTAGTTGCCATAAATATTTTAAACAAATTAATTAATTATGTTTGTCTTTCATCTTAACCCTTACGATGCAGGTATATATTTTTGCTCTACAAGCCCACGTGGCGGAATTGTTTTGTCCGGTGCCAGCCACCGTTATATCCTGATTGGCCGCTTTTTTATTTTTGTGCGCGGATATACATATGATACATGGAAATAAAGACAATTCTCTTCTCTATACGATGATGTAAAAAATTTAAAATTATCTCTAATGGTTCGTGAGATATAAATGCCGCAAGGTGGGTACCCTCAATCATTTTGAGGTAACAAATAAAATTTGCGGCACTTGTCGCAACGCTTGCCGTTTCTGTGTTTTTGTGCGCGCATTATATACATATGATACATGGATACATATGATAATAAAGACAATTCTTTCTTCTACACGATGATGTAAAAATTATAGAATTATCTCTAATGGTTCGTGAGATATGAATGCCGCAAGGTGGGTACCCTCAATCATTTTTGAGAAAAGGTTTGATATTTTATATCCTGGAGCAGCCAAGACTGCTTGCAGTCAATTATAGCCTTATCCTGAAAGTTACGGATTTCGCCAAGAGGGCTTACGTGCCATTTTATATTTGGCCCGTAAATATTACGCGCCCCGCATCGTAAGGGTTAATGTTTTAGAAACACTTAAAATATAGAACAACTTGCATGACAATCTTAAATATTCTATATTCAAGATAATATTATGATTAGTAAGTTCAAATTAGAGAATTTATATAGTGCGAGTGATCACTTGATGAAAGCTTAAAATTTAGTAATAATGATGTGTCATCTGCAGCTGAAAAGTCAATATGGATGCTATCGCGGCCATCTTGGATTCTCAAAACTGAAACGTCCACCTTTGTGGGAGGAATCACTATAGGTATAACACACTACAATATGAAAATGATATCTAGGTTTAGGAGAAGTAGTCATTTTCATGAAATCTCATTGAAAATTCAATATGGCTGCTGTCGCGGCCATCTTGGATTCTCAAAACTGAAACGTCTACCTTTCTGTGCGGAATCACCATAGTTATAACATACTACAATTTCAGAATGATATCTAGATTGGTTTAGAAAGAGTAGTCTTTTTCCTGAAATCTAATTGAAAATTCAATATGGCTGCCATAGCGGCCATCTTTGATTCTCAAAACTGAAACGTCTACCTTTCTGTGAGGAATCACCATGGGTATAACATACTACAATTTCAGAATGATATCTGCATTCGTTTAGGAGTAGTCTTTTTCGTGAAATCTAATTGAAAATTCAATATGGCTGCCATTGCGGCCATCTTGGATTCTCAAAACTGAAACTTCTACCTTTCTGTGAGGAATCACCATGGGTATAACATACTACAATTTCAGAATGATATCTGGATTCGTTTAGGAGGAGTAGTCTTTTTCCTGAAAGTTTACGGACGGACGGACGACGGACGAAGCGCCATGACATAAGCTCACATTTACTTCGTAAAGGTGAGCTAAAAACCCGAATACTAATTTTCGAAATGGACCTTGCAAGTTAATGTACAGGTATGTTAACAACCACAGTGTTCAGATTAAAAGTTGGTTCTTCAAATTATAACAGCTGTGACACTTAGAAAAACACATGAATATTTAAATAATAAGCGGATTTTTGCACGTTATTTATTGTTTTAAAAGGGCGGAGGTCACTTTATTAGTCTAATGTCAATGTAACGCCAATGGCAGGCTACACAAGCTTCTTTTTCAGTTCCAAACATGTTTATTTCATTTGTGAATCTTCATCCTGTATAACTATTGATGTTATATCTTAATTTCAGCAAACATTTTACCCTTCTGTACCCAAAGAAACTTCTCAAATTACAAAATCCTACCGATTCACGATTTTAAGACATGGGTTACCTCTGTGGAGGAGAGAAAACGTCTTACAGGATCTGATAGCATCCTTCTCATTCAGAGTATATAAGTTAACTAGGCTCCTACTCCTTTAATTTATCCATTACCTTTACTGTATTTCCCATAATCCATTACCTTCATTTTATTTCCCACAAGCCATTACCTTCACTTTATTTCCCCATTACCTTCACTTTTCTCCCCACTACCTTCACTGCATTTCCCATTACTGTTACTGTATTTCCCATTACTTTCACTTATTTCTCATTACCTAAAATAATTTATCCATAAACTTCACCGTTTCCCCATTAATTTCACTTATTTCTCATTACCTAAAATAATTTATCCATAACCTTCACTGTATTTCCCCATTGCCTTTACTGTATTTCCCATTACAATCACTTTATTTCTCATTACCTAAAATGATTTATCCATAACCCTCCCTTGTATATTGGTACCAAGTAGCCCAGCTACTCATAGTAAGATGCTAATCATTATTTCATCCAATATTGCTTGATTCCATATAATATTTTTGGCCTGCTTATTTAAAGGCTAGTCCAAACAAGAAATGGCCATCTTTGGATTGTAAGAATCACCCTGGTATATATACACTAATTGGGAATGATAATAAGACAGTGAATTGACAACATTATGTATACACTTTATTTCATATGCAGCATTTTAGGTCATAGGTATCATTGTATTTTTAGATTCAAAAAGGGGTGGGGTATTGGTTTACCTGTGTCGCCAAGGGGTGGGGTATTGGTTTACCTGTTTCGCCCTTGGGTGGGGTATTGGTTTACCTGTGACGCCCAGGCATGGGGTATTGGTTTACCTGTGTCGCCCAGGGGTGGGGTATTGGTTTACCTGTGTCGCCCAGGGGTGGGGTATCGGTTGACCTTTGTCGCCAAGGGGTGAGGTTTTGGTTTACCTTTGTCGCCCAGGGGTGGGGTATTGGTTTCCTGTGTCGCCAAGGGGTGGGGTATTAGTTTACCTGTGTCGCCGAGGGGTGGGGTATTGGTTTACCAGTGTCGCCCAGGGATGGGTATTGGTTTATTTTGTCGCCCAGGGGTGGGGTATTGGTTTACCTGTGTCGCCAAGGGCTGGGGTATTGGTTTACCTGTGTCGCCAAGGGGTGGGGTATTGGTTTACCTGTGTCGCCCAGGGGTGGGGTATTGGTTTACCTGTGTCGCCAAGGGGTGGGGTATTGGTTTACCTGTGTCGCCAAGGGGTGGGTATTGGTTTACCTGTGTCGCCGAGGGGTGTGTATTGGTTTTCTTGTGTCGCCAAGGGCTGGGGTATTGGTTTACCTGTGTCGCCCAGGGGTGGGTATTGGTTTACCTGTGTTAAGGGGTGGGGTATTGGTTTACCTGTGTCGCCAAAGGGTGGGGTATTGGTTTACCTGTGTCGCCCAGGGGTGGGGTATTGGTTTACCTGTGTCGCCCAGGGGTGGGGTATTGGTTTACCTGTGTCGCCCAGGGGTGGGGTATTGGTTTACCTGTGTCGCCCAGGGGTGGGGTGTTGGTTCACCTGTGTCGCCCAGGGGTGGGATTTTGGCTTACCTGTGTCGCCAAGGGGTGGGGTATTGGTTTACCTGTGTCGCCAAGGGGTGGGGTATTGGCTTACCTGTGTCGCCAAGGGGTGGGTATTGGTTTAGTGTGTCGCCCAGGGGTGGGGTATTGGTTTACCTGTGTTGATTAGGGGTGGGGTATTGGTTTACCTGTGTCGCCAAGGGGTGTGTATTGGTTTACCTGTGTCGCCCAGGGGTGGGGTATTGGTTTACCTGTGTCGCCCAAAGGTGGGGTATTGGTTTACCTGTGTCGCCCAGGGGTGGGGTGTTGGTTTACCTGTGTCGCCCAGGGGTGGGATTTTGGTTTACCTGTGTCACCAAGGGGTGGGGTATTGGTTTACCTGTGTCGCCCAGGGGTGGGGTATTGGCTTACCTGTGTAAAAAGGTGGGGTATTGGTTTACCTGTGTCGCCAAGGGATGGGTATTGGTTTACCTGTGTCGCCAAGGGGTGGGGTATTGGTTTACCTGTGTCGCCAAAGGGTGGGGTATTGGTTTACCTGTGTCGCCCAGGGGTGGGGTATTGGTTTACCTGTGTCGCCCAGGGGTGGGGTATTGGTTTACCTGTGTCGCCCAGGGGTGGGGTATTGGTTTACCTGTGTAAAGGGGTTGGGTATTGGTTTACCTGTGTCGCCAAGGGGTGGGTATTGGTTTATCTGTGTCGCCCAGGGGTGGGGTATTGGTTTACCTGTATCGCCCAGGGGTGGGGTATTGGTTTACCTGTGTCCCCAAGGGGTGGGGTATTGGTTTACCTTTGTCGCCCAGGGGTGGGGTATTGGTTTACCTGTGTCCCCAAGGGGTGGGGTATTGGTTTACCTTTGTCGCCCAGGGGTGGGGTATTGGTTTACCTGTGTCGCCAAGGGGTGGGGTATTGGTTTACCTGTGTCGCCCAGGGATGGGTATTGGTTTACCTTTGTCGCCCAGGGATGGGGTATTGGTTTACCTGTGTCGCCCAGGGGTGGGGTATTGGTTTACCTGTGTCGCCAAGGGGTGGGGTATTGGTTTACCTGTGTCGCCCAGGGGTGGGGTATTGGTTTACCTGTGTCGCCCAGGGGTGGGGTATTGGTTTACCTGTGTAAAGGGGTTGGGTATTGGTTTACCTGTGTCGCCAAGGGGTGGGTATTGGTTTATCTGTGTCGCCCAGGGGTGGGGTATTGGTTTACCTTTGTCGCCCATAGGTTCATAATTTTTATTTACAAATGTACAATTACTATGTATATCTTTTGTATACAAAATGTTTAAATCAAGTATTTTTTATGAAAGACATTTAAGCATGTTTGGATGACTTCATTTACTGAAAGAGACATGATTTTATAACATATAAATTTCCTCACTAAATGTCTCAGATCAAAAAACGGCTACAGGATAAGAAGATCTTTCTCTCCGTCAATATCAATAGTAACAAGTTCATAACAATCATCACATCTCAGTAGACATTACCACCCCTTTGTGTGAGCCTTCAATAATCTTCTGCTAACACCCTGACCAATGGCTTCTATACACTCATACTCATTCAAGTCTTTTCAAAATTGACCTTGTTCCGAGGAATAATTGTTCCTGCTGGACATTACCTTGTCTGGTTGTTCCTGTCCATACTGTCTGTTTAGAACATGAATAGGCCCAAATTCATTTACCAGTTCACCAGGACACACATGGTTAACAAGAGTTACTTGCCCCTAGTTTTGGTTCTGTTTTGTAAGAGACCAACCTAAAAATCCCCACAAGAACCATGTTATGAGGAATAATTATTCTAGCTGAATAATAGCTTGTTCATTCTTGTCTATTCTGTCTGTATAGAACATGGATAGGTGCATATTCTAATACCAGTTCACGAGGAGACACAAGGTTCACAGGAGTTACTTGCCCCTTGTTCTGTTTCTGTTCCATAATCTTAAGAGACCAACCAACCTCAGAACCTTCAATGAAGATAGCTCCACATGACACATGGCAAGTCTTCTAACATGAATAGGCGTATGTTCTTTTATAAGTTTACCAGCACACATGGTTCATAAGAGTTACTTGCCCCTGTTATGATCCTGTTCTGTTTTGTAAAGACCAACCTATCTCAGAACCTTTAATGAATATAGCTCCACAAGGCATATGGCCAGACTTCTAAGATGAATAGACGCATTGCCAGAGTACTAGGACACATGGTTCACAAGAGTTACTTTCCCCTTGTTCTGATCCTGTCATATTTATTTATATCAATGACGATAGCTCCACAAGGCACATGGCAAGTCTTCTAGATAGTTTTTCAACACACAATCATCAGCTGGTGGTTTTCCTAGAACTAAACACCTTCACTCCGTTCAGTAGCGATGCACGTGCATATTTAGTCAGTAGAGCTCCCACATCAATCTTCTCCGTCGTCAAATTTCTGTAAAATTTAATCATATTTTCATCATAGATTTGAAAGCTTAAAAAATTCTTGTTTTCATACCATAACTAATTCTTAAACCATATTAAGAGGTTTTTGAAACTTTGATACCTGATAATGAGGGTTGAACTTTAAACCAACTACCAAGAATTGTATTCGAAAGAATGAAATATTCATGTTTTCTTTTCAACAACCCCGACATATTTTAAGATAAAGTGGACTTTGATCTCACTATTATTTAATTCACAAGATTGCATTTTTTAAAGCCTTTCAAACTTTCTTCCTCACCTTATGTATGGGGTTATTTCATCTCTGGTCCATTTCTTTCTTGTTTGAAATAAGTACTCAAATCTGGAAGAAACAACCCATTTATCAAAGTACATTTGCTTAAATCGATCATAATATACAATAAACAAGATGTGTTTGTGAAACACGAATGCCCCCGGATGCATTCTGCTCGCTGTGTCAAGGTCAAGGTCACAAGGTCAAATGTCATGGTGTCATCTGAAAGGTCTCATCACAAGGGATACACATGTCAAGTATCAAAGACCTAGCACTGACAGTATAGAAACTATAGCCAAGGTTAAAGTTTTCGGAAAATGCTCGCTGTGTCAAGGTCAAGGTCACAAGGTCAAATGTCATGGTGTCATCTGAAAGGTCTCATCACAAGGGATACACATGTCAAGTATCAAAGAGCTAGCTCTGACCATTCAAAAGTTATGACAAAGGTTAAAGTTTTTGTGGACAAACGGACAGACAGACGGACGGACAGACGGACAGGTGAAAAACAATATACCCCCGGAATCTCCGATTCGGGGGCATAAAAACATTGAAATTTCAAACAAAGGGGAATGTTAAAATCTTGGGTTCAAAGTGGAGGAAATAAAGAATCTCTCTCAATCTATAGCATACAAACTAGTAATATTGTATTTCTAAAAGACTTTATTAGAGGTCAGATCAGTTTTGAAATAAGCATTGGCCCTTAAGCAATACACCCACACTTTTTTATTTCTTCAGGTCCTTACAGTCCCCCAGTTTTTTTATTTAATGCTGTTTTTCCTTATTCTCACTTAACTTGCAGATAGATATATTGCCTAGCTGAACCATCATTACATCACAAGAAACTTGTAATTATTTTAGAATAGGTCAAATCAGTACTGATTAACAATGCTGACAGTTTCAGATTGACCAACAGTTTTTCTTATTTATTGACAAGCAGTTTTGTTATGCTTATTTCAAACACTGGTTTAGATGATGAATAATTTTAGAAAATGCCTATTCTTACATCCCCTGAGAAAACAGACACAAATACTGTATGGGCCTGACTTTAGGTCTGTAGGGTTAAATTGTTCATAAAACGATATTACACGGAATGTTTAGTATGCTCTGTAGCTCTCACCTCTCTGTGACGTCCTCCGGCAGATCATCGACAGTGAAGTACCAGATGACGGGCGGAACTGTGTCCTGGTCTATCAAAGCCATACCCTAGGGACAACATCAATAAATACTTAAATTTAACATTTCTTGAAAAAACAAGATGTGTTCGTGAAACACGAATGCCCCCGGATGCATCCTGCTCGCTGTGTCAAGGTCAAGGTCACAAGGTCAAATGTCATGGTGTCATCTAAAAGGTCTCATCACAAGGGATCCATATGTCAAGTATCAAAGAGCTAGCTCTGACCAATCAAAAGTTATGACCAAGGTTAAAGTTTTTGTGGACAAACGGACAGACGGACGGACGGACGGACGGAAAAGGTCAAATATCATGGTGTCATCTGAAAGGTCTCATCACAAGGGATACACATGTCAAGTATCAAAGACCTAGCACTGACAGTATAGAAACTATAGCCAAGGTTAAAGTTTTCGGAAAAGGCTCGCTGTGTCAAGGTCAAGGTCACAAGGTCAAATGTCATGGTGTCATCTGAAAGGTCTCATCACAAGGGATCCATATGTCAAGTATCAAAGACCTAGCTCTGACCAATCAAAAGTTATGACCAAGGTTAAAGTTTTTGTGGACAAACGGACAGACAGACGGACAGACAGACGGACAGGTGAAAAACAATATACCCCCGGAATCTCCGATTCGGGGGCATAAAAATCACGCATTTTTTTCTCAATCTCAATCATAGGTCTTCTAACATAAAAAATATTTTCAACATTTCTTCATAGTGATATGAGCCTTTGCTTGATGATATAAAAGCACTGTGGAGTCAAGACGTTAACAGTTCAAAGGATTGTGCACAACCTATTAGAAGAACAATAAAATATAACTTGATATCAAACAAGCAGTATCTCCTGTCAAAGTCTCTGAAATAAACAAGAAGACATTCATCATCATCCACCGCCAAATTAGTTTTCATTATAGCTCCCACAATTTTCCTACAGGGGCCATAACTCTGTAATATGTAAATGATATAACTTGATATCACACAAGCAGTACCTACTATGTAGGACAGTATTGATGACACCTACCTCGATCTGGTAGAGACTGGTGGACATGCCCGATGGTACCGACTGCTGCCACACTTGCAGGAACTCCTGGTAGTGGAACTGGAATATTGGAACCAAATAACATAATTTTTGTTTGGCCTCTTAAAAAATGTATGATTCATTTATTCGAAATGATCAGTGAGCATAAAATTCAACTTTCCAAAATATTATAGATAAAAAAAGAAAAATATAAACAAATATTAGCAAGTACAGTAGAACACGGATATAACGAACTCCAAGGGACCAAGAAATTTAGTTCGCTACATCTGGTGTTTGTTATACACATATAATTTTAATGATATTATATAGGGACAGGACTTTAAAATTTGTTCACTATGTCCGATTGTTTGCTATATCCGTGTTCTACTGTATGTTTATAGTGGAATCTTGTTAACATTAGTCAAGAGTTCCAAAAATGTATAAATACTTTTCAACATTGTCATTTGCAATAATATTTTTTAGCCTTACATACAAAAATCTTTCTCACATGAAAAGACAAGAGTCTATCTCTGAATATTTTTCCCTTCAGTCTGCTGGATTGTTTAAGGGTTTTACTTTTAAAGTTTTAGCACCAAAACCTGAAGTATGAAGCACATTAAGTCTGGTTGTATCATCCCCTTTTCTTTGCGAGCTCAATACAAAAGGTGCAATTTAAAGAAAAAAGGGTAAACAAAACTTTTTTCTTGAAATCAAAAGTAACATTACCTTCCCAGCATTCCTCAGTGTCAATTCAGCGAAGAAACGGCAGATCTTGTCTTCATTCATTGTGTAAATGTCTGTGCAAAACAAAAACTTATTTAGCTGGATAGCATAGTTACATTTTTGGGAGGGCTTCCTCAGGTTCAACTGGAGTCAAGACAAGACGAGACATTTCTTGGATTCTAGGAAACCAACGGGGGATTAATGATTCTCCTTAAGTAATTTTGGAAAGTTTTCAGAATTGTGAGAAGTGACATGAAAATTTCTATCATCACTCAGTGATGTTAAAATAATGTATATAACCATGTAAAAGTCAACATATATATATGTGTAAATATATGCTAAACAACAAGTATAACATCCAAAGATTTTTCAGTTTTCTGCTTTCAGTAAAACATGACTCTCGTGAACACAAACTCAAGTCCAATGTTGAACCTGTCTATAGAAGCCCTAATTCTTGGTCTCTTAAGGCTTAGAATATTGAGTTATCATTTCATATGACGAAAGATCTGACCAAAAATCTTGAAAATACAAACCAAATAGCACATTATTTCTTTTTTTAAAGATTATTTAAAAAAGAAATCATTGATGATTTGTAATAAATTTCTAAAGGCATTACTTGTGTTTTCCTCTCCCGACTTGACTTCAGCGTAACACTTTATCACATGGTCCACAACATTCCTGCAGAAAAAAAACAATCAAACAGTTACAGGCAACTGACTAAGAAATATTTAAATCCTAGATGGCACATCTCAGTCTTAGATTTGAAAAGCAAATATTTATGCACACGGAGCAAATAGATTCTCATTTACATCTTCCAGCTATCATGTCCTTTGCAAAAATCTTTGATTTTGTATTCTCTTTGGGATAAATGCCTTACCAAAGTTAGATACAGACTCTATGCTTGTTTAGATAGAGATAGATATCAACAAGCATAAGCACTTTCAATGTAGTTTGTTCAAAAAATGAATATTTCGATGTTAATACATTTATGAATTTAAAAATCAATTAATAAATGGAAATTAAAAAATAAAATATCTATATATCTTAACATGGATACACATATCTATAGATGAAAAGAATTTAGCCGAACCTAGGAAAGAGTTCCTGCAAGGTATCACAGCACTCCGTCAGGTTGAGACCAGTTGTCAGCCAATCGTTTTCATCACACAGCTGTAGGATGTGGTTCAACACTTGCATCAGGAAGTCAAAGTCTAACATCCGCCAGTAGCCTGAAAACAGGAATTATTTCTAAGGGCAATCATATTAAGATTTCTTGTAATTGTATGATTCCATTGGGCAAAAATCACTTTGTCATTGTGATGTGGCATAATGATCAATGGAATCAGATATTTTGTTTATGATATTGCATTCTATATGACTCGTGACATGAAGGATTTGGTTAAGGTCAGCCTCACATTTCTCTTGACTTCTTAATTTTTCACTAAATGCTCTTAAAGATTGTAGTAAGTTTTGTTTTGTTTCAATCAACAATGGCTTAAACTAGATTAGCGTTTGCGGGATACCGCAAAAGCAGAGCAGCCCCGGAACTTTGGGTTTCGCCTTACCCTGTTCCGCCTTTTACAGGCCTCACCAAATTGGGAATTTTCTCGTGACCTTGACCTTTGACACTCAAGGTCACACAATCAATGAACACATTTCATTGAGTATAACATTATTGTAATGAAATAAAGTGTTAAAAATACAATTAATCCATTTTCTCCATATATGTTGACCTTGCTGTGACCTTGACCTTCGACAGTTAGTACCCAAAACTTTTTGAAAATGTTGAACTTCTCAAGAGATAATATATACAAAATCTAAACTTCATAGCACAAAAACTTTTCAAGTTATTGTGTTTACAAGGAATTGCAATAACTCATATCTCATGACCTTGACCTTTGACCTTCAAGGTCACACAATAATTGAACACTTTTTATTGAGTATAACAATCATGTATTGATTAAAAGTGATCATAGTTAAAATTAAGCATTTTCGCTAAACCATGCTTAAGTCATGACCTTGCTGTGACCTTGACCTTTGACAGATTGTAGCCGAAACCTTTTCAAAATTTTTTACTTTTCCAAGGATGATATATACCAAGTTAGAGCTTCATAGCACAAAAAAGCTTTTCAAGTTACCGTGTTTACAAAGAATTTTGTGGTGATTTTATAACTAGTGACCTTGACCTTTGAACTTGAAAGTGAACATGTCATAATGATTCCCTGGAAATATTAACATTTAGACATGTTCATGAGTTCTGAAAAGCTAAATGGGATAAAGTTATACTCAAATTTAGTGCATTTTGTAATAACTCATATCTCATGACCTTGACCTTTGACCTTCAAGGTCACACAATCATTGAACACTTTTTTTTGAGTATAACAATCATGTATTGATTAAAAGTGTTCACAGTTAAAATAAAGCATTTTCGCTAAAACATGCTTACGTCATGACCTTGCTGTGACCTTGACCTTTGACGGATTGTAGCCAAAACCTTTTCAAAATTTTTTACTTTTCCAAGGATGATACATACCAAGTTAGAGCTTCATAGCACAAAAACTTTTCAAGTTATCGCGTTTACAAGGAATTCTTAGTGTGAATACATAGCTCGTGACCTTGACCTTTGACCTTGAAAGTGAACGTGTCAAAATCGTTCCCCCGAGGTATGAGGAGTAAGGTATGAATAAGAGTTCTGGAAAGCTTAGGGGAAAAAAGTTATAGCTAGTAGTACGGGTGCGGCGGCGGCGGCGGCGATGGAAACTTCACAAAAACTGATAGCAGCCCCGTCCTTAGACGGGGCTGCTAATTAATTCCACAGAATAATGAATGAGTATTTGGAGAAAAATAGAGCCATTGGCTCTGTAGCTCATCAGGCTTTACATATGATATTGCTTTAGGGTGTGGCCAATGTGGTTCCCCCCATATTAGGGGCCACAGGGTAAAAAAATCTACAATTATTCATCCTCGCTAGTCAAGGAGTCTGTACACAAAGTTACAGCTTCCTAGGCCTTATGCTTCTGGAGAAGATGAAAAAAGGTTTTTAGGGTGTGGCCCCTGTTACCCTTATTAGGGGCCAAAAGGCCACCAAAGGTACAATTTTTAATCCTCACTAGCCAAGCAGTCTGTACACAAAGTTTCAGCTTTCTAGGCCTTATGGTTCATCAGGCCTTACAGGCCAGATGAGCTAAAAATTAAAGGATCATTCTAAATTCTTTAATATAATACAAATATTCTAATATAATGTATGTATAAATTCAAGATTGCTAAAATACTTTCCTGCAAAATTTGATTGAGCATGGAATACAGGAAACGAACTTGTACTTTCTTGAACTTGAACTTGTAATTCCCTTCTGAAAAGAATGTCGGAAAATGCTCACTCCTCAAGATGTAAAACGTATCAAGTAAGAGGTACATACCATCGATGAGACAAGCCTTGATAGCCCTGAGAGCTGTGTGTATCTCCTCCTCGCTCGCCTGTACCTTGTCTAGCAGGTCCTCGTATGTGTACTGCAACAGCAGAACTACTCATGAACACATAGATGCTTCTTCCTAGCATGTTTGTTACAGATCATGTTTGTAAATTATCAAAATAACATGGAAAAATTATTTTGGCGAAAACACCAAAATTTATGATATAGTCCACATTCATTTTTTCAACTTTAACACTTCACTAACAAACAAATTCAAAGCTTTATACAAAATCTCTGTAAGTCACAAGGTAGAGTGTGAGAGCACTTCAACAACCAAGGATGTGCAGTTTCATTACTAAACAAGTGAAGAAGCAAGCAAAGCTCACATACCCCCGCTCCCCACTTTGTTCAAAGAATTTCAAATAGTAAAACTGATTAATATTGGTTAAAGTATGATAGTTGAGTATACAGTAAGTCATTGTGTAAGTCTTCTTTCAACTGAAATCCAAATACCGAATTCATTAATAGGTTTTACAATTAAAAGGGTACATCTAGAGATAATGGTTGATCTTTGTTTCAAATTTGAGGTAGTTATCATGAATATTCTACGAGATGCACTGAGGACAATATTATTTTTGTTGAGTCACTTTGTAAGTTATGTTTTCCAAAGAAACCACAGAGAAGAAAATCCATATATATCATTTAACTCTCACAAGGCATATCCAGCAATCACGATTGACATTTGTAGCAAATTTGGTGAAGCTGAGATGTATATTTCATGAAATATGTTCAGGACAAAGTACTTTATCATAGAATCACTGTTTTAGTCATGTTTCCAAAAATTTTAAAAATGTGATGGTCTAATCCTCAAATGGCACATCTAGGGATCATGGTTGATAAGTGTATGAAGTTTAGTGAAGCTAGCATGCATAGTTTTGGAGATATGCTCAGGACAAAAGATTTGGTCGAAGAGTCACTGTTTTAGTCATGTTTCCATGGAAACCGCAAAAATGAAAATTCAGAAATAGTTCTAACCCTCAAAAGGCACAACTAGGGATCATGGTTGACATCTGTATGAAGTTTGATGAAGCTAGCATGCATAGTTTTGGAGATATGCTCCGCACAAAACGACTTCCTCAAAGAGTCACTTTTTAGTCACGTTTCCATGGAAACCGCAAAAATGAAAATTCAGAAATAGTTCTAACCCTCAAAAGGCACAAGTAGGGATTATGGTTGACATCTGTATGAAGTTTGATGAAGCTAGCATGCATAGTTTTGGAGATATGCTCCGCACAAAACGACTTCCTCAAAGAGTCACTTTTAGTCACGTTTCCATGGAAACCGCAAAAATGAAAATTCAGAAATAGTTCTAACCCTCAAAAGGCACAACTAGGGATCATGGTTGACATCTGTATGAAGTTTGATGAAGCTAGCATGCATAGTTTTGGAGATATGCTCCGCACAAAACGACTTCCTCAAAGAGTCACTTTTTAGTCACGTTTCCATGGAAACCACAAAAATGAAAATTCAGAAATAGTTCTAACCCTCAAAAGGCACAACTAGGGATCATGGTTGACATGTGTATGAAGTTTGATGAGGCTAGCATGCATAGTTTTGGAGATCTGCTCCGCACAAAGTTTTGGGACGGACGGACAGACGGACAGACGGACGGACGGAAAGAATGAACGCTATATACCCCCGCTTACGCTGTAAGGCGGGGGTATAAATATAGTATATTGCAAAACAAAAGCAACATTCTACATCTGCTAAACCAAATGAAACTTAAAAAAAAAAAAAACTGTATTTAATACTCACAAAATTTCAAAGACTTCATACATAATTTAAGCTTTGAGTTGAATGCAATTTTTTCGTGTTTATTTTTGCTAACTTATTTGAGGACTCATTGAAACTGCAAGGACTCACTATTTCCCGAACTCGGCAGGTTATATTTTTGTAGATTGATCACTGATTAACAAATTAAAGTCGAAGCACCCAAAAATTATAGGAGAGTTCCATCAAGGGGAGACAAACCTTTCTGCCCTGATGGTCCTCGTCTTGTTCACACTCCCGCCCACTGTACTGGTTCTCGGACAACAATGAACGCAACTTCTTCAGCCGCGGCTTGCATGGACGGAGCTCAAAGTACTTGTCTAGTACGGATATCACCTTGCAATAAAAGCAGTTTGGAATTATTAAAAGATATTTCCTTTACTAGTTAAAACCATTTGCCCTTTCAATGTTGCTAAAATATCACTTTAATGATATTTGAGCATTTTCACCAAAATTTGATATAGGCCAATGATATAATTTAAATTAAAATCAACAAAAATCTAGAAACAAATCAAACCTAAGAAAAGTTTCTGAATCATTCTCTTTGCCAGTCTGTGAGTTGTTAAGCACAGTAGATATAAGGGTGTTATTCTACTTAAATTGAAAACAAGTAATTGTCATACATTTAGCTTGATTGGATGAAAATGTGGGATGTTCTAATTCAACATGCAATTTTGAAAAATACTCTGTCACTCAAAGGTGAACAAATAATTGGTAGAACAATAAAAACTTTCAAACTTTCAAACTGTTGTTTGTTAACATACATATTTGCCCAAAAAGTCTACTTAATAGTTAATATGCCAACTAATACTTCCTTTAAATATTGTATTTTAACACCCAAACATCCTCTACTCACTTCTCTGTACTCTATCTGATGAGGAGGCTCTGAGGGTAGATCGGGTCCGTACTCTAGATGTGGCAGAATGAGCAGCGAGTTGGATGTCTCCGCCTCTTTGATCTCAAACGTTTTATTCTGTGTGCAGAGAACAGCAGGGTCGTCTTTGTCTCCTCGGATCACCACTCTGACAAATACAGAAAATATCATGAATCTTTGGATATACAAATTCATCCAAGAGAGTAAGTGTGGCAGAGTGAGGTCTTAAGTATTCTTACTGGCTTCAGCTAGCTGAATATTCAAGGGTAAATAATTCACTACAGACAACCCAAAATTAAAAGCAGAATGAATATATCTCCATTATAACTAGATTAGCGTTTGCGGGATACCGCAAAAGCAGAGCAGCCCCGGAACTTGGAGTTTCGCCTTACCCTGTTCCGCCTTTTACAGGCCTCACCAAATTGGGAATTTTCTCGTGACCTTGACCTTTGACACTCAAGGTCACATAATCAATGAACACATTTCATTGAGTATAACATTACTGTAATGAAATAAAGTGTTAAAAATTAAATTAATCCATTTTCTCCATATATGTTGACCTTGCTGTGACCTTGACCTTCGACAGTTCGTACCCAAAACTTTTTGAAAATTTTGTACTTCTCAAGAGATAATATATACAAAATCTAAACTTCATAGCACAAAAACTTTTCAAGTTATTGTGTTTACAAGGAATTGCAATAACTCATATCTCATGACCTTGACCTTTGACCTTCAAGGTCACACAATAATTGAACACTTTTTATTGAGTATAACAATCATGTATTGATTAAAAGTGATCATATTTAAAATTAAGCATTTTCGCTAAACCATGCTTAAGTCATGACCTTGCTGTGACCTTGACCTTTGACGGATTGTAGCCGAAACCTTTTCAAAATTTTTTACTTTTCCAAGGATGATACATACCAAGTTGGAGCTTCATAGCACAAAAACTTTTCAAGTTACCGTGTTTACAAAGAATTTTGCGGTGATTTTATAACTCGTGACCTTGACCTTTGAACTTGAAAGTGAACATGTCATAATGATTCCCTGGAAGTATTAACATTTAGACATGTTCATGAGTTCTGAAAAGCTAAATGGGATAAAGTTATACTCAAATTTAGTGCATTTTGTAATAACTCATATCTCATGACCTTTGACCTTCAAGGTCACACAATCATTGAACACTTTTTATTTAGTATAACAATCATGTATTGATTAAAAGTGTTCATAGTTAAAATAAAGCATTTTCGCTAAAACATGCTTACGTCATGACCTTGCTGTGACCTTGACCTTTGACGGATTGTAGCTTAAACCTTTTCAAAGTTTTTTACTTTTCCAAGGATGATATATACCAAGTTAGAGCTTCATAGCACAAAAACTTTTCAAGTTATCGCGTTTACAAGGAATTCGAACAAACCTGTAGAGGTTTCAGATTCTTTGAAGGGGATCCTCCTTGGGGTACTATTGCATAAAAATCTGTATTTTTTGCTACTATGACAGGTTGTGACTATTTTTGAATAAAAAATATACAAAAAACAACATTTGGAAAATGTGTTGTCGTTTGTCCTACCACCTCGTATAGAGCCCCATCCCTGGCCGTCACTATGACACCAGGGGCAGATAACTCTAATCTCACCACTTATCAATCTAACAAAGCAGACTGAAGAAGGGGAGGAGGGTGGCCGTACCCCAAGGAGGATCCCCTTCAAAGAATCTGAAACCTCTACAGGTTTGTTCGATTCTTTTTCAGAAGGGATCCTCCTTGGGGTACTATTGCATAAGTCAGACTCCCAGAGATGGAGACCCTGGGTGCGGTAGACAGTCTGCTATTAACTATACCCTAATGCCGTAATAAAGCTAAAAGAGTAAATGAGAAAAGAAGCGTACACCCACCTGACCAAACACTTGAGATGTCTTGGCTCCGGTGCATGGCTCTGACCCATGGGGACTAATATTCGAAGCAGGAATGAAACCCTGCACAGAACTTAATTTAAAAATTAACCCTCTCCCTCCCTTTTCGTTACCAAAAAGGCTCTACAGGGGAAAGTAACTAAAAAGAGTACCCACTCAAAAAAGGCGATAACCCTCCGGGTGTCCTCCACTAGAGTCCGTATAAACATAAACATGAGATGTTAGTGGGTAAGTATTAAACCCGCTAATAAGATCTCAACTAAAAACTTAAATAACTAAGTCAAATAACGACTTAACTAACCAGGCCCCGAAGATACAATCAATTCGGGGGACCCTGGCTCTGCCCACTGGAAAGAACAGTCCTGCCAAACCGAGCACGCTCACTAGAGTGCTTGTCGAGTTGGTAGTGTTTAATGAACGTGCTCGGTCGGCTCCATATAGCCGCTGAGCAAATCTCCTCAATGGGCAGAGCCGCTGCATATGCCTTAGAGGTTGCCACCGCCCTCACCGAATGAGCCTTTAGGCCCTCCGGGGGCTGGTGACCCTTATAGAAATAACCCATACATATGGCCGAAACAATCCATCTGGATACCGTTTGCTTAGAAGCGGGAACGCCCGACTTCCCTCCGCCATAGCAACAAAAAAGCTGTTTGTCCTTACGAATGCTTTTTGTTCTTTGGACATACTTCTTTAAGGTCCTACGCACATCCAGGATGTGCGGGATCGTGGACCTAGCCCCAGAGGACGCCGGCTGTGACATAGCCGGGAGCTCTATGGGAGCTGAAACATGAAAGGAGTGGGCTACCTTGGGACGATATGAGTCCGGCAGTCTAATGCTGACTCTGTCCTTATGGAAGACAGTCAGCTCGGGATCAGCAGACATCGCATGGATGTCGCCTACCCGCCTGCCAGACGTAATCGCCACCAAAAAGGCAGCCTTCCAGGTTAACAACTGAAGAGACAAGGAATCAAGGTCCCTAAAAGACGGACCTGACAGCCAGTCCAAGACGTAGGATAGATCCCACGAGGGGCTGATCCGCCGCACAGGGGGGCGGATCCTGTCCACGCCTGCTAGAAAACGCTGCACCAGAGGGTGGCCACCTAGAACGGTACCATCCACCGGAATGTGGAACGCAGAAATGGCCGTAGAGTAACCTCTCACTGTGGACGCGGCCAAGCCGTCATCCAGCCGAGACTGTAAAAACTCGAGAACCGGCACTAGCCCTGCAGAAAAGGGATCGAGAAGCCCTCGACTTCCACACCAGCGCGCATAACAGGCCCATCTATCCTCGTACTGAATGTTCGTCGAATCCCTCCTCGAAGCCAGTATTGTGTCTGCAACTCGTGCAGGAATACCGCTCTCCTGGAGGCGATTCCGGACAGTGGCCAGGCCACCCACTGAATCCTGGGATTCGGGTGGGGCATTCCCTCCTGGGATAGAAGGCCCCGCCGACACGGTAATAGTACAGGAGGCCGTACCAGAAATCTGAGCACCGACGGGAACCAGCTCTGAGCCGTCCACAATGGGGTCACCAACACCAGAAGTCTGGGAGGTTGACTGCCCATCTGGGATAGAACTCTGGGAATGAGGGGCAAGGGTGGGAACGCCCACAGCACCCTGTCGGTCCAGTCTATCGCGAAGGCGTCTGAGGCCAGAGCTGCCGGGTCCGGGATTTTGGAGCAAAAGACCGGGGTCTGTCTCGTTGTCACGGACGCAAACAGATCCACCTGGAACGATCCGTACAACTGGGAGATAGTGTCGAATGTCCCCCGGTGGAGCATCCATTCGTGCGGGGCCAGAATGCGACGAGATAGCGCATCTGCCCGGACGTTGTCTATCCCTGGAAGATACTCCGGCATCACCTTGATGTCGAGGTGATCGCACCACAGTAGAAACTGCCAGGCTTCCTCTAGAAGGGAAGGTGACACTGTCCCTCCTTGCTTGAGAATGTAGGTCATTGCCGTCTGATTGTCCATCTCTAGACGCACGACCTGGCCCTGAATCAGCGGACTGAATCGACTGAACACTCTCCTGACCGCCCGAAGTTCCAACACATTGATGTGCAACTTGGACTCCTCTGCAGACCACAGGCCTGAGGCCAAGTGATCGCCCATGACCCCTCCCCAGCCTGAGAGGGAGGCATCGGTCTGGATCGTAACTGAGGGTCTCGGGACCTCCAAGGGAATGCCCCTGGATAGATTGTCCCTGTTCAGCCACCACTCGAGATGAGCCGGGAGCCACCCTGGAATGGGGACTTGCCGCTCGAGATCGTCCGCATGAGACCACAGACCGGCTAGAGCCTGCTGAACTGGTCTCATCCTGAGGCGGGCTCTCCACACTATGTCTACCGTGGCCGCCATATTCCCCAACAGCCGAAGCCAAGACCTGGCCGGCTGAGACGGAGACTGAAGGAAATGGGAGACGGCCAGGGAAACCTTGATCACCCTGTCCGGAGCCAGGGAAACTAGTCCCTCCGCGGTCCGGAACCTGGCCCCCAGAAAGACAAGGTCTTGTGATGGGGCAAGGTCTGACTTCTTCAGGTTGATGATCCAACCCAGGCGAACAAGAATGTTCATAATCTCCTGGGTGGCTTCCTGGTTCAGCTGACGTGAAAGGGCCCTGATTAGCCAGTCGTCCAGGTACGGGTGGCAACACCTGCCCCTCGATCTGGCCACTTGGGCTGGAACCAGCATCAGTTTGGTGAACACCCTTGGCGCCGTCGAGATGCCGAAGGGGAGCACACGAAACTGGTAGCACACCCCGTCGAAAGCGAAGCGAAGATACTTCTTGAACTGGGGGTGCATCGGGACATGAAGATACGCATCCTTGAGGTCGATTGAGGAGAGCCAATCTCCCGACCCTACTGATGCTATCACAGACCTGAGAGTCTCCATCTTGAACGATGGTATCTCCAGCATTCTGTTCAGATACTTCAAATTGAGGATGGGCCTGAATCCTCCGTCTTTCTTGGTGACCAGGAAGTACGTCGAGTAATACCCGACTTCCTCCTGGCCCACCGGAACGACTTCTATAGCTGCCTTGTCCAGCAGAGCTGTGACCTCGGCGCGTAGAACCTGCGCTTTTTCTGGGGAGGCTGGCACAGGTGTGCTCCTCACTCCGGTAAAAGGCGGTGGCCCATCTTTCCAGAGTGGCAAGTGACCATCCCTGAGTGTGGACAGGACCCAGGGATTCGAAGAAACTACTTCCCACTCCTCCAGGAACCGAGACAGACGGCCCCCGACTGGAACGTCTGGGAGAAGACAGTGGATTCCCGCCTCCGGCGACACTCCGGTCCCCTGGCGGTCCTCCAGAACAACTGGGAGAAGGCAGTGGATTCCCGCCTCCGGCGACACTCCGGTCCCCTGGCGGTCCTCCAGACTGGGCAGGAAGAGGCTTAAGGGCCCTTGTTGGCGCCCTTTTTGCCCCGAAAAGACGACTGCTTGCCCTTGGCGCGCTGTCGGTTTTTCCCCTGGCCTTTCCCCTTCCCTTGCTGTTGACCTGAGCGTCCCTCGTATGGCCCGTTCCATGACGAATAGGACTTGGCCGGTGGCCCAGTGCTCAGGTTGTCAAGGGGGGAGGACTTCCGCTTACCAGATGAGCCAAGGGCGCCTTTGACGTCCCTAACTCGTGAAATCTGGTCCGCGGTGTCCTTGATGATGGTAGCGGACCCGGGAAACAGGGTGGAACCCAGTTCGTACGGGAGCTCCATCAGCATGTCTCGGGTGGGCTGCGGGAAGGAAGAGAAATTAAGCCACACCCGGCGCAGCCCCATCACTGCGCACATCACCTGGCTAGAAGCGCTACGGATGGCGTCCCTTGCCAGGTGACCACTCACCTCAGCCAGTTGCCTCTGGAGCATAGCCGGAAGGCTACGGTCCTTTCCCTCGTCCAACGACGTGGCCTGGAGCGAAGCCAGGTACGCCTGATGAACTGCAACACGGAGCGCCTGACAGCCATTCCTGTAGGAGTCTTCCGACGTCCTGAATAGCTTCTTCAGGAACGCATCCTGCTTAAAGGGGGGCACACACCGGCCCTGGGCTCCAAGGGAGTCCAGGCTGACTGAGGCCAACACATCCGAGTCACAGACCGGTACCTCAAATAACCCCGCCTCCCCCAAAGGATACCGCTTGTTTAACTCCGGCAGGGAGAAGCGTGTTCTAGTACCCTTCAGAAGAGGCGCGATCATATCAGTGCGGACTGAATCCAAGATGCGGAGGCGCACCTGAGGAGTCTTGCGTTGAGCAAAAGCTCCTCCGGGAAGCCGGAACTCCTCCCCTACCTCCTTCTCGGGAACGGCAACCTGAGGGATGGCCTCTGCCACCTTGGCACGGACCTCCCTCAAGGCAACAGAGATGGGTAAGTCTAGTGGATCAGGATTCCCATCCCCCTCGACGTCCATCTCCGTCTCCGATCGCTCCCCCGACACCTCGGAATCCTCTACCGAGGACAAGGCATCAGAGGGAACGACCGAAGACACAGAAGGAGGAAGACGAGGGATGCGGAACGCCGAGCCACCAGACTCACGCCGTTCGAGAGAAGGGGGCGGAAGGAGAAGTCCAGGTGCGAGCCCCGGCGGCGAAGCGTCGGGACCAAGCCTCTCTGGGGAACCGGCACCGACCGTCACACCAGCGGAGCCGGAGGAAGACGGGGGAGGCCGTATGGTATTGCCCACCATGGCCCGGGAAGTACCGGGCACTTGGGCGTCGGGAACCTGTGCGACACCTGGGCCCCTGCCCAGGCTTGCGTCGGCACCGACGTCGGACGCGGTGACCGAAGCACCGGCCGACGGAGCATCCAGGCATGGGGGGACCGACGTCCTCAGCTCCTGCCGGAGCTGCGACATCAGGTCTCCCAGCATGCCCTTCATCTGCCCCTTAATAATGGCGTTAATGGTGTCAATTGATTGTGTAATTGGACGGACCCTAGCGGAGGACAGCCGTTCCCCCACCTCCGAATCTGAACTCGGAGAGTCAGAAGGGAGAGCGGGGGTGGCCTGCTTACCCTTACGCTTACGCTTGGAGGGGGGGGTCGCCTTGCGGAGATCCTCGCCCGTGTCCTTGAGGCTCCGGTAGAACGCCGTGTCCAGTGCCCTTCTCTTCTTGGTACGGTTGGAAAACCCCGAGCAGGTAGAACACGCTGAATCATCATGGTCGTCCTCGACCAGGCAGACGATGCACAACTCGTGTGCATCGGCCTGAGGGATGTTAGACCCGCAGTTGAAACATCGTTTGAACGACTGCAAAATCATCCAAAAAGATATTTCAACCGTGCATGCGTGGAAGAATGTAAACATGTGTATCAAAGTGTACATGCGCCTATTCTAAGCATGACATAAATTGGCAAATTCGGCTGCCAAAGTAATGAAATTGCAACTTATGAAGCAAGCCAAAAACATAGCAGCCTGAAATGGAAAAGAGCATGTCAAAAAAACATGGCTTGCCCGTTCCACAAAAATAAAAATCACAACGAACTTTCGAAGTGAAATTTATTCAAAGGAACGAAAGGTTGCTTAAATATTATGACCTAACATAACAACAAGCACCAAAGAAAGACGAACTCCATACGAAAAGATACAATCTTCCACTAGCAGGAAAAGTCTAATCGGGAAGTCGCCATCTTTGTCGAATTCTCGCCCCACAACGCGAGCACATGGCCGCGCTGGGTTTGAGAAACCTAGTCTACAACGCGAGAAATGCGAGAATGCGAACCTATTCTAAGAATAAAAGGTTACCACACATACAATTTCTTTGTCCATAGTACGTTTTCTTAGGAAACTTCACAAGAAACTTAGCAAAAGTCGACAGAAGAACGAAGACGTCCAGCTGGCTCAATGACAGATTGATAAGTGGTGAGATTAGAGTTATCTGCCCCTGGTGTCATAGTGACGGCCAGGGATGGGGCTCTATACGAGGTGGTAGGACAAACGACAACACATTTTCCAAATGTTGTTTTTTGTATATTTTTTATTCAAAAATAGTCACAACCTGTCATAGTAGCAAAAAATACAGATTTTTATGCAATAGTACCCCAAGGAGGATCCCTTCTGAAAAAGAATCTTAGAGTGAATACGTATCTCGTGACCTTGACCTTTGACCTTGAAAGTGAACGTGTCAAAATCGTTCCCCCTAGGTATGAGTAGTAAGGTATGAATTAGAGTTCTGGAAAGCTTAGTGAACAGTTATAGCTAGTAGTACGAGTGCGGCGGCGGCGGCGATGGAAACTTCACAAAAACTGATAGCAGCCCCGTCCTTAGACGGGGCTGCTAATAAGACTTAAAGAAAAATCTTGAGGAAACAATCATACAGTGTTTTCATTCTTGTTTTACTTGTCACATTAGAGTTTTGAATCACGGCCTGGAGGACCCTGGTTGAATCCTGCTGGATGTGAAATTTGGATATTCACTACTTCTTCAGAAGCAACAAGAGGCTTTGCAGATGAATAGAAGAGTGCCATCTTAATTAATAGCCAAGCACAAATGGATAATAAATATCATAAAGGATAGTCCTATCAAGGTATTTGTATGGAAAGACAATCCAAAAATAGAGCCATTGGCTCTGTAGCTCATCAGGCATCATATCAAGTTTGCTTTATACAGGCAAGATGAGCTAAAAATGAAACTGATGTTACCTATTGCAAGAAAACCTATAAAAAATTACAAAACAAATGTATTATTATTCAACACTTTCTAGATCGCCAATATCAGACAGTGAAAGAAGTCCACACTAAAATATCCAAGGAGAAATAAATTTGCCATAGACTGTCATCTAATTTGGGGTCATTGGGTCACGTAATCTACAATTTAAAATCTTCATTGGCCAAAGAGTCTGCACATTAAATTTCAACTCTCTTAACCTTATGGAACTTGAGAAGGAGATGAAAATAGGTTTTTAAGATTGTGACCCCTGTGACCCTATTTGGGGTCATGGGGTCACAAAACCTACAGTTTAGAATCCCAATTGGCCAAAGAGTCTACATGCAGTCTTTCGGCTCAATAGACCTTTAGGAGCTAAAGATGATGATGAAAATAAGTTTTTAAGGTTGTGACCCCTGTGACCCTATTTGGGGTCATGGGGTCACGCAATCTACAATTTAGAATCCCCATTGGCCAAGGAGTCTGCACATATAATTTCAGCACTCTAGACCTTTTGGAACTTGAGAAGAAGATGAAAATAGTTTTTTAAGGTTGTGACCCCTGTGACCCTATTTGGGGTCACAGGGTCAACAAAGTTACAAATTAGAATCCCCATTGTCCAAGGAGTCTGCACATATCAATATTAACTCTCTAGAACTTTTGGAACTGGAGAAGAAGATGAGAATTGTTTTTTAAGGTTGTGACCCCTGTGACCCTATTTGGGGTCATGGGGTCACGAAATCTACAATTAAGAATCCTGATTGGCCAAGGAGTCTGCACATATCATTTTTAACTCTATAGTCCTTTTAGTAATGGAGAAGAAGATGAAAATAGGTTTTTAAGGTTGTGACCCCTGTGACCCTATTTGGGGTCACAGGTTCACCAAAGTTACAAATTAGAATCCCCATTGTCCAAGGAGTCTGCACATATCATTTTCAACTCTCTAGTCCTTTTAGAACTGGAGAAGAAGATGAAAATAGGTTTTTAAGGTTGTGACCCCTGTGACCCTATTTGGGGTCATGGGGTCACAAAATCTACAATTTAGAATCCCCATTGTCCAAGGAGTCTGCACATATTGTTTTTAACTCTCTAGTCCTTTTAGAACTGGAGAAGAAGATGAAAATAGGTTTTTAAGGTTGTGACCCCTGTGACCCTATTTGGGATCACAGGGTCACCAAAGTTACAAATTGGAATCCCTATTGGCAAAGGAGTCTGCACATATCATTTTTAACTCTCTACTCCTTTTGGAACTGGAGAAGAAGATGAAAATAGGTTTTTAAAGTTGTGACCCCTGTGACCCTATTTGGGGTCACAGGGTCACCAAAGTTACAAATTAGAATCTCCATATGCTAAGGTACTTGTACACAAAATTTCAGCCCTCTAATGTGTATGGTTCATGAGGAGAAGTCGAAAGTGTCAAAAGTTTACGGACGGACGGACGACGGACGACGGACGACGGACGGACGACGGACGACGGACGGACGCCGGACGACGGGCCATGCCATAAGCCCATCTGGACTTTCAGTCCTGATGAGCTAAAAAGGACATTCCATTTAATGATTATAACCCAACCTAGTGAAATGATATGACTGAGGGACTGTGAAGGTAAAATTCAATTTGAAGATTTACAGCCTTACAAAGTATTGTTGATAAGTTTATCATCAATCTTTTGTCAATGTGTGAATATTCTATTAATATATATTTATATACATGTACTTTATTTTTACCATATGGTAAAATTACAGAATGGAACTTTATCCATGTCACTACTCGTTACCCTGAAATACAAAATGGCATACTAGACGCAAATTGGTCAGGCAGGTTTTTTAACGCTTCCACCCCTAAAATACCAAAAACTTCTTTGCCTGAATTCTTGCTTGTAGGGATGAAGAGTTTTAAGCATTTTGCAAAACAGGATATTTGTACAAACCTGTCACCAGCACTGAGCGAGTCCAGGACTGTCTTGTCAAGCTCCATCAGTTTGATGTGGCCATTGTCGAGGTCGTGAGAGTAGAGGATGCACTGGGAACGAGATCGCAGATCACTCGCTTCTAGCTTGGCAAACTCCAACACAGATACAACATCATCCAGGCTTCTGTAATAACACAAATCCCATTATATTAATAATTGATGACAACAGTAGTCAGTTGAGTTCTTTCACTTTTCAATCTATTAAAAATATGATCTATTTGCTACACTACGCAACGCATATAGATCATACCAGGCTCAGTAAAAACAGGCGTCAGATTCTCCTTTTGACCCAATCAGCGACTTAGCCCCATTGCTTGGGTTGCTGGAGACAGTATTCATGTCCAATCTTCAGAACATAGCAAACGAACATTTCCGACTATTTCTTAATGTCAATTAAAAATATTTCCTACAATGTCCGAATGAACTCTCAAACTGTGGTTTATAGCTCCTATCATTCTGTTGGTCAAAAAAGGTCCACGCAAATATAAAGAAATCTCTGCATGCCACAATGTACTGTCGTTATACACCGGACAAATTCATACAGCAAGCGGTAGTTGCTATTTTTGGAACAATTACATTACCCGGTATATAAATGTTTCCCTTTAATTTCTTATATTTTATGTATGATCATTAAATTCATTATATTTTGTTACAATAAATATACTGACATAAAAAAAGAATACTAAAGCCTACTACATAAATACATTGGATAAAGTGGATTTGATATCACACACACTCGAAGTACAAATGCAAATTAGATATAATCTGTTCTGTAAAATACTTAAAGATAAAAACTGAATTCGTGATTGTTTCATCTTAAGAATCTTAAGAATTACAAGGCCATAACATGACAGTTATCATTTTTCACTGCACTATGTTAAAACGTTTGTTTCTCTAGAATTGGCCTTTGAGAGACATACGATTTGATTGGAGGACAAAATCTTTCTTTAATCAAGCGATCTAAGGTTACCTTGATGGCTAGACTTTCAGGGCCTTGTGAGACATATTATCTTCTAAATGTAGTGAGGAAAATTATGATCTTATTTAAATGATATTGATCACTTGTTTAATTTGGCATCTGCTCTGCAACAATACTGATCAATGTATAAAACCTTTTTCTAAATAACACTAAAAAGTGACACAGAGTATCTTTCTTAAAATTTTATTTGGTTTTGATAAGCTACAAAATATCTAATATGCTGATTGAAGTTCATATCTCATCACTGGACTTTATTTCTAAAATGCTTGATTTTATGGAAAAATCAAGAAAACATCTCAACTACATTGAATATTCAAAATTTATTATGCATCCAATTAATCTACCTATTATTTACAATACCTAATAAACACTATCAAATCAAATATATCTTCCTGTCAGCTTATGACAAGGTTTCAAAATTACGTTTGGCGAATTAGTGCGCGCCACTAGAGCCACATTGTCCCGTTTTATATCAAAATCCAGACTTTGAATGGCCGTATTTTCGCTCTAATGTACTGATTGACCTTTAACTTGTTATTTTCAGTAACAGTTAGTGGTTCCCGATGTTATAACAACGATTTCAAAATTTGACATATGTGATCCTATCAACATACTCTGTGTCTCTTTAATTTGTCAATTTTGCACCCGGCAGCCACTGTGTAGAGCCAGTTATTGCATTATTCTGCCTTTACAATGCTGAGTGTCAAGCAAGACGGCAACAACTCCCACCTTTCAACGTCTTTTGGTATGACGCGACCAGGAATCGAACCTCGGTCTTCCAGGTGACGAGCGGACACTCTACCACTTGGGTCTTTCCTTTCTTGTAGGACTACTGAGTTCTAAACTATCAAAATGTATTGTTTGTTTTGGTTCATTATGATTTAGTACCAATCAAAAGCAATATTTAAAAATATTCTAATCAATTATTTCATTTGCATCAGGGATAATAACGATTCAGGTTTATCGAATAAAATATGGTTGATTAACTTATTGTACTTGTACATAATAATTAATATCATCCACAGTATATATGCATACCTTCCGCCCCGAACTTCAAACTCATCGCTTTCCACTTCCATGTTTTTATTTGCACTCTCCCGCCAAAGTGGTAAACATATGATTAGACTATCTTCCTGCACAATGCAAAACTGCCTTTGCGGATCGCAGCGCACCCACATTGCATAACTAGTCATAGCAGAGTTCATTGGGATACTGAGAATTCGTAACCAAAACGAAATCGTACCTACATATCGGTGCGGTCGTCCCTCGTCCCTACATGTACTATATGGCTACTATATACTTTTCATTTTTAGTCTTGAAAAAACAATTCAGATATTTTCTTGTTTCCCATGTATCTTTTATTGAATTATAAAAATGCATTTGAACTTGAAATTTATGAAGTCGGTTTATTAAGAAATGCATGTAGTTTTCAACCGAAAACTAAGCTGGACTGACGATAAGTCCTGGCTGGACAACACCTTTTTTTTTAAAGAGAAGTTATATTTAAAAAAACTTGAAATAATATATAAATTGCAAATCTGTGTGTTTACTTTATTTTCCATTTCATGGATTTTTAAGCCTTAATTGGTGTAAAACGTGATGTTTTTTGTAATATATATAGAACATACTTGAAATGAAACAGAATAATTGAGAATATGTGGGGGGAAAGTTTTGAAAGGCCACTTTCTGTCCATCGTTTACGGTGAGGGTACGAGTTAGTTTTGGGTACGAATTCACACGATCGTCAGCAAATTAGTGCAGCGCTCACATTCTGAACCACCAGTTAAAACAATATTTTAAGATTTGATCCAAAGATAATTTTTTGAAATGTCTGTGAACTAACTTGCGTAATCTGCGTGAACTGTCGAATTAAACCTACTTCTTCTCGTAATTTTAAAGTTTGAAATATAGGCCACAACATATGCACGCCCACTTTGAGGTCAAAGGTTAGGTCAATGTTTACACTTAGACCTGAAATATCAGCTGAAGTTTTTAAAGCACATTGTTGAGTGATAATGCTAAGACGACAGAGTTCGAGGATAGAAGCATGCAAATACAAGATACTTTTAGTCGGAGAACAAATACGGTAGGAAAACTATGATGACATATAACTTTTTACTTACTGAATCAAAATTTACATCCTTAGTTTATATATAGGCCTGTGCATAATAATTCCTTATTTGCTTCGAAAGTATGTTGTAATTTTCATTTCCTTGAAACAGCTTTAGAGGTGTTACATTTTGAAATTCCTGATTTCTTTTAATAAAAACAATCAAGCACTAGACGATACTTAAGTTATAAAATCTGCCTAGTAAGTAATATTGTTTATAATAGTGCATGTATGCATCAATTTACTTCCTTCTCCCGAATTCAATCCGTATTCAAATTTAAGAATATTTTATCATGATGATATCTAATCAAAGAATTAAAATCACATCAACAATTATGTAATATCAACCTATTATTTCTTAACATCGACTTTGAAAGAGGGAAATTATTCCAAAATTCCACCGGAAAACTTCCGTATCGTGTTTATGTGTGTTCTATTACGCACTAGAAATAAAAATGTTACATTAAAAGTTTTTGGTTTGAAAGTGAGGTTTTCTTCATGGTATTGTATTGATTTTATTCATTACTTTACCCGAATCGACTTAAATTTGTAATTAAAGAATCTTGCCATTTTGAATTTAACCTCATAAAATTGTTCATATCGGGCTGACTGTTATTAAAATTTTAATTACATGCACTGGAGTTATTGAATGGTATAGTATTCTTTTGAACGTATTTAGTTAAAATGCTATAGCAAATGAAATCAAATTCAAAAAGAGAAGTTTAATATGTTTAATTCTTGCAAATCTATGCTAATTTGTGAAATATGACAAAATACAGGAGTTAAATACACATTGGTGATTAATGAAATTTAGGAAACATTCTTAATACTAAAGTATTTGATGTTTGATTTTCATTTTTTATTTTTTTATTATTACATCATTGTGAGATTGCGCGAAAACAAGGAATTTAAGTGAAAACGAAAACGAAATAAGGCTATATATATATATCAATGACGCAAGGTAAAGTGTTTTTAATAGGGTAGAACTGGCCCTATACTCATGCACTACCAACACTTAAAGGGGCAGTAGCACGTTTTTTGGGGGAATATAAGGTGATGTCAGGAAATGGAAATTAATGGTTCCAATTGAAAGACAATGTATTTAAACTAAATGGAGCAGTAATAATTCAAATATATAGTGTAAAGTTTATCCATGCGATTCCTTTTTCTTACAGAAAATGAATAAAAGGTGTTCACAAAAAATGGCCGCCAATGGATTTTATGTGAATCTTCATACTTTGTCCTCTGACTATGGCTGATTGGCTTGATTTATTACACTATCAAAATAATACATTTAGCATTAACATACAATTATCAGTGAAAATTTTAAAATATAAAATTTTCAAAAAACGTGCTACTGCCCCTTTAAATAACATGCCCTGGGATTGATGAATAGCATATGTTTTTTTAAAAAGATACATTTTTAGAAAATCAAAATCATAACTAATAAGAGAAGTTTTCATGATACGTTTATTCGTTACAAAACCATGCTAGTTTTTTAAATATGACAAAATACATGAGTTAGATACACATTGGCGATTAAGGAAATGCTCAGGACTGAAGTATTTGTTGTTTTATTTTAAGGTTTTGCTTGTTCAATAATTCACTAAACATCTTCGTTCTTTTGTGCGAAAACACGGAATTCAGAAATAACCAGAACATATCAAAAATTAAATCCCTCGAAAATGAAAATAAGTCCATTTTGCGTTTGAGACTTTTTAAAGTTGTTAAAGAGGGACTGAAATGCTATATGGCAACTTTCGGGATTCATGAAATAGTGATAACAATTTCACATGGACTCAACTTTAAATTTCTGAAATCGACCTAGAAACGGCTTAATTACGACTGTATAAAGAACACCGCCTAATTAGGCCGGCGAACAGAATAAAACGCACTGAAGCGTGACTGCCTCGTGACGTGTTAGTAGGTGATGTGATACCCCCTTGTGTGCCCTCGTTATGTAAAACAACACAAGCTAACAGTACAGCTCGATGTTTAACCGTCGATTAAACACCCTAAACAACATCCAGACATCTCAAACCTTCAATAAATCGGTAGTTTATTTATTCAACTGGAAATTTGTATTGATGAAAACGTAAGACCCTGATTAAAAACGAAGTTGTGCGCATAATGCTACAGCATGTAGGCCTAGATGGTCTCGCTTTGCGCAATGTTGTCATAAGACTGCACGTGAGAACCCGGATGTATATGTAAACAATTGCTCCCGTGTGAACTGTTTTATCTTCGTGCACAGTTGTTGGTTGTTATTGAATATTACTTTAGTAGCACAGCAGAAAGGATGTAATTATACAATACTATTTTATTTTTACATTTAAACCATTTTTTTAGAATTGCCTTTGACTTCATTTTGTAACAGGATAAAAAATATATACGTTTTTCTTAGTTATTTCATTTAGTGATGGACAAGTTACAATTCTCAATGAAAGACATGTATTGGATGATCACTGATGTATTGTTTAAAACATTATTTTAATAGGGCATTTCACTGAAAATCTTAATGTTTTCACCCTGTACATAGAGGTGATATTTTCCACAACAATAGCCGATACATGGCCAAACAGAATGAAGATTTATTAAATGAACCTAATCCAAAATAATTATCAGATAGAGCAAAAACGGTATTCCTAATTTCAGGTTAATAGGTTATAGTTTAACAATCGGAGAAAAAAGGGATGTAAGGAATACGATTGCTATTTGATGTTACCTAATTAGCTGATGTCATAAAATAGCCAGGTGTTGATGATTGTGCATTATATAACCTACCTGCTATAGTCATCATTTGATATCATCTAATTAGAAAACAGACAGGACATACGATAGACAGTAAAGTAATTGTGTAATAAGTGAGTATCTGATCTAAAGAAAGTAAGTAACACCTGCAGACCAATGTCATTGTTTATTCAACCTTTTTACACAACGTTCAAATCTAAATGTGAGCATTGTATATTCGGATTATTACCATAAACCAGCCCAATACTTTGTGCTATGTTTTATATTTTACTAATCTCCCTTTTCTCTGCATGCCAAACTGTTCATTCAGTGAAAATGCGAGCTCGAAGCAGAAAATCGGTGTAGTGATCGGAACACGTGAGTTCGATGTAGATTGTCACATTGCTCTGTTTGACCTAACACAGCGGGTCAATTTGGCGTGAAACCATCAATATGATGGGAATTTGTCTACGGAGACTTCATCAGGAGATATTCTAGGACAGTTGACAGCAACACAATGATATAGCATACTGTTAATCGCTTTGAAAAGGCAGAACTACGGATTTCGCCTATCATTTTCCATATAGGCAGACGAACGCTTCTCCTACTGCCACGTCACTTCCGGTATCCCCTGCCCGTGGCCTCTCAGCCTTGTTTTGACCAATATCTTTTGAAAAATATATTCAAAAAAGGTTATGCAGCCCTTCTTTAAAGGGGCAGTAGCACGTTTTTAGGGGGAATATAAGGTGATGTCAGGAAAATGAAAATAAATGGTTCCAATTGAAAGACAATGTATTTAAACTAAATAGAGCAGTAATAACTCAAATATATAACGTAAAGTTTAGCCATGCAATTGCTTTTTCTTACACAAAATGAATTAAAGGTGTTCACACAAAAATGGCCGCCAATGGATTTTGCGTGAATCTTCATACTTTGTCCTCCTACTATGAATGATTGGCTTGAGTAATGAGATTTTTGACACTGTCGAAATAATAAATTTAGCATTAACTAACAATTATCAGTGATATATCGTAGATTTCTCTTCAAATTCAGATGTGGAGTAAACTGAAAGTTCAATCATATAGAAGATCGAAAGATGACAATATAGATCAAGCTCTTTGCTCTTATTGCATCAACGCTATTGAAGACGAACATCGTGTATTATTACATTGTCCTTTATATTCTGATCTACGCAGTCAACATTACTGTGTAAATCCCAGCTGACCAAAGTTTGTCAAGCTACTTTAAACCCAAAATGCTAACATTATCCTACGCCTACATGTAGCAATATTCGTTAACAAATTACATATTGTATAATGCTCATACTGATGTATTAACCATGTCAGCGCTCTGGTGTAGCATACGAAAAACTGTCATTTATACTATTGGCCTCATGGCCACTCTACGAAATAAATCTGTTTGTCTGTTTGATCCTATATTATTTACAAAAAGACACGGAGAAACATTAGCTAATAACACATCCCTAAACGCGATACAGTCTCGTTTATCCGGAGTTCATATAAACTGTTAGAGCAAAATATAATGATGCTGCCACTTTAGTTTGTTACGACATCTGCTTATAATGAAATTGATATATTCTTTTCTCTGTTTTATTGAGATTAAGTTAAGTAATCAGTGAAGGAGTTAATGACCTATTAACACTATTTGCTGTGACATACAATAAACAATAGAGGATGTGGTTACTGTATAACTGCTGACTCACAATACAAAGGTCCACTTTAGATATATCATGTACATATACCTATCAGGTAAAGGTGTCAACTTCAAGCCCTACATGTATAACAACCCACCTGGGAAGCTCACCTTAATATCGTTGTTCAATTGTGGTTTCTATATCTCGACCAAAGAACAAACTTAATTACACAGACCTGTCATGTAATGGTATCAGTTTAAAGCCCTTCAAATTACAACACACCTGGCAAGCTCACCTAAATACCGTTGTTCAATTGTGGTTTCAATATCTCGGCCAAAGAACATACTACATATTGAATAACACAGTCATGACATCAAACGATGTGCAGGGTTCATTTCGCTAGTTATTTCAAATGCATCTAATGTCACAAATGAGATCCACCCCTAAACGCTGTCATGTTTTTTTCATGAAGAAAGTTTTAACATTAATTATATGGTTCTAATTTTATAATTTTTCATTTTAAGTTTTTTTTTATATCTTATTATAATAGAAAGTTAAGAGCCACGACTGCAGACAGACACACATTTTTTTCAGTAACCAGGCCATTGGTCTAACCGCAAACTAAGACATTGCATATTTGTTACACGCGCACATAAACGGAAACAAACGTAGCTCCAGTGTTACTTATACATTTAAGAAATTTACAAATATTAAGGATGATAATTCTACCTTCACTGACAAGTACGCAGATAAAGTAATAAAATACATGCAGTTAATATTGAGAATTTTACAGTTATAACATTTTCTGTCATGTCATGTATAGTTATGTTATAAGCTTTAGTTATTCAAGTTTAATATTTGAGTTTCCATATGCGATTGGTACACGTCCCATCTGATAATAAATAGTGTTTCAAGTGCAAATGATGGGATAAGACCAATAGACCAACTTTCATCACTTGTTCCAACATAATTTAAGTTCAGGCGGGTTAAGTAGTTTTATGGTGTAGTACATTTTATAACCGACGGAAATATTACCACTGATTTCCTTATATAAAGGAAAGTGAAACAAAAAGTTTAGTTCAACGCGGAGCTTCCTCTTAAGAATTGAATGAGTGAATTGTTGTGTAGCTCAGTTGGGTCAATAACTCAGCCAGTAGCTGCGTGATAGTCAAGGAAATTACGCAAAAATCTTGCTTGCAAGTGCTTGGTAACGGTGTTAGTATCTAAACCGAAACGTCGCATTTCATGCAATAAAGAAATTGATTATCCATACGAACTTGTTCTTCTTCAACATGAATCTAGTTAGAGTTAAACATTTCAACACGGATATTCATCTTTATCTTCCATAAATATTGTTTTACAATTATGATTTACTTCTGGCTAGTAAAACATATGTGCGCATCGCGGAAGTGAAGGTTTCTGAACGGTTCAACTTCGATCGCAACCGATCAATATTCCAAATTTCAAGGTCATGAACTGTTAAACTAATACATGTTGCATGGGAAGATAGGATTTGAGTAATCTCTGTTGCATGACAATCAGCACATCTAATTTCAATTAGTTAGAACCTATTACTCGAACCTGGCTGCCTCTCTGATCTGAGTACTTCTCCTTTGCACTCCAGCCAATCAGCGACCAGCCTGGTAAGCCATCGTCACGAATAGATGTTTCAGCGAGCTTCTGATTGTTTGAATTGATAGTCAAAAAAGAAATTAAGGTATCTGACACGTCCAAAATGGATCAATAGACCTACCAAAATCAGAAACTTGGTAAATGTACGAGTGTTAGATTCATGTGCTTCCACTGAGATTCCATTATCATCACACGTGTTCTTTATCTAGATTTCAGATGCACGTGCAGCAGGTGATAGGTAATCGTCGTTACCACTTCCGGACATACAAAACATGCTTCGTGGGCAGGGACGCAGTTGATTGGCTGATTCTCAACAGACATGCGCACACGAGAGACGAGGCAATAAAATGCATGCGTATCCTCCAGAATCTTGAAGTCTTCCATCACGGTATTCACCATCTTGTATCAAAATAGACTCAATGTTCCCATAATATACGCTTATATGTTCCTTGGCTTTATATGGGAAACTCTTATTCAAATTACCCGCCCTTGAAGTTACTTCTTTAATTGCCTCATTTTGTCATGCATTCAATGTTATGATAAGATAAAAGGGTTTTCTTTAATGCCAACAATAGTCGTGTTATTTGTTGAGGAATATGTGTCCCAGAAATAATACTGAAATTGTGTTTTTGTATGGTGTGCGAGCAGGAATTCAACTATGAAGATTTTTAAAGCAGAAAGCCAACAATATACATTTCAAATATTGTATTGCTTCCTATATGTATATGCTAATTAAATTCTAAACATACAATCTCATCTAAAAACAATAATGCCTACAAATATGTGACAACCACTCACTTAAGCCAAAATTGCCCCTTCAGTGAAAATAGAAGAAAAAGTTAACGGAAATGATTATACCATTAAATGTGAAACTTGCATCATCACTTCCCTTGTAGTCTGTGACGACCACGTGTTCAAGGACGAATATCTCTTCTTCCGGTTCCGGCGCGATGACGACACCTTCACAGAACACAAGGATCTGAGAGCCTTCTACAAGGGACAGCGCATATACGACAAGTGAGTTCAAAACATACTGAAAAAATAAATATGATATATGAATGTTGAAATTAAACAGTTGTGGCAACATTTGTTTGATGAAGCAAGGTTTAAAGTGATGGATGACTGCATGCCTTGCGGGAAGGGAATATGGAAAGGATGAAAATTCTAATCATGCGTATAGTTAAAGAAGACATTTTGCATTTATACTCAACAATAACGTCATGAACTACCAAATATCCAATAATTAAGGATTTCATAGAACATCATAAAGAATCAATCATATCTTTATTCGGAATTAGATCTTATTTTATTGAGGTTAAAATCAGGGTGGTCCGTAAGTTATTAGGTTTAGTATATGTACAATACCTCTCTGTTTCTCCAGACTGCAGACCAGTCGAGATGTACTGCGGGACTTCCATCCCCCGGGGGTTGTGTACAGAGACGCGTTTGTAGGCCGGGAGCTGATCGACTGGATCCTGGAGTGTAGACTCGCCTACACCAGGGAGGCCGCCATTAGGGACTGCCGTGAACTCCTCGAGAATGACGTCATCAAACACGGTAGTGACGAATTTGAACGTGAACTATGTCACTTAAATTAGAAACGTCGACAAAAAATGCACCTAATATCTTCTTTGATGAACTTATATTTTTGTTATCTTTAGACACAATCATGTTGAGCTTTAAATTAGGAAAATGGAGGTATATGTTTTTCTGAAAAATATGGACATTCAAATTCATCGTTATCATTACTTTACTGAATCATCCGAATTTGTAAAAAAAATCTTACTTCATGTGAACATCTAACATACATTCCAATAAGTGTCGGTGAACACTAAATATGTCCCTGAGTACATGACGATGCCACGATTCTATCAGTTATAGTTATCAGATAGAGCTGTCCTACCTAGCGAGATACACTATATGCAACATTTGGGTGCATGAAGAAACGTATTGGCCCCATGATAGTGTTATCTGATAATCAGTGTAAACAGTATCGTTATTTCAACAAAGGTCTGCAGGAGAGAGTTTTCAAGTGTTTCAGGCGTTATTGTTTCTGTGTCGATTCAGGTTGCTATTTCCACGATGGATACACGATTTAAATTGGGGTTTCTTCACAGTTTGTAGATTGACTTAGATGAGTTTAATGTACAATAGAATAACCTATAACAATTAAAACGTAAGTATTGTTCAAAATATGTGTAAAATTATTATGTGAATCGGGAAGACACATCATCGCTAACATTATTTTACTGTTATATTCAACAATTCACATTTATTCTAATAAATATATTCACTGCTTTAATTGTACCTTCTGCACCTTATAGATACATCTTTACATTCCCCTCTATGTAAACTTGTGTGATTGTTTATATCGGTGTATTGATTTATATGTTTTTATCCTTATATGCCTTTATTCAACATGTCACAGCTCAGATATTTGTAGAGTATTGAAACCTATCCATACATGTATATATAGGATATATATATACTTGATAACCCAACACTCTTTTCTCATGCATTACAACAGGGCCACTGCACTAAAGTGTGACTGGCATCACTAGTGTAAACTTGTTTGTGCAGAGTCCCTTTGTCCATCATTATTTCACAATCGTCTTCTTTTGCTTGATATGAAGTCGACGTGTAATCTCCATATTTGCTCGTAACGTTCAACATGTTCCAACAGAGTTCTCGCAATATGTTCAAACACCTACAATGATGTCTTCTATGTACCCAGTGCCCTTTACCTACGTATGGTTAAATGTTTAATTGTTCCACATCAACTGCTCTGATTCTACTTTCTGCTTCCCTTTACTGTGGCATTTGACTTCCTTCCCAAAAGTTACCATCACAATTGCTTTGACCATCGTCTGGTCAAATGTTAAATTGCCCCCCCCCCCATTGCTCTATAATATCATCGTTTCGATATTAATCAAGAGTATACAGTGAAGAATCACCGGAACGTTTAGGCCTACTATGGGTTATAGAGGATGCAGACGGACCATGACAGACGACTTCAAAGATAACAACTGCAATTGTCCCGTCGTCTGTTGCTTTGATTATATCGTCTGCTTCTCCCTTCAGTAACAGACGACTTCCACTTCCGGGACGACGACCACATATACCAGTTCGCTCTGGACTTCCACCAGCCCTACCTCCTGTCCGACATCCTCAGCTTCCGGCGGACCTCCTCCTCCGTCTCCTCCTCCAGGATGTCCTTCGAGTGGCGGGACACGGGCTCTCACTCCCACCCAGGTACAGCCCTTTAGTGTTGGTCTAGCTTAATCTGGGATGATTCTTTCTCTAAAAGTAAATATTCTTTGAAGCAAAAGTTATCCATTTGTTTAAGAAGAAAATGAGTTTTATGGACGTCGCTTCTTTCTACAATAAAGAAGTTGATCATCCATAAAACCCCTCGTCTTCTTGATATTTCCAACTTCTATTCAAAATGCTTCTCAAACAACTTATTCATTTTTTATTTAAAAAAAGGGTTAAGTATCTACAATATTTTTGTAGGTTCAGTAACGAGTTTACAACTATCATACAACCATCATACGAGGCGTGCATAATCAATGCCTGAACAAACCACGTCAGTACCGTGCTGCCTTGAAAGTCAAAGAGCTGACATTGCCTGGTGGCCCGGGCCCGTGGTGGGAGAGGTGCTGGTACGGTCAGCAGAAACTATTGTTACCTTAAGATTTATTTTGCTCCAAAACAAACCAGCAGATATGTTATTGTTGACGTCTTTTTTCAGTATCAGTCAGATACGATCACAGATCTGTCACTGAAGATGACTCGTCACCATCATCAGATTCCAGTCGCACGTCACTTCCGCCCCTCTCACTCTACGTGACGTCATCACCCGCTGACGACACATCGAACATACCCTCAGATGCACCCTCATTGGATAGTCCAGATCTCAGTCAACCAAAATCAGGTTGGTCAAAAATGTAGGACTCTGCTGTATCCTGATAGATTTGTTAAATGTTAATACTTACTTTGATTGATGAATGGAATGGAGCTGTAAGACGATATTGCCATTTGAGTTCCTCAGTGAACGCATGTTTTGAAGACCTCCCAAGTCTTTTGTGAAACCAGTGTTCAACGAAAAGCTTTTTTGGAGATGCATGTTTTAGAAATTAAATTATCAGTTATGGACGTAAATATGAAGATATAGATAACCTTCTTGGTAATCGATGTTTTAACACACCTTGAGATGTATTGACAATTTGACACCAAGTAATTCGTTATCGATATCATTTTCACTGTAACCAAAAAGGCCGATAACAATCTTTTACAAAATATATTTCTAATGTTAGTATTGATGACCATTACAGTATTACTACGCCACGCCACAGTGTCGGAGCTTGAAGACCCAGACACGCCGTATGTGAAACATACAATCCATGTACGTACTGAGGCTTTAATTCAAGGTTTCATGATGCAAGAATTAACAACTATTTATTATTTTGGTTGACGGGCATGATTTGTATCTGCATATCCTGTAATGTTATTTGATAAAGCGATGTTTTAATAGAATGAATCAGTTTAACACTGATGTAAGCATGTCAGAATCAGTTGCCAAGGGAGGTAATAACATTTTTCGGCTGAAACATGAATGAATCCAGGGCACTGCTGCCACTAGTCAAGATATCCTTAGGTTATGATATTAATCATCAATCACACAAATCAAATACTAACACACAATGCAAATATGATAAATTTATCTCATTTGGGTCATCTTGCCAAACTGACTTGTTTATTTAATTTGAACATATTTATCTGGTCTGTTTGTGTATAAATTACATACGATATATGAATTTGCATGCTGTACCCTGCCAAAAAGAAATAAAGTGAAAACAAAGATATTCTTAAATCTACCTATACCAAACTTGAGTTATGATTGATGTCTGATTGCAGCTTGTTGGTGATTCAGTCGGTTTTGGGTTCGTTATACGAGGAAGCAGCCCCACATACGTACAGACTGTAGACCCTAGCGGACCGGCCGCTGCAGCCGGCATAAAGGTGAACACGTGCACATCTAAGATTCTTCCATAGAATATCAAAATGTTCTAATCAACCACGACACCCGTCTTAAAGTAGGGTATTAGAAGGTAACCAAAGGGATCCTATTTAATTTTTGGGACTTGAAATACTTTCAGACTTCAGATGAAGGTCTAAACGCGTTTCCTGAATTGGTGACCTTCGAGTTTCATCTTTTTTACTGGCCATTTTGAAAATCGGGGGTTACGACAGCTCAACTGCTTCATTTGTAGTATAAGATTAAGATTATATAGTGTAAACATGTTTCCTGGAATTAGTCACCTTCAAGTTTCATGTTTTTCACGGGACATTCTACTGTACCATGATGATTAAAGACCACTCTGTCACTTCAGTATACGTGTCTCAGATTAAACATGAGTGAATCCTCATTGAGCCCTGTATTTACCTGTGCAGGTGCGCCAGTACATCTACTCAGTGAACGGACAGAAGGTGGTACGGATGGACCACAAGAAGGTGGGCAAGCTCATCATGGACGCTGTGGGGGTCACCTCTGTAGTTGTTATGACGCACAAGCGGGACGCTTCTCACTGAAATACACGTTGTGCACAATGCCGAAGAGGGGTTACGTTTATTGGCACTATCTCATGTCGGCACATATGAAATGCACTTTTCTTGATACCATGCTCACTCCATGTTCTCCCCAAAGAGGTAGCTCTAGTTTAAAATCCTGATAGATTTTATAATTTGGATTTATGTACGTGTGGTATGTAAGGCTGAATGGAGCAAAACCTTGTATGATCCGTAAATCGCAAACTGTAGAGATGTAAACTCTGTTACTTAATAACAACAAAAACTTAATCAGTTATTCGCTGATGAAGTACAGCAAAACAATTGGACATTGAACATTTTTATTGTAAATATCTTGATAGGAGTTTGTCAATACTAAATGTATGTGTAATGTTGTGATATCAGTCCTGATATAGTGTTTTTTATAACTGCCTGGTCATCTTCTCCGTATTGTCAAGTAAAGTAAATCAAGAATTCAATTGTCTGTTTTGTCATTTATGCCCATAAAACCATTTTGACCTTTCTTATATTTTAGGCGTATTGAACAAAAAAATCATGAAAGTTAAATTGATGGTAAGTAAAAGGTTCAGGAACACTTAATATAAAATACTGCCTGACATGTTTCTATGCATAGAAACTACATGAATAAACATTTCTGAGCAGCACTCTCTTGGTATGTAGACTATATGGGTTCAATATATCTTGGCGAGAATAACTTTATACAAAGCACATGCCATTTTTTAAAAAGACGAGTATGACAGTCATCAATTCCTTAAAGCTGTTTACATCTCTCAGACGCAATGTGCATGGTCGGACCTATATGATTTGGTTATGATACAAAAGTCACTACTTTTATGATGCTGCATTCAATTGAAACTTTGTTATAGTCAGACGCTAGCAAAACGATCTTGATAGAGAAATAATCATTACGTGGCTAAAAGATGGTTCAACAAAGGTTTCACTCTTTGACTGCATCCTAGTCACAGGAACCCGATATCGTAAATAAAATGTAGGTAAAACGTAGATAAGAAAGACCCACCCCTCTATATACTCCATTATATAGAGGGGTGGGTCATTCTTATCTACGTTTTACCCCACTCCTCTATATACTCAATTATATAGAGGGGTGGGTCATTCTTATCTACGTTTTACCCCACCCCTCTATATACTCAATTATATAGAGGGGTGGGTCTTTCTTATCTACGTTTTACCCCACCCCTCTATATACTCAATTATATAGAGGGGTGGGTCATTCTTATCTACGTTTTACCCCACACCTCTATATACTCAATTATATAGAGGGGTGGGTCTTTCTTATCTACGTTTTACCCCACCCCTCTATATACTCAATTATATAGAGGGGTGGGTCATTCTTATCTACGTTTTACCCCACACCTCTATATACTCAATTATATAGAGGGGTGGGTCTTTCTTATCTACGTTTTACCCCACACCTCTATATACTCAATTATATAGAGGGGTGGGTCTTTCTTATCTACGTTTTACCCCACCCCTCTATATACTCAATTATATAGAGGGGTGGGTCATTCTTATCTACGTTTTACCCCACACCTCTATATACTCAATTATATAGAGGGGTGGGTCTTTCTTATCTACGTTTTACCCCACACCTCTATATACTCAATTATATAGAGGGGTGGGTCTTTCTTATCTACGTTTTACCCCACCCCTCTATATACTCAATTATATAGAGGGGTGGGTCTTTCTTATCTACGTTTTACCCCACACCTCTATATACTCAATTATATAGAGGGGTGGGTCTTTCTTATCTACGTTTTACCCCACACCTCTATATACTCAATTATATAGAGGGGTGGGTCTTTCTTATCTACGTTTTACCTACATCTTATTTACGATATCGGGTTCAATTATATAGAGGGGTGGGTCTTTCTTATCTACGTTTTACCTACATTTATTTACGATATCGGGTTCCTGTGATCCTAGTCTCTGTGCAATATTTCTCTGTGGGGTACCACCCTGCAGCCACAAACACTTGGGGCATGGTTATTGCTCATATACTATATCGTATATGTGCGCAATTCCTATGCCCCAAGTGTTGTGCTAGCATGCAATGGTTCTTCCTCTATGAAGATGTCAAGAAGAAATATAGGTATGACAATAAAATCTTTTGAGTAGTGTATTATGATTTGAGTGGCAAATGATCGAGAAGGTATGATAAGGGGGTTGTTATTTGAACAAATGAAAATGTTCATCTGATTTCCTTTTTTTTTGCAAAGCACAGTTAACGGTGTTCTTTGTTAATAAACAAACAAATTACGGATCATTTAATTGAGACCATAAAGAAATACTGATTTTCTTTAAAAATAAGTTTCCATAAACAAGCTCTTTAGGCATAGGTAAATATGGAAAAGTCACAGTAAAGAAAATTGAAACGTATCGGACAGTTAGTGCTGGCGTCTTAATATAATTACAATAAAATAGAATCAAAATATCTACTTTAAAAGTTTGTGGACTTGATGACATGACACAGAAAACGTCAAAAAAAAATTTTAAATCAAAATTATTCTTTATTAGTTTATGAGTAGATGAACATTCATGTATGACAATTCTCAGAAAATGTGCAACGTTTTTTTTGTACGAATTTGAAATGCAATAAATGCAAAAGTAATCAAATCGAAAGCGTTTTTATTGCATGTACTACTAATAAATCACAGGAAGTCAAATACGGAAATAATTGTGAGAACTAGATTCAGCTGAACTATCTATGCACAACGTCACACTAAGAGCTTCTACGTGAAATAATTAAATGACCGTCCAGAGGCGTATAATTTACACGTCTGGATGGTAATTTTACAACGCTTGTTGTATTAACAACTGTCTAAGATGATCATCCTAAAATTATAAATTGTGTTCAGATCAGGGCTTGAGGACATGCATTTGATCAACTCAGATCGGTACTTGGAGATAACGATTGAACAAAATGATAATAAAAGCATGGTCAGAGACAAATAAACTTTGCCTTCTATTTTCGATACAAACTTAGACTTTGTGACTGAGAAAAGTGACTTTTAATATATATAATTAGTATATACCTAAATCATTTTCTACAATTTGTGAAACCTAACGAAATCCTAGAAATTAAATAATAGCAAAGTAAACACCATTAAAGAAGAATAAAACTGTACCATGTGAAATTGTTCTTGAGCAGTAAGTTATTGGGATCTTTCCTGTGTGTATCGAAATCTGCACATGTCGTATCAAAATCTGCCCACAATATCTTTATATTCAACTGTTAAAAGCATCTTTATTCAATCCAATAAACGGATTGACTTGTTCACCATTTAAAAAAATATCTTATTTTGTCAAAAACTATGATTCTCTACAATGGTATATCACCCCAAACTTTAACCATACCATCTGTTAACTGTTCTTGAAAGCCTTCTTGGTCAGTTGAACGATCATATTAGATAATCTCAACAAACACAAACTGTCAGAACAATTTTATTTCAACATTTTTCAAACAACAGTCATTAATTGATTAACATGTATCTAATAAGCATAACATACAGAGAAACATGCACACATACGCCCTGCTTCAGCTAAACAGTTGGGCGACATAATCTGATATTGTCCACTACTGGTATGACAAGCGGTGGGTGGGGATCTAAGAACAAAAGACATACCGTAATTTCTCTATTAGTTCGACATCTCTAATATTTTATTAAAATCATATTTTAGTGAGGTCACATATTCAAAGTACTTCTAAAATTTCAACCAAAAGTCCTTGAAGTTTATGCTCGTATGATTTATCTCTTGCTTAAAATCATTGTTAGATATTAAACAAAATAGAAAGCGTAATAATCTCGACTTTAGAAATAAAACTAGATTAGCGTTTGCGGGATACCGCAAAAGCAGAGCAGCCCCGGAACTTTGGGTTTCGCCTTACCCTGTTCCGCCTTTTACAGGCCTCACCAAATTGGGAATTTTCTCGTGACCTTGACCTTTGACACTCAAGGTCACACAATCAATGAACACATTTCATTGAGTATAACATTATTGTAATGAAATAAAGTGTTAAAAATTAAATTAATCCATTTTCTCCATATATGTTGACCTTGCTGTGACCTTGACCTTCGACAGTTAGTACCCAAAACTTTTTGAAAATGTTGTACTTCTCAAGAGATAATATATACAAAATCTAAACTTCATAGCACAAAAACTTTTCAAGTTATTGTTTACAAGGAATTGCAATAACTCATATCTCATGACCTTGACCTTTGACCTTCAAGGTCACACAATAATTGAACACTTTTTATTGAGTATAACAATCATGTATTGATTAAAAGTGATCATAGTTAAAATTAAGCATTTTCGCTAAACCATGCTTAAGTCATGACCTTGCTGTGACCTTGACCTTTGACACGATTGTAGCCGAAACCTTTTCAAAATTTTTTACTTTTCCAAGGATGATATATACCAAGTTAGAGCTTCATAGCACAAAAACTTTTCAAGTTACCGTGTTTACAAAGAATTTTTTGGTGATTTTATAACTCGTGACCTTGACCTTTGAACTTGAAAGTGAACATGTCATAATGATTCCCTGGAAGTATTAACATTTAGACATGTTCATGAGTTCTGAAAAGCTAAATGGGATAAAGTTATACCCCAATTTAGTGCATTTTGTAATAACTCATATCTCATGACCTTGACCTTTGACCTTCAAGGTCACACAATCATTGAACACTTTTTATTGAGTATAACAATCATGTATTGATTAAAAGTGTTCATAGTTAAAATAAAGCATTTTCGCTAAAACATGCTTACGTCATGACCTTGCTGTGACCTTGACCTTTGACGGATTGTAGCCAAAACCTTTTCAAAATTTTTTACTTTTCCAAGGATGATATATACCAAGTTAGAGCTTCATAGCACAAAAACTTTTCAAGTTATCGCGTTTACAAGTAATTCTTAGAGTGAATACATAGCTCGTGACCTTGACCTTTGACCTTGAAAGTGAACGTGTCAAAATCGTTCCTCCGAGGTATGAGTAGTAAGGTATGAATAAGAGTTCTGGAAAGCTTAGGGGAAAAAAGTTATAGCTAGTAGTACGAGTGCGGCGGCGGCGGCGGCGGCGGCGATGGAAACTTCACAAAAACTGATAGCAGCCCCGTCCTTAGACGGGGCTGCTAAATATATTCATAATGAAGACATTTGTATTATTATGTGGTCATTCATCAAAAATTGCCTATGCATTTAAATTACACATGATCTTCTTGTTTATCTAGCATTTCAACCATGGTGGCGAATGAGTGATCAAAAGTGAAAAATAGTTCAACCATGGACATTTTCAGAAAAAGTTTTGAAAATTTGAGGGTTGAATTAATAGAGAAATTACGGTACTAATAAAAATAAGCATTTAATTCTATTCATTTTTGTATCTAATTCTTCTCAACGTTTATTCGGTGCACAAATGTCAAACAACAATATTCCATATCCAGTGATCATGCATGTGATATATTGACTGTTTATAATGATAAGAATATAAAACATGATATCATCAAGCAGATATTAAAACATATTCATCAAGTAAAACAGTTAAAAGTTGATAGTTTTTAAGAAATTATTTTCTTTTGGCTTCATAGCATGAGCTGTAAATGTGCTGTTAAAAATATTTTACATCTTAACAGGGTAACTAATCTGTGCAACATTTCGACACCGTAAAAGTATATTTCTACCCGTTTAACAAGACATCATCATATTCAAGTCTAAAACAAATCATTGGATTACGTTAAAGGGGCAGTAGCACGTTTTTTGACAATTTTATATTTTCAATTTTTCACTGATAACTATAAGTTAATGCTAAATGTATTACTTTGATAGTATCATAAATCTCATAACACAAACCAATCATCCCTAGTCAGAGAACAAAGTATGAGGATTTACATAAAATCCATTGGCAGCCATTTTTGTGTGAACACCTTTTATTCATTTTGTGTAAGAAAAGGAATCGCATGGCTTAACTTTACATTGTATATTTGATTTATTACTGCTCCATTTAGTTTTTATACATTGTCTAAAGATTGGAACCATTTATTTTCATTTTCCTGACATCACCTTATATTCCCCCTAAAAACGTGCTACTGCCCCTTTAAGGAATGTCCTGCACATTCGATAGAAGTTTCAACTTCATAAGAACGTCCTAGATGAACTTCTCTAACAGATTGTCTCACATATAACTCATTTAATGAAAGATGGTTGACAATATTCACACAGCAGTCTTCCAACTTCTTTTCATTCAATAAATACATGTCACACCCTGCTATATTCTTAGTAAAACATGACTGAATGTCTGCCTTAAATAACATTAAACACTCGTAATAAAAAACATCAGAAATTTAAAATCATTGACCATTTACCCTAAAATCTACAATCTAAATTTACCCTTACAAGCTAAAATCAGACTAAAACGTAATTGGTACTGGTTTCTTGAACTTTATTCAAAGTCTCACAGATGATTGTCTGAAAGCATTACTGTCACATATTCAATTCCTCCTTTGTCTAAGCGAAATCTTCTTAAAAGCTCTTTGTTGTTGTAAATATCAAATACATTTGATACATTCAAATACAGTAAAATTCCTGTTTCCAAGAGCGACCATTTTTGTTTTATTTAAGAATTTTCTTAAGGAGTTAAGTGTCCTCATGAGGTTTCTGAAAGTTAAGAACGAAACTAAGAACAAAATCACAATTCTAAGATAATTCTTACAAGTTAAGAACGTTGCTATGGAAACTAAGAATTCTTAGTTGATTTAAGAATTCTTAAGGCTTAAAGAAGGGCTGCATAACCTTTTTATAATATATTTTTCAAAAGATATTGGTCAAATAACTATATAACATAAATATAAGGCCAAAACAGCAACGATACACAGTTTCTCAATGAAGCTACAGCTAAGTAAACATTGCGTAACAAGGCGTCTGCTTGTCGCCGTCCAGCGACAAACCAAAACAAGGCTGAATGGCCACGGGCAGGGGATACCGGAAGTGACGTGGCAGTAGGCGAAGCGTTCGTCTGCTTATATGGAAAATGATAGGCGAAATCCGCAGTTCTGCCTTTTCAAAGCGATTAATAGTATGTTATATCATTGTGTTGCTGTCAACTGTCCTAGAATATCTCCTGATGAAGTCTCCGGAGACAAATTCCCATCATATTGATGGTTTCACGCCAAATTGACCCGCTGTGTTAGGTCAAACAGAGCAATGTGACAATCTACATCGAACTCACGTGTTCCGATCACTACACCGATTTTCTGCTTCGAGCTCGCATTTTCACTGAATGAACAGTTTGGCATGCAGAGAAAAGGGAGATTAGTAAAATATAAAACATAGCACAAAGTTTTGGGCTGATTTATGGTAATAATCCGAATATACAATGCTCACATTTAGATTTGAACGTTGTGTAAAAAGGTTGAATAAACAATGACATTGATCTGCAGGTGTTACTTACTCTCTTTAGATCAGATACTCACTTATTACACAATTACTTTACTGTCTATCGTATTTCCTGTCTGTTTCCTAATTAGATGATATCAAATGATGACTATAGCAGGTTGGTTAATATGCACAATCATCAACACCTGGCTATTTTATGACATCAGCTAATTAGGTAACATCAAATAGCAATTGTATTCCTTAACATCCCTTTTTTCTCCGATTGGTAAATCATAACCTATAAACCTGAAATTAGGAATACCGTTTTTGCTCTATCTGATAATTATTTTGGATAAGGTTCATTTAATAAATCTTCATTCTGTTTGGCCATGTATCGGGTATTGTTGTGGAAAAGAGTGGAAACATTAAGATTTTCAGTGAAATGCCCTATTAAAATAATGTATTAAACAAGACATCAGTGATCATCCAATACATGTCTTTCATTGAGAATTGTAAATTGTCCATCACTAAATGAAATAACTAAGAAAAACGTATATATTTTTTATCCTGTTACAAAATGAAGTCAAAGGCAATTCTAAACAAATGGTTTAAATGTAAAAAAAAATAGTATTGTATGATTACATCCTTTCTGCTGTGCTACTTAAGTAATATTCAATAACAACCAACAACTGTGCACGAAGATAAAACAGTTCACACGGGAGCAATTGTTTACATAAACATCCGGGTTCTCACGTGCAGTCTTATGACAACATTGCGCAAAGCGAGACCATCTAGGCCTACATGCTGTAGCATTATGTGCACAACTTCGTTTTTAATCAGGGTCTTACGTTTTCATCAATACAAATTGCCAGTTGAATAAATAAACTACCGATTTATTGAAGGTTTGAGATGTGTGGATGTTGTTTAGGGTGTTTAATCGACGGTTAAACATCGAGCTGTACTGTTAGCTTGTGTTGTTTTACATAACGAGGGCACACAAGGGGGTATCACATCGCCTACTTACACGTCACGAGGCAGTCACGCTTCAGTGCGTTTTATTCTGTTCGCCGGCCTAATTAGGCGGTGTTCTTTATACAGTCGTAATTAAGCCGTTTCTAGGTCGATTTCAGAAATTTAAAGTTGAGTCCATGTGAAATTGTTATCACTATTTCATGAATCCCGAAAGTTGCCATATAGCATTTCAGTCCCTCTTTAAGAAAATTCTTAGAAGCTTTATGAATACCGGCCCAGCCATCAATTCATGCGTCATATGAAAATTATGGTCGTTAGTTATTAGTTCAGTTGATAAACTTGACATTTATGCTTTATGCTATCAGTGATTAAACTAGATAAGGAAGCTTTCTTCTTCCTCTACATAAGGAAAGAATGTTTCTGATTGCACACAAAATATTATTCAGTTTCACAAGATTAAAAGCTGTAAAACAGAGCTTATAAATATAATGAGTTGTGTTAATTTTTCTAGTAGAGACGATGTCCTGTCATGCCCGAGTTTAACATTTGCAATGAAGAAGGTAACATTGATAAAATCGTAAATGGCCAAGAAGACAGATTTTTACTATAAATTATCCTCGACTGGCCATAGGGAAATGAGGTAAGCTTTGTATATTAGTTGCAAAACTATGAAAATTTATCATTTCATTTTGCTTTATGACATATGGTTTAAGAGTTTTGGTTTGAACACTTGTGAGTCGTGAATGTATGATCTGTGGTTATTACAAGAAAAGCTATTCTTTGTTAAATTAAATAGCAATAAAAAGGTGGCTTGAAAATGATTTGAAATGTTTCCTTTTGTTAACAACTGTTAGCAAATTATATTGGCTGTGTAAATTGAAAACATTGTACACATTTTCTAACACATCAAAAAAGTTAAGGATCCCCTTGATTCTCAATAATATAATGTTCTAAAGTTCATGTAATGATTCTAATGATAAATACTTGTGTGAAACATATTTTGTTAAGCATGATTATATATGTTTATGGTGGTTAATAAAACAACTTACATACATAAATGCATTTGGTGAGCTTAAATCATGATAATTTGTTCATGCTCATAAAACTTAAATAGATAAGAGATTATATAACAATTTCTAGATATCATCAAAATTATCAAACTTATTATAGATAAATTTAGCACTCTAGAAATGATTGTCGTTGGATTCCAAAGCTTGTCTTTCACACATTGCAAACATTTTCCAAAACAAGGGATTAAAAGATTTACTCGAGTTAATGCTCTATTGCAACCTTAATCAACATCCTCAACAATACGTTTCGAACTACAGTATATATCATTCCTACAACTATGTATTATAAATAACACAGACACAAGTACAGAAAAATTCCCAAACTGCTGGTTACGTCAATAAAGTCACACTCTCCCATACCAATAAATCATGAAACAGGAAACTAATTTTCCGAATACACCGGTTTTATATCTGACATGAGCAAAATTCATCAACATGACATGAAAGATGCTTAAAGCAATAAGCACAGCAGTGGAACATCTTTCACCAGCATTTATTCCAACTATATATATCTATTGGGTGGAAAGCAAATTATCCGAAAATAGTAACCTTTCATAAGGCAAATGATAAGGGACATCTAGGTTTTAAAACAATTATAACTGTGCCCATCTTGAAGTGTCACACAACGCACCCTAATAATCTGTATTCAAGCATACTCACGATGTTAGTAAAATGGCAGTTATTTGGCAGTCCAAGCTCTAGCTAATGAAAAGCGTATGACAAGATTCTATCGAGTCTGAGCCATCTTATTTGTAACAAAATGTACCCTAATACTATGTTTTTCAAGCTTAATCAATATTTAAGTATATTGCTGACAAATGATTTGGCAGTCAGAGCTCTAGCTAATGAAAAGCTTATGACAAGATTCTACCGAGCTTGAACCATCTTATCTGTAGCACTAAGTACCCTTATTATCTGTTTTTCAAGCTTATTTAATATTTAAGTTAAATGTTGACAAATGATTTGGCAGTCAGAGCTCTAGCTAATGAAAAGCTTATGACAAGATTCTGAACTTGTTAAAACAGTCAGTCATACTGAACTATCAGCTCATATCTCTACCAATGACAGTAGGTTCACTACAAAACTGGGTACATTCTTTTCTTACTCTCACTAAATTGTTTTTATCATTTTCACCATACAAACAATTAAGTGGTGACCACTGCAATTTTCAATATTTAAGAATTCAATAGTTTCGATTATCCCTTCATGTTTTAAAATTCTGTAAGTCTAAGGTCATTGACATACCAAATTTTACCTAAGAGCCATGAAAAGAATCCTAGAAGCTACTGACTTGTCTGTTTTTCCCTCAAAATATAAACTAACAAATAGTTAGTCTCAAAGACAAATTAATATGAATGTGTAAAAACCTTGTTAGTCCATGACTTACTGACTCTGAAATTTGTTTTATCCCCTGCCCTTTCCTATTGAAACATTGCATATGATGGTTGTACTTTATATTCTTGTTGAGCATTACTCAATTGGTCCTAGTTTCAATACAAATCTACCAAACTTATTCATACAAATTGTGGTTAATGATATTCATCAGTGGCAGATCCAGGATTTTTGAAAGGAGGGGGTAGAGGCTGAACCCCCGCTCTTGATCCGCAACTTCATACACTACCCCTCCACATCTTACATTTAGTAACCTATTTCTAAATGAAACACTTGACGGACATTAAAGGCAAACACCTCCATATCTAAGAATGTGATAACTATGGTTATTCCACTGACAACATTTTCCAGTTTAGTACAATGAGTACAGGAATATCAACTTTGTATCACATAGAGGCAACATAAAAACAAACAGAGTAATTAAAGCTCAATAATAAGTAAGTTGTTATTAGCCAATCTCCAAAAAGTACATATTTATAAACAAACATTCAACTAAACACCCATCTCTAAAACTGGTCACATGACATATTTTTAATAATCATTCAGATATGCAACATTGTGAAAAGTACAGTAAAACTTATTCTGACAGTTTAAACAAATGAACTACACATTTATCTCCAGTATAGTCGAGAAATATCATATTTTAATTATTTCTGTAGAATATGAATCAGCTGGGGAGTTTATATATTTATGTGACAGCTTGCATTACACAGGAAATAGTTTATCTTACATCTGAAAGTTCATACTAACCAATTTCTTATAATCAGCCAAAAGCAACTGCATGACTCATTAATTTGTCAAGTCAAAATGATTACAGCACTCCCTCTTAAGCAGCACCCTTATAACACAACACTCTTCTTATTACACTCTCCCTATACCTTTGTAATCCAGCATCTGAGTAATATGACATCCTCTGTAATCTGACATTCAAAAACTTTCAGTTTTCTCAATATCTTTTATCTAATCCTTGTAATCAGATTTGATAGGAGAGAGTACATTGTACCGTCCATACTCAATAACCAAACATCAAATGAACGCATCTTTGACATGATATTCTACCATGATTTCAAAAACATGGGTTTCATTATTGTTATTTACACAAAACAACACAGTTTCAAGTTATCATTGACATTGGTACAATTGAGTTTTTCACTGTACACTCACATATGCTTCAATATCACTTTTCATTGCTATGTTCTATGTATGTTTTATGACTATATACATATTTAACTATACAATAGTTACAGACTAGCAATTCACACCAAGTGTTGTACATGTACCAACAAATCAAACAATGCGCCATATTGTCAATTAAAGTAAGTGATTGGTTACAACACACTAGGAATTTTCCTGATGTAAAGATCATTTTAGAAATATGAGGAAACTGGAAGCATTGATAGTTTGTTGTAAATATTGTTGAAAATATAAGTTCTTGTTCTACAATCATTTGACATTAATCACAGATTACTAATTTTAACACTTTTTTACAGAACATATAGTAAAGAAATATTTAAAAGAAATATTACAGAAAAAAAAAATTATTATTGATTTCAACAAATATGAAAGGATTATAACAAATAGACAATCTAATTGAAATTAGATGTACAATGCAATGAAATTATTTTTATCGTCATAAACTATTGTTAACAATTAATTCTTGTCATATACAAATTAAAAACTGTGACTTTGTAACAGCTTTCTGTAATTGAAATGGGAAATGAAATCTAAAATTTGCAGAAATAATATGCTAAAATAATTTAATGCTTGATTAAAATTTCATAAGTAATTAAGAAAATGAGCAACCATGAATAAGTATCACGATTAAAACAAAATGACATTAAAAATTTTAATTTGAAAATAAAATTATCAACCAGGATAAAAAGGTAAAGTTTGATAAGAAACATTTATTCAAATGGTTTTCATTGCAAAATAAAAAAGACTTAAAATTTTTCACCAAGACAAAAACAAAAGACGTTTCAAAACAATGGTTAAAACACTTACATAATCAGAGTTGATGGAATGTCAAAATATTATTTATATATTATTCCATTCAATCTAAAACAATACTTTTACTAATGAAATAAAATGCAATGATCATATTGCCATGTGGGAGGTCAAAGTTCATGACCCTTGACATTTCAAACAAGAATGCCATTGGGGCTAAGAGTATCACATGGCTAATAAAATAAATAACAGCTAATATCATGAAATGGATCAGGATTTCTTGACTGGGATGGAGAATGCCTGGATTTTGAAGTGGTCACACATTTCTTTTACCTGAAAGAGTAAAAGAAAACAGTTTATTAGCATGAAAGCACTGATGGTTATATCATTTTAATCAATTGATCACCATACTCAAGTGCAATTAGAATTTTAGATAAAATGATTTTTGATATCTATTGCTAAGTCGATAAATATAATATGTAGTTCATACAGATGTTTTTCCTAAACTGAATTGCCCTTTTATAGGTAAAAATACCAATATTTGCAACGTATTTAGAAACATGAAACTTACATCATTATGAAAAGGGTTATATTCAGGAATGCGTATTTACACTTTTACACATCAAATGTGCAATTGATAACAAAAGACATGAATGAATTTGTAGTAATAGTAGTTTTTAGCATGTATGTAGGACTGTAAACATTGAAAAACAATGTGAATTTTCATGTTAGCTTATGGCCTTATTTTAGTTATCTAGTACAGAATATAAAAAATAGAGCCATTGGCTCTGTAGCTCATCAGGCATCATATCAAGTTTGCTTTATACAGGCCAGATGAGCTAAAAATGAAACTCATGTTACCTATTGCAAGAAAACCTATAACAAAATTACAAACGTGTGTAACGATTTCGGAATAAATTTCCTTACCCAAATGATTTATTATTATTCAACACTTTCTAGATCGCCAATATCAGACAGTGAAAGAAGTCCACACTAAAATATCCAAGGAGAAATAAATTTGCCATAGACTGTCATCTAATGGAGAAAAATAGGTTTTTAAGATTGGGACCCCTGTGACCCTATTTGGGGTCATGGGGTCACGAAACCTACAGTTTAGAATCCCAATTGGCCAAGGAGTCTACATGCAGTCTTTCAGCTCAATAGACCTTTTGGAGCTCAAGATGACGATGAAAATAGGTTTTTAAGGTTGTGACCCCTGTGACCCTATTTGGGGTCATGGGGTCACGAAATCTACAATTTAGAATCCCAATTTGCAAAGGAGTCTGCACACATAATTTCAGCTCTCTAGACCTTTTGGAACTTGAGAAGAAGATGAAAATAGTTTTTTAAGGTTGTGACCCCTGTGACCCTATTTGGGGTCACAGGGTCAACAAAGTTACAAATTAGAATCCCCATTGTCCAAGGAGTCTGCACATATCAATATTTACTCTCTACTCCTTTTGGAACTGGAGAAGAAGATGAGAATTGGGTTTTAAGGTTGTAACCCCTGTGACCCTATTTGGGGTCATGGGGTCACGAAATCTACAATTTGGAATCCCCATTGGCCAAGGAGTCTGCACATATCTTTTTTAACTCTCTAGTCCTTTTAGAACTGGAGAAGAAGATGAAAATAGGTTTTTAGGTTGTGACCCCTGTGACCCTATTTGAGGTCATGGGGTCACCAAAGTTACAAATAAGAATCCCCATTGTCCAAGGAGTCTGCACATATCGTTTTTAACTCTCTACTCCTTTTGGAACTGGAGAAGAAGATGAAAATAAGTTTTTAAGGTTGTGACCCCTGTGACCCTATTTGGGGTCATGGGGTCACGAAATCTACAATTTAGAATCCAAATTGGCAAAGGAGTCTGCACACATAATTTCAGCTCTCTAGACCTTTTGGAACTTGAGAAGAAGATGAAAATAGTTTTTTAAGGTTGTGACCCCTGTGACCCTATTTGGGGTCACAGGGTCACCAAAGTTACAAATAAGAATCCCCATTGTCCAAGGAGTCTGCACATATCGTTTTTAACTCTCTACTCCTTTTGGAACTGGAGAAGAAGATGAAAATAGGTTTTTAAGGTTGTGACCCCTGTGACCCTATTTGGGGTCACAGGGTCACCAAAGTTACAAATTAGAATCCCCATTGGCCAAGGAGTTTGCACATATCATTTTTAACTCTCTAGTCCTTCTGGAACTGGAGAAGAAGATGAAAATAGGTTTTTAAAGTTGTGACCCCTGTGACCCTATTTGGGGTCACAGGGTCACCAAAGTTACAAATTTGAATCTCCATATGCTAAGGTACCTGTACAAAAAATTTCAGCTCTCTAATGTGTATGGTTCATGAGGAGAAGTCGAAAGTGTCAAAAGTTTACGGACGGACGACGGACGGACGGACGCCGGACGACGGGCCATGCCATAAGCCCATCTGGACTTTCAGTCCTGATGAGCTAAAAATAGAGCCATTGACTTTAAGGTGTGGCCAATGTGGTTCTCCCCTTAGTAAGGGCCACAGGGTCACAAAATCTACAATTATTAATCCTCACTAGTCAAAGAGTCTGTACACAAAGTTTCAGCTTTCTAGGCCTTATGCTTCTGGAGAAGAAGATGAAAATAGGTTTTAAGGATGTGGCCCCTGTGGCCCTTATTAGGAGTCACAGGGCCACCAAAGCTACAATTTATTAACCTCACTAGCCAAAGAGTCTGTACACAAAGTTTCAGCTGTCTAGGCCTTATGCTTTCTTTCAGGCCAGATGAGCTAAAAATATGATATTATCCGTGGCTGCATTGATTTATCATTGAAGCATTGTAGGTACGTACATGGAGGACTGTTTTCCACTACAGATATATCCTTAATTATAGTTCAGAAAATATCAGAAACGGAACTCACCACGCCCACCCCGAAGAGGAAGTGTACGACGGTTGAGTAGACACAGTAGGCCCAGAGCAGGTAGAACTCGACGGAGCCGAGGGGCAGGAAGTAGCTCATCAGTACGATGGTGGTGAGGGGCAGCAGCAGGTGGTTGAACAGCTCACATCGCGTGTTGCTCATCTGGGCGATGATCAGCTTGCACTGGAACACAATACATTCATGTTATGAGTAAACAATCTCAATACTTTAACTTCAAACTAAAAATACAAAAATAGAGCCATTGGCTCTGTAGCTCATCAGGCTTCGTTATCAATTATGCTTTATTAGGGGCAACAGGACCACCAAAGCTACAATTCATAATCCTCACTAGTCAAGGGGTCTGTACACAAAGTTTCAGCTTTCTAGGCCTCATGGTTCTGGAGAAGAAGATGAATATAGGTTTTTAGGTCGTGGCCCCTGTGGCCCTTATTAGGGGTCACAGGGCCATCAAAGCTACAATTTATAATCCTCACTAGTCAAGGGGTCTGTACACAAAGTTTCAGCTTTCGAGGCCTCATGGTTCTGGAGAAGAAGATGAAAATAGTTTTTTAGGGCGTGGCCCCTGTGGCCCTTATTAGGGGTCACGGGGCCACCAAAGCTACAATTTTTAATCCTCACTAGTCAAGGGGTCTGTACACAAAGTTTTAGGTTTCTAGGCCTCATGGTTCTGGAGAAGAAGATGAATATAGGTTTTTAGGCCGTGGCCCCTGTGGCCCTTATTAGGGGTCACAGGGCCACCAAAGCTACAATTTATAATCCTCACTAGTCAAGGAGTCTGTACACAAAGTTTTAGGTTTCTAGGCCTCATGGTTCTGAAGAAGAAGATGAATATAGGTTTTTAGGCCGTGGCCCCTGTGGCCCTTATTAGGGGTCACAGGGCCACCAAAGCTACAATTTATAATCCTCACTATTCAAGGGGTCTGTATACAAAGTTTCAGCTTTCTAGGCCTCATGGTTCTGGAGAAGAAGATGAAAATAGGTTTTAGGGCGTGGCCCCTGTGGCCCTTATTAGGGGACACAGGGCCACCAAAGCTACAATTTATAATCCTCACTAGTCAAGGGGTCTGTACACAAAGTTTCAGCTTTCTAGGCCTCATGGTTCTGGAGAAGAAGATGAAAATAGGTTTTTAGGTCGTGGCCCCTGTGGCCCTTATTAGGGGTCACAGGGCCACGAAAGCTACAATTTATAATCCTCACTAGTCAAGGGGTCTGTACACAAAGTTTTAGGTTTCTAGGCCTCATGCTTCTGGAGAAGAAGATGAAAATAGGTTTTTAGGGCGTGGCCCCTGTGGCCCTTATTAGGGGTCACAGGGCCACCAAAGCTACAATTTTTTATCCTCACTAGCCAAGGAGTATGTACACAAAGTTTTAGGTTTCTAGGCCTTATGGTTCTGGAGAAGAAGTCGAAATTCCACAAAGTTTACGGACGGACGGATGGATGGACGGACGGACGGACGCCGGACACCATGCCATGCCATAAGCCCATCGGGCCTTACAGGCCAGATGAGCTAAAAATACAAAAGGGTATGCAGCCCATTTTGAAAAGCAGCAGATTATTGCCTCAAAGAGTAAGAGTGAGTAAGATTAATGGCCATCCCATTCTAAGAGACCTAGAAAGACGAGAGTGGCTGGTTTCTTCCTAAAACAGAATACATTCATACATAAATATCTCCAAACAAAAACTATAAAAGGTATTGTAGCTCATTTGGTTAAGTAGCCGATTATAGCTGGGCTTGGGTAAGATTCACAGCCGTCTCACCCAAAAGACCTTGAAAGACAAGATCTTTCTAGCTGGAACAGAATACATTCATATAGTGAAAAACGATCATAATACTTAAACTATTAAGGGGATGTAGCTCATTTGGTAAAGTAGCCGATTATAGCTGGGCTTGGGTAATATTCATCCTATATGACCTTAAAAGAGTTGCTGCTTTCTTGCTAGAACAGAATAGATTCATGTAGTGATTAAATGATCTTCATACATAAACTATTAAAGGAGATGTAGCTCATTTGGTAAAGTAGCCGATTATAGCTGGGCTAGAGTAAATGGCCGTCTGATACATTTGACTAGAAAAAAAGAGAGTTTCTGCTTTCTTTCTTGAACAGAATGATCTCCAAACAAACTACAAAAGGGGATCTAGTTCAGTTGGAAAAGCGTTGCTCATCACCCAAGAGGCTTTGGTCAAATTCACAGCTGTGGACATGCTGCTTCCTTGCTTGACAGTCAGTATCAAAACACAAATAATTTAATACCATATTTCAAGAGGAAAAAAAGAGCTATACAAGTCAAAAGTTTGCAGATTAAATAACCTAACAGAGCAGGTTGTCTTGAAAATGGAGGATAAAGAATAACGACAGAGAAGTTTTTGGTCAAAGTTGAAATGTCGGATTGGCAAAATTCTGAATTTGCATTCCTGGTTTAAAGACATATAGGGAAGATACGTACAGTGATGTTAGAGAAAGCGATGCCGGTGGTCCAGTAGAAGAGACGAGGGTGCAGCTCCAGGATCTGGTAGGATGAGACGTTGGCCCACACCAACAGCAGGGTGAACAGCAGACCCGTGGAGAGAAGTGGTCTCATCGCTTCCGGGAGTGATCTCATCTTGCCTGTCTTGTTGTGGTATGCTCTGGAGGAAAAGATGCGTACATACATTATTGAGGGAAGACTTGTGAGGTGATGTGGGGTTATCGCCGCTTTCAAGAGTATTTCACTGGCTGCTAGTATTATTGCAGGGAGAAAGCCCACAACACTATTGTGGATATGCATTGCGGTGAAACCTGTGAGCATCGGCTGGAACTAGCAACCATGGGTGTTACTGCACTGGAATTCAGTGTAGCATTGCACCTAAACCTGACTGCGTGTAGAACAGTTCTCTACTGCAGGGAAGACTTGTACAGAAGTACATATTTTTATCATCAATCATCACAATTTGTTTCCTTACAATAAATGACCAAGTGTCATGTTGTGGTGTGCTCTGGAAAAGATACATACATACATCATTGAGCGAAGATTTATACAGAAGAAATTATTTTTAGACAACAATCGTCACAATTTGTTTTGATAAATATATGTGTCTACTTGTGGTATTCTATGCATTAGATGATTCATACAGACTTTTACAGGAATGAATCATTATACCGTATCCTCGCGGGTATAAGACCAGGGGGCCCGGCAAACAAATATCTTGAAAATAGGGGGGTGGGCTTAATACCGGGAGGGACCCCAACCAAGAAGATCATTGATGCGAGTTGCATTGAAAATTGACATCGATACGTTTGACTATGTTGGTCAGGTCTTCTTAAATATCAATTGACACTTTTTCCAGACGTATATTATTAAAAAGAATCATAAAGAAACTGCAAATACTAACTTACATTGTTTGTTGTTTGTTTTAATCAGATTACATAACATCATTCTCACGAAAAAGGAACGTGAATAATCAGTCAACAGCTTTTGCTGCATGTGTGTACGAGTCGAGAGATATTTGTTACAAGCATTTTCATTGGCCAAAAAAAATAGGTCAACCAATCAGCAAGTCGATTTGAAAACGATGTATGAAACTGAAACGTGGTTGTAATAAGTTCATGACAACATATTGTCGATACAATATTAAATGTCTAAATATTCCAATATTTGTTAAATATTTTTCCATATATTACATTTTCCAAAACAACATGCAGTTAATTGAAAAATTTACGTAAATAAATTTTGAAGAAAAACTTGCACAAATTATGATTATGAGCACGAAAGAATATTGATAGTGTTACTTGTCGTCAAGTAATTACGATTGAGATTCCAAGCACAGTAAAACAACGTGCTTTCGCGAAAGTATATTTTACAAAGATTTCTTTGAACTTCGACGATTAAATTTGATAAATAAGTTTGGATATATGTCATATAAAACATTTAGAACGGATAACAAGCCTTATAAAGCAAAGTTCTTGATAATATTTTGGGAATCAAATTTTTCAATTCCCGATTGCTGATGCAAGTGAAGCCACATACATCGTGATTTCTGCTGAAATTTAACAGTACGTGAATGATGCATGGATATTTAAAACCAAAATATTATTTTATTTTTATTAACTTACATTGTATAAAGTCATTAAAAACAACAACAGGACAATGTATTTTTATTTTACAAAAAATGACATCGATATAAACTTGTGCATTTTGCTTCCGGTGTAAACATCGCTAACTCGATCGCCTGACATCGATCGTGTCACACTTCTAAGAATTGGGGGTGGGCTTTAACCCGAGAATGACCCCAACCAGCTCAGCCCTGAAAAAATGGGGGGTGGTCTTTAGCTCGAGGGTGGGCTTATACCCGCGAGGATATGGTAAGATAATTTCACACTCTGAAGTTTATACATATTCCCCAATGTTGATTGGTCACGGGCATGGTCATGGGAGTTTCATTGGTTAATTTTTCATGAACTCACAAAGCAATTGTTCAGTCTTGTGTGAATTCTCAGTCTAACATTCAATCAAATGTTATTCAACATTTTACCAATGGCACTCTAATCATATCTCTCATATATTTACCAAGAAATATATTTTAATGTGATTATAATTAATGGAATCATTTCAATTCATTTGCTTTAGTTGCAAATTAGATCTGAACCAATGGAACAAGATGCATTTACAGTTGCTTGACAAATTTTACATTAAACACACAAACTGACATTCAATTCTTAATGGTTTCTTTTCAATAAAAGCGTCTTTTTGTTATAGTTGATTATCAAACATAATTTCTTATAATAATCTTACATCAGATTCAGTTAGAAATCAAATATAAATAATGAAGTTACTTGTATGATATTTCTTGATAAAGTACATCAATGATAAGTGCAGCAATAAAAACTAGTATTGAAAAACTGAAAAACCATTGAAGTCTCCCTTTAACAGAATTCTACACATCCACTATAATGAACAAAATCACAAATGAATCACAGATTTTAAAGGGGCAGTAGCACGTTTTTAGGGGGAATATAAGGTGATGTCATAAAAATAAATAAAAATGGTTCAAATCTAAAGACAATGTATTTAAACTAAATGAAGCAGTAATAAATCAAATATGTAATGTAAGGTTAAGCCATGTGATTCCTTTTCTTACACAAAATGAATTAAAGGTGTTCACACAAAAATGGCTGCCAATGGATTTTATGCTAATCTTTATACTTTTTCCTCTGACTATGGGTGATTGGTTTGTGTAATGAGATTTTTGACACTATCAAAGTAATACATTAAGCATTAACGTACAATTGTCAGTGAAAATTTGAAAATATAAAATTGTCAAAAAACGTGCTACTGCCCCTTTAAGATGCAAACAAACAACTAAAATCAACTAACTAAGAAGATGAAATACTTACATATATAAGTTGTAGAATGTAAATGGAAATGTGAGACCAAAGAAACCAGCTGAAATGAAAATGATAATAATGAAATGAGTATAAAGTGCAACTGTGAAATCCAAATAAAACTCATTTACACTTAAAGATATGATTAAATGTACCGGCTAACAGTTACAAGCAATAGTGATGCGTGAGGTCTAGAGACTATTTTTACAGCTATAAATGATCTTGCATAACTATTTGACCAAAATTCAATAACTTACCATAACAGGTATATTGAAAGAATGTTGCCATGGTTATTCCAAGTACTGGCAAATAGAACTTCCAGATTTCATAGCCTCCAAAGTAGGTGATAAGGTACACAAAGTTCATGGCCTGAAAGATAAAACATATTATTGTTGTTGCTGTGCACGAATATAATATTCTGTTTATTACCATTTATTAATACACAAAAATTACTTCTCAGCATAGGCTGACTAGCCGCCACCGGCCCGTATAGATTGTGACGTCATAGGTGAGCGTGATGTCAAAGCATTGTTTATTACATGATATCACAATGCAAAAGTGATATTTTGCCCTAGGCAACATATGCAAAATAATCAAAATATGAACCTCGATATGACTGCCCTCGTAGGCAATAAATATAGGTGACAGCTTTGGTTAGACAAGTTTTATGATATCCCTATAGCACCTTGAGCAACAAATTAGTGGATGTCACTGAAAAGGTAAGTGTGGACTTACTTACATGGAGATATCATTTTAGTGATAATTGCGAGTAAAACTTGGTAGCGCTTTAAACATGTCTTAAGATGTGTAAAGGCGCCATATGAATATCAACATTATTATTATTATACTTACGATCTGTGAGATGTCGTACCCCCATGGTAGGAAGAGAATGCCAGTGTTGTATTTCTCCCAGTGGGATGCTATGAAGCATGTCATCACACCTAGTAAGATGTAATATGTGTTGAATACACCAACGCTCATCTCACTACGCCCAAATATAGAGTAGAGCGCCACGGGAATGAACATCGTGGCCACACTGTCGAGGCCGTGGTCAAACAGCTCCCCTAGTGGTGAACTTGAACCTGTCCGGCGGGCTTGCTTTCCATCTGTTCCATCTAGTTGATGAATAATAAATAAAGATTATTGTAAGGGCTTGGGGTGGACAAACAATTGGCAAAACATAAGTTGGTATTTTTCTGCTTCAACCCTTCACCCCCGAAATAAAGCAATAACAAATATGTTAATGAGCCTGATTTTTGTCTTGTAGAGTTGAAAGGGTTAGACGTTTTAATAAGTCAATCATTGATGATCGTGAACGATTCTAAGAGATTTATGAAGAAAGCTATAAGGTCTCACATCGTAGAGGCTGATAAAGTTGTATAGCAACGACACTGTTTGAAAAGTACCAGGATTACAGCCCATTTGGGTTCTGGCAGGGTATGATAAATATTTTTCATTAAAACGCTAATGATTTCTTCTTCTTCCAATGCTAAATGAAGCAAACTATTTGACCCATTTGATTCACAATTCTATTCTAATCATCAACACCAATACAAAAGACTCTTAAAACAAAACGAATAACTATCTGACCAAAATAACTTCACTGACAAATTGACAATAAAAAAAAAAGATAAAAAAAAGAGCGTACCAAGTGTGTGAGAGAAGAAATTGTTGAATGCTGCCATGAGCCACACCCACTCTGGAATCGGGGGAACGTCTGGAAAATCTCGACTGGAGGCGTAGAAATCGGCATCGTAGTACGTCATTACACAGAAGTTCACTAGCAACATCATGAAGCCAGTTAGAGTCAGCAGGTTGGGGGCCACCCATAGTGGGTAGAACTGTAATAAGATAATGAAGATCACAACATCATTACATAAACTGGGACAAAATCTTTTAGACTTATGTCAAATTGCTTTAATAACTGATATTGCTTCTGAAAGAGAAAATAAATGAGAGAGCGAGTTTTATTTGAGGCATTTGCGGTGTGAAATCCTTGATTTTGTACCAAAAAGGATTAACCTTTGCACCTTGAGCATATATATCAATTTATGCAAAATGACATTTAATAACACATGTTTTAAGAGAAGTAAGTTGTCGTTGGAAATTATTGTAATTTCAGGTTCTCATATCACAATAGCATTGATTAAGTATCGGTATCATTGTTAAATAGGTTAGGTCATGAAAAATTCAAAGTATCTTCTAGAGGTACTTTGATTGCAAATTTAAGTTGGGTGGGAATATTTCTTTGCATTTAGATGCATGTAACAAAATAAACACAAGATACACACTCACTATTCACCTTAGTAATAAATAAATATAAAAAAGTGCCTATACATACCTTTACAAACCAGTTCCAAAATGGATGACATACGTAATTGCTTACTGGACTGGTGTCTACAGCACTATACTGAAAATCAAAAGAATTACAATGAATAAGTTATGATGATGAGAACTAATAACACAAAATGAATAAAGAAAAACAGAGTTTTACATGTTTAAGCCATGGAGACAGTAGTGTATGAATTATTAGCAGAGGTGTGACAATATATCTAGGTATTCATAAATCGTGATATTTTATCTGACAAGACAGAAAAGACACGTAGCATGATACATTATCTGTATTATGATACATTTTGTTGACTTTAAAATCGCTTATTTTGGCTTATAATCAGATTATTTATCAAAAGTTAATGTTTTATTATGTCAAAAACCTTGAAATAGTATATCATGCTGTGCACCATATTGAATTGTATCGAATCTAACCCTATGAGATATCAAGATATGTATCGTGAAAATTCTGCAATTTTTAAAAACTTTTGGTCTGGGCTGATAACTCTTTGAGATTGTTGACGTGACACATCAATATTGATAAAAGAAATCAGTTTATTATTCATCAAGTATATTCCTAATCATTTTTAACATGTAGTTGAATTTGATGCATAACAACCCTGGTTTTTGTTTTTTTAGCTACAGTGCGATAAGGTACTTGACACATATAGATAAAAGCCTAAAACATTTTTTTAGAAATATACACAAAAAGTCCAACAAGCTATGGCCTACATAAAAAAAATCATTTGATACACAAGATAAAGGAAGTAAAACCCAAACATAAGTGTTGTCACAGTCAAATTGTAGGCAAAACTTTCTCAAGCAATTGATATGGTGTTTATCAGAGACAAAATAATAGATTTTGCGCTCAAAATAATGAAAAATTTATAACACATCTGTTTTGAGTATCAATATATTGATAATTGCACTATAAAATATCATTTATTATTTTTAATTTGCCTTCTATTTTAATTATCTCATAAAGTTATATTTACATATTGAAATGATCTTTTTCAATTAATATACTAACTTTTAATGGTGCATAAAAGAAATGAGTGAGTGAGTGAGTGAGATGGTGTTTAACGTGTTTTGAACAATATTTCAGTTATTAAACATGTGGATGTTGCCATCCAAAAGAGAGTAGACAGATCAGGGAGAAAGGGATCGAAAGGATGAGGGGAAAGACGGAAAGAAAGGCATAGTAAGAGATAGAAAGCAGGTTTTAGAAGGACTGACACTGAAGTATGTTTGATGAAAGTGACATAGTGACCCAATTGTCTTGTACAGATAGCAGAGAGGATGATCTATCTTTGAAGATAACATCGTAAACAAACACTGCACTGACCAAATTGCACTAGGTAATAACAGGGTGACCGTGTCCTTTGACATTACAAAGCAAAACTATTGTTCTATAAAGTTTAACCCTGTACATGCTTGTCATAATTTGTGTATCTGGTTGGATTGCCCTCTCATAATAGCAATTGAAGAATTAACCCAACTCGTAACTGTATCCACCAAAAACTATATGAATTATTTTCCATTCAAATTTTTCAGGTGAAGTACTTCATACCATTGTTTAAGTGATGTAAGTCTAGGTGGCCTTCAACATTTGATATGATACCTTTATCTTTATAAAAAATATACAATACTTAAGTCAAGGAGTTACAATACATATCACAATTAAGAGAGCATATTAAAGATATGATATATTATTATCATAGTTTCTAGTTCACAATTTCACATAAAGATCAAAGGCGCTGCCCATCCTTTATTCCGCAATAAAGTTTAGTTTTTAAGTGACGTCACGAAAGAATGGCCATGACGTTAATAACAATTGGCTATGACGTCACTAAGTATGGCTCTGATCGGGGATTTCAATTTGCAGCCGGACGTGATTTACAAAATATGTTTTTATTTGGAGTAGAAATAACTTAAACAAGTTAACACCAACAAACTAGAAAAGTAAAACAGTAGATCTAACCATCATGTGTTTTGCAATAAAGTATAGTTTTGCCCTGAATTATTATAATGTCAAACCATTCAGCCTTCGGCCTCATGCTTAAACTATAATAGTTCAGGGCAAAACTATACTTTATTGCAAAACACATGATGGTTAGGGCTACTTTATTTCTTAAATAACACAACATAAAGTACGACAAGCATGAATGGTACAAAATTCAAACTTGAGTTTGAATATGTGATAGAAACACAGTTAATTGAAACATATTATTAACAAAAAAAGTACTAACAAAAATAACTGGGTGAAACTGGGACTAACAATTTTACAAAAAAACCTGCGACCAGTTAATCACTGGACTAACAGTGTTTTTAAGTGTTAATTAGAATCATCTGTCACATGTAGAATATTGTAAAAAGTACTAAAAACATAAAGGGTTTAACTTACTTTCCTATAAAAACAAATAATAGACAGCAACCTTATTACCTAAAAGGTCAGGAAACTGGTAATGGTCAAGAAATTTCACACATTATTTATCAAATATTTAATCATTGTAAACATGTCAAGAGCAGTTCATTTCATGGAGGAAGAACCCGTTGTCATAGAGTTTAGGGCTTCTAATGCTGTCTTTGATTGCTCGGAATCTTCATATTTACATAACTTTTGATCAGTGGGATTTATTTAAAATGATATTTGTATCTTATCAGGATTATGCAAGACCTGAAGCCCAATTCTTACTTTCATAATTTGTATGGACAAAAGTAAGGTGTGTACACATATTCTTGGTTTGCATGACCTAACAGGATGATACAATAAGTAGAACGATGTTTCATGCATTTTGAACCTTAACCTTCAGTGTGCAATAGTGATAACATGTTATTTTCAATCTACTTAGTGAATATAAATCCTTGAGTGTAGATTGATAGCATATTTATCTGACAGATATATCAGGTTTTCCTAGTGTTCACAAAATTAGCTATTCATATTTTTTGTGTGCTTATTTTCAAGTTCACCATTTACCCACTGATTCCATTTATATTGTTTAATTAAAAAAATTTTAAAACATAACTAATTAAATCTAAACTGTCGTTGTTACTTTAACAGAGTTTAGAATAAATAGCTCATATAGTTGACGTGGACATGTACAATTTATGAGCATACAAATACATTCATATCATGTCTCATGTCACCAATGATCATCGTGTCCTGCATATTAGTTCCACTTCACTTCTGTTTCGCTGTCATCCTTTACTAAGTCAAAGCAATCAACAAAATCGGATTCTACATGTTCAAATGGGTTACATCGGTGTAATAATTTTCAAAATATCTCTTTACTCGACGGATGTTTCCAATATGTTACAAAAATTAAACGTAAATATGATAATATTACCTTATAATTATCAAAACCGGTCAGAACTTCTTTAGATAAATAACCAAAGGTCGCCATGCTTGCTAAATGCCGCCTTCGCACTTCTCAAATAAACTGATTGGATACGAAAACTTCCGGCCTCTTGTTGTCCAATCAGCAGTCGCGTTGCAAATCAGACCATAACCATATCATAGACTTTCTTTATAGATGAGTTATTAAGACATTTATCATCTTATTACCTACAATTTGATGTTTCTTGTACTAAATTAACAGAGTAAATAACATCGGATGATATTTCGAATGTTTTTCAATTAGATTTATAGAATATATGTGGGACAAGATGTGTAAGATGTGTATTTTAACAATATGACAAGAGACTGGCATCAAGTCATGGCTTGATGAGTCGACAAACTCTACACAGTGTTCATGCCAAGGCCTGTAGCATGTGTAAAGTAGTGTTGGTGTGATTTGGAGCTTCAGCGCGCACTTGATCGACACGAAGCAGTCAGGCGGAACTGAAACTTGCTTCCAAAATGGCATATCAGCAAGAACGCGGGTACGGTAATTAGATCCCATTGAAAATAGAACAGATTAACTTTTCAATAGGGACAGCTTAACTGGTTTTGTGCATTGGTAAGATATCGCCTCAGCCCTTTTGTTAGTAAATCGAGTCGGCTGAATTGATGTAAAAAAATGGGAGCCATTGGAGCATGACTAAATATCCCTCTACAGTACTCCCCATCGTAAATCACTCTCAATGGCATGTTTGGTAAACTTAACTTTCCTGATTGTAAATAACCAGTATTCTAGATTATTTAAATTTTCTGCAGTATATATTTTGTTATGAGTGTTTAGCTGTATTAAAAATATAGCCTGTCCGCCAGTCCTGAAACTGCCTACTTTTAGCCAGGACTGGTCACTTTTAGGTCAGGACTGGTAACTTTGCAAAATATTTCTTTATTTTCCCTTAAGGAATTTACCAATTAATTTTCAAGACAGGCAAGGTTTCCAATCTATTTTAATCACTGCGTTTAGGCATAAGACTCATAATATTATCATTGATTGACCAATAAACATTGTTTATCATTCATTTATCTCATTTTACTTTACCGGGGTACCGGGTAATTACTAAAATATGCGACAGTTTTGGTGTTACAATATTCATCCAGCCGGACATGCACACTTTTTCCCAACCACCTTATGCCTCTTAAACATCCACTAACCTCGACTTTACCACTTCTTGATTTTTCGTTCAAAGATTTATCAACAAAATATAACTGGACTTGACTTTTGTAATTTGTCCAATAAACACCTTTAATTATCGTAATTATCAGCTGTGAAAAACCAACCTAGGTTAGGGGCCAAAAAACTAGCGCGGGTGTGACGTAATAAACAGACTATACAGAGTAACGCATCATTATACCAACTGAAATCATCAAATACCGCCTAAATAATTGTTTAATCACCATTGATGTGGATATCTTTTTTTACACCAAATGCTTTGTAGTGTTTCATTGTCAAATGATTTATCTGAGTGGAAAACATGTTCTGAAATTGTTAATTTTTGGGGTTTTTTCTGTGGTAATGTTACAATAGATGTATAGATACCGAGGCTGAAGCATTTATGCCGTCACAAAAGGGGGGCGTGACCAGTCATGCATTCACTGGTTTGTAGCCAGATAGGTCTAAGCGGCCCAAAAATGGCTTTCATTACCAAACTGAAAAAATTTTAGTAGTGACCTTTAAAGCACTATACAATATTGTAATCAGACTTTCATATATTTAAAAGAAAATAGTGAAATATGTTTTTTGTTATGTGAACTTAAATGTGTAAACCTGGTAAACCATTAACATCTTGCCAATTGATAACCCTAATAATCCATAATCATACAGCCCAACATATAACACAACAAATGTCAAAAAGAATACCTAGATAAACAAATAAACACCCAATAAAAGCATTCCAATCTTACATATAGGGGAAGGCACAAGTCCCTGAAGTAAATGTCTTCAAGCCGAAAGCAGATAGACAACCTGTAGAAGAATGAGATGACGCCTTTCACCTGGGTGTGTTGCGACTATGCTGACCATACAGCCAGGAACATTTCACTACACTAAATGAACACTAGATGAACCCATACCTTACCCATACAAATTATATTGAAGTCCCCATGATGCATTTAGAACTTAAGAAATTAACTGTTTTACAAAATAATGTAAAAATGTATCTCCGATTTTCATCTTTGTCAATCGTAACACTGCTGAAATTGTTTTTCACTAAATGTTGCTTGACAACTAGTTGACAAGCAAGACTAAATATCCTTGTAATTACAGTGATCCTCCATTTAGAGTGGCTGTCCTATGACAACCTGTTCATCATTTTGCAAGTTTTGGAATTTCATGAAAGAAACCCACTAATTTTACAATATCATTAAAATAAACAATATTTAATCATTGGATATCGTAACTTTCATATATGATTATAATCAAGACTAATCTACAGTACATTTTTATGCTGAAGCAAGAATTTCACACTTGTAGCGATGATGAATATATAGCTTCACTTCTCATGGTTTTTATTTACCTACAGGATGCTCTGCTTTATCAATTTTGTTAAATCAAAATTGAATAAAATGCTACCCTCAGTGACATGTTTCAAATGGGTAGAGTTATGATCATGTACTTTTAAAATATGTGTAAACTTGAATATTCAAATGAATTTCATTTCAACAAATGGAATGTTCAAATGAAATTCATTTCCAAAACAAAAAACTTATAGGACTGTCCCTTTAAGCAAAATTCCTTGAGGCAGTGTTCTAGTGTTACCATCTTCATATCAATTCTTCATTCATTGAATCGTGTTTCCTGAGGCTAGTGACAATGTTTTAACAAATTGTATTACTGTATATGTCAAGTGTCAGCTTAACTCAAGTCAGATATCATTGTTTATGGTGATTGATAGCGGTTGTCCGAAAAGTTGTAAACCCGATGAGAATGGCAAAATAGTATAAGCTTTCGTTTTGTATCAATTAGATATTGTAGTCAGGCCTTAAATGATGGATCAAGCTATGACACTCAACCATTACAATAACTATGAAAACTAATTCAAATGAATATGTTTTTAGCTAAAAGGCAATTATGAAATCAGTTCTTGTTAAATTGTGTGTTTCTTTATATAGTCATATTCAGCTACAGTAGAACACGGATATAGCAAACTCGGATATAGCGAACTTGGATATAGCGAACAATCGGATATAGCGAACCAAATTTTAAGTCCCGTCCCTCTATAATATCATTCAAATTATATGTGTATAGCGAACACCGGATATAGCGAACCAAATTCTTTGGTCCCTTGGAGTTTGTTATATCCGAGTTCTACTGTATTTAGACTCTAAGTCTGAGGATGAAGAATGATACTTTGATAAGCGATGTTAAAAGGTGCACATGTATAACAATTGTGGTGAATCTTGTCTTAGTAATAGGTTCGAGAATCACACCAAATTTGAACAGTATACCGGTAATGCAATATATTACAGCTCAATCCTCATGTATTTTCATAATATTGCAATATGTTGAAATACATTTACATTCAATAGGAAAATAAGCTGCTTCACAATGATAACAGATCACTGATTTATCATTTTAGGCAATATTTAATAAATGTGTTCTGAGCCCTTCTTTGAAGTTGTTGATTGCAGCTTCCCTCAGAACAGATAAAAACGTGTTTCAAAGTATTGTAGCTTCCTTGTCAACGCTTGTTCCCACAAAATTCACTCTTTGTAAGGGAACTTTGCGCTGCGGGTCCGATTCAGATTAAAGTGAACATAAAGGTTTGTGTTGGAGTACTATATCCTGACAACTTCCTGCAGATTGGCTGATTCTGTTTGATGCTTTGCTTTTATGCATGCAGTGTTGCAATAAAGCCTGTACGCCAGTCAAATTCTGGTTACTTTCTGATTGAACTTGATGGAGGAAAGGTTCGTAATCTCTCTGGCCCTTGTCTTTTCATTGCAGACTTTTTCTGATTTTTAGGAGGGCTAGTTGTTTTTTCAAACTACAAGCCCTACTTGCTAGTAGGGATTTAAACATAAAAACTGATGTAATGGAATCATTCTTGACGTTTTTAAGATTGGTATTTCGTCTGTTGCAGGTTTCACCCTGAAGGTGACCTTTCTGATATCATCACCAAGTTATGGGAGTTGGATGAGAACAAGTGTAACCCTGGAGAGCATTATGAAGTGGATCTTCAAGGTATGTACTCTGTATAATAGGGGAATCTATCAGACAAGGAGCATTGAATATTCACATAATTGAGGCTATTTAAATCGAGATATACATGATTATAGATAGCATGCGACAATAGGTTTCTTTGTTTAATTTTTTATTATTCCATTTCAAATCACGTGAAAAAAGGCAATTACTTGTGCAAGGGTTGTGTTCCAATCTGTGAATCATCAAATTAACAGAGGCTTTTAATATTTTATGAGTGCTTCATTTAGTGCCTAGTATCTCCGATAACTGTAACAATAGTGTTAGTTTCTACACCATAACATCTCATTTATTGCAATAATGAAATTGACTATCCACTAGAATTGAACTTCTTTCAAAGCTACAACTTCTAAAATACCACTTTAGCGCGAAGCGGGGGATATAGTATTCGGCAGCGTCCGTCCGTACGTCCGTACGTACGAAATGGAATAACATAAGTACTATTCTCTACATTCTTCTCATATTTTGCATATAGGTTCACCTCAGTGAGAGTAATTGTCCAAATGGGTTTCGTGACCTTGACCTTCATTTCAAGGTCACAAGGACACTTTGTCATTTTACCCTTGTTGGCGCGATATCTCAAGAACTGTTGACTGGATTCTCTTCATATCTTACATATAGCTTCCCCTGGGGAAGACCATGGGCTGATTAGATTTTGGTGACCTTGACATAATTCTCAAGGTCACAGCAGAACTTTGAATTTTTGGACATGTGAACTTGCATGTTTACCCATGTTAGCGCAATTTCTCAAGAACTGTTGACCTGATTCTCTTCATATCTTTGACCGTCATTTCAAGGTCATTACGAGACTTTGACATTTTACCCTTGTCAGCGGGATATCTCAAGAACCATTCACTGGATTCTCATGCATCTTATTGGGAAGGCGCCGGGTCCAGTCGATTTTGGTGACCTTCACATTATTTTCAAGGTCACAGCGAGACTTTGAAAATATCAGCATTGAAACCTGCATTTTAGGCTTGTCAACAGGATATCTCAAGAACCATTAACTGGATTCTGTTCATAATTTACACAAAGCATCTTATTGGGAAGGCGCCGGGCCCAGTTGATTTTGGTGACCTTCAAATTATTTTCAAGGTCACAGTTTATAGATTTTATGACCCTCTGACAACAAATAAGAGGTCACAGCCAATAATTGATTGATAATTTGCGGCGGGGGATTATGTCACCTCAGTGACAAACACTTGTTATATTTATTTTACTTTATAAATGTCTATTTATTTGCCTTTTGATTAATTATTTAGATGATAATCATAGTACATGTACATTTGTACTTATTCTTGTACTTATCAGCCTCCGGTCGAGTATATTATGGGATTCCAACCCACACCCTCAAAATGTTCACTGTTACTTAATTTGTAGTACATTTTGAATACATTTATCATCTTTGCAGTGGCCGCTAATGGCTGCAATATTGCCCAAGCGGCGCTAAACAATAACTCACTCACTCACTCACTCATCTTTGCAGTTGATCTTTGTAATCTTTATATCTATCACTACAATTTATAATGGATTGAGAAAGAGATTATTTTTGAAAAGTAACAGAATTAACAAAATTTATGACTCATTATCATTATAACTCCAATCAAATTCTTTAAGATTTAGGTTATAAATGAAGTTTATTTACATGAAGAAAAATTGTGACTCCAGAAATATAGCTAGTATAATTGTTGCAGGTTATGTGACGAGCAGTCGCCATGTGAACCGAGACTTCGCTCGAGACAAGCTGTTCTGTTGGATGGATGAGGAGAATGTCTTTGAGAGACCCACATACAAAGGTGAAACTCAACTTAGTTCTTATACTAAATGTATCTGGTAGCATCCCCTTGACTTGATATCTTGTTGTGATTTGCTTGTTTCAGTTTCTGAAAGGCATTCCTTTTAGTAGGGATACAAACATATTTCAACGATTGATGTAATGGAATCATTCTTGATTTGACTAAGATTGGTATTTCATTTGTTGCACTAACAGTTTTCTTCTCATTAAAAACGGAAATAACATCTCCTGTCATGCGCAAGGCCCCCACAGTGGAAATTACGACTTATTACATATTTAGATAGTTAACATAATCTTGCCATGTAAGATCTTCAAGTTCTCCATTATATCAACATGTTAAAAAGTTGAAATACGGTTGAAGCCAAGTTCAGTTCTACCTTACCAATTATTAACTCCCCTCACTATCGAACAGGTGGAGAGACCATTGTTGTTCCTAGAGGGGGTCTTTGGTAATTTTGCACACCCTTTGTGGCTTTGTGTCCCCTAGAATTTGGAGAAGTAGGATACTTTACCATTGCAAAGTGTCCCAATAGCTCGGAATAAGCTAAAATGACCCCCGCAGCTTATCACCTAGGAACAACACTGTGAGAGTTATCTCCCTTTGTGAGATAATCCATCTTCAAGTTCACCATTATTACAGCATTCATCGCACTGCTGGACAACTACGAGTTGGAGCAGGGGGAGGTGGAGCAGGTCACGTGGGAGGAGCGCAAGGAGAACTGGGACTTCCTGTCCCTCGTCATGGAAACCAAGGTGATGCAGGAGGCGCACAGTATCCTCGTGGAGCGTGGTTGTGCACCCGAGGATCCAGACGATTTCAAGAAACTTCTCCACGATATCTGGTTCAAACTCTTCAGGCGCAAGGGATCGAGGTAACTAGGTTGTTTTTATTCATCATCATGTTCTCATCATTTGGCTATTTTCAAATCCTAAACTCTATGTGGTGATTTTAAATGTGTAATATCTAAATTTTTGTCTCCTTGTGACAATTGAATGATCAATGTCATGTTGAACATAGCAGCTTTAATCTTTCTTTGACTCATGAGAAACCCACTTTCATATCGAACATCAAAACATGCGTCCTATTTTTTTAGTAAGTAAGTTTATTCACTTGAAGTATGTAGGCCATAGGCCCATGATACGTCCTATTACTTCACAGTTAACCAATCACTTTACCTCTGCAGAACAGTTCATTTGAAATACTGAAACTAATAAGTTTGAAGATGATACTTTTATTACCACAGTTGATACTTCTCAATCAAATGACACCATTGACAGAGTTTTGCATATATGCGACTCCAATAACCCAGGGTTTGCCTCTTAAAGAGGGACTGTTATGCTATATGGCAACTTTCGGGATTCATGAAATAGTGATAACAATTTCACATGGACTCAACTTTAAATTTCTGAAATCGACCTAGAAACGGCTTAATTACGACTGTATAAAGAACACCGCCTAATTAGGCCGGCGAACAGAATAAAACGCACTGAAGCGTGACTGCCTCTTACGTGTTAGTAGGCGATGTGATACCCCCTTGTGTGCCCTCGTTATGTAAAACAACACAAGCTAACAGTACAGCTCGATGTTTAACCGTCGATTAAACACCCTAAACAACATCCACACATCTCAAACCTTCAATAAATCGGTAGTTTATTTATTCAACTGGCAATTTGTATTGATGAAAACGTAAGACCCTGATTTAAAACGAAGTTGTGCGCATAATGCTACAGCATGTAGGCCTAGATGGTCTCGCTTTGCGCAATGTTGTCATAAGACTGCACGTGAGAATCCGGATGTTTATGTAAACAATTGCTCCCGTGTGAACTGTTTTATCTTCGTGCACAGTTGTTGGTTGTTATTGAATATTACTTTAGTAGCACAGCAGAAAGGATGTAATCATACAATACTATTTTTTTTTACATTTAAACCATTTGTTTAGAATTGCCTTTGACTTCATTTTGTAACAGGATAAAAAATATATACGTTTTTCTTAGTTATTTCATTCAGTGATGGACAATTTACAATTCTCAATGAAAGACATGTATTGGATGATCACTGATGTCTTGTTTAAAACATTATTTTAATAGGGCATTTCACTGAAAATCTTAATGTTTCCACTCTTTTAACACAACAATACCCGATACATGGCCAAACAGAATGAAGATTTATTAAATGAACCTTATCCAAAATAATTATCAGATAGAGCAAAAACGGTATTCCTAATTTCAGGTTTATAGGTTATGATTTATCAATCGGAGAAAAAAGGGATGTTAAGGAATACAATTGCTATTTGATGTTACCTAATTAGCTGATATCATGAAATAGCCAGGTGTTGATGATTGTGCATTATATAACCAACCTGCTATAGTCATCATTTGATATCATCTAATTAGGAAACAGACAGGAAATACGATAGACAGTAAAGTAATTGTGTAATAAGTGAGTATCTGATCTAAAGAGAGTAAGTAACACCTGCAGATCAATGTCATTGTTTATTCAACCTTTTTACACAACGTTCAAATCTAAATGTGAGCATTGTATATTCGGATTATTACCATAAATCAGCCCAAAACTTTGTGCTATGTTTTATATTTTACTAATCTCCCTTTTCTCTGCATGCCAAACTGTTCATTCAGTGAAAATGCGAGCTCGAAGCAGAAAATCGGTGTAGTGATCGGAACACGTGAGTTCGATGTAGATTGTCACATTGCTCTGTTTGACCTAACACAGCGGGTCAATTTGGCGTGAAACCATCAATATGATGGGAATTTGTCTCCGGAGAATTCATCAGGAGATATTCTAGGACAGTTGACAGCAACACAATGATATAACATACTATTAATCGCTTTGAAAAGGCAGAACTGCGGATTTCGCCTATCATTTTCCATATAAGCAGACGAACGCTTCGCCTACTGCCACGTCACTTCCGGTATCCCCTGCCCGTGGCCTTTCAGCCTTGTTTTGGTTTGTCGCTGGACGGCGACAAGCAGACGCCTTGTTACGCAATGTTTACTTAGCTGTAGCTTCATTGAGAAACTGTGTATCGTTGCTGTTTTGGCCTAATATTTATGTTATATAGTTATTTGACCAATATCTTTTGAAAAATATATTTAAAAAAGGTTATGCAGCCCTTCTTTAAACCTTCTTGTGCGTTTCAGTATTAGATTATTTGAATAGTAAGCACAGTTAAAAGGATTTGTGCTTTTGTCACAACTATTACATGTATTTCATCAGTAACATCTTGCAATCTCTTATGACTCTTCAGGGGTGCTGATTCCTGCAGCTTCGAGCACGTGTTTGTGGGAGAGGGTCGTGAGGAGGATTTCATTGGCCTCCACAACTGGATACAGTACTATCTCCAGGAGAAAGCAGGCAACATCAACTACCATGGCTTCTTCCGCAGAGAGACTGTGAGTTAACAATTCGTTACTGATTTTGATAAAATTCATGATTTTTTAGGAAATATTTGACACATGGGAATTAAGGTATAAATGTGAAATAATTGTTTGAAATGATAGCTTGTATATTAAATTACCTTTACTTGAATGTTCAATATCACCTTATGAGTTTTGTCTTCATTAAACTTGCCATATTTTCTGCATGGCAATGAAATTTGTGGGTTAATCTTGAAATATGTATTTCAAATATTGACACTTTAATTTGTTTTGAACCAGAAACATCTAAAAAAACCTTTATTTTGAGGAAACAAAAAAGGTATAATTGACATCCAATCTAGAATTATGACAATTCTCCCAGTTATTTTCGTTCATCACCACATACCACATTTAAATAAGCCACATGATCTCTCCTCTCCACCAGTTGACCGATGACGAGGTCCCCCGACTCATAGCTCTCCAGTTCTCGTGGAAGGGTGTGAAGGGTAAGCCCATGTGCAGCTGTTTCCTGGGTTCAAGTCCTGAGTTTGAGCTGGCCATCTACACCATGTTTCTACTCCTGGACAAGGACGGATCAACGGACTGTCAGCTCGGGGAGTACGAAGTAGAGGTCGTTGTCCACTCGTTTGGTTGGAAGAAGAAGTTGGGTACTGCCTATATTGCTGCAGCAAGAATGTATTAGCTTTGTTGTAACCCTTTTACCCCTGAGAAAACAGGAACCGGAACCATATGTTTTTGTGGCCTGATTTCACCTCTAAGAAACCAGGAAACGGAATCATATGCTTTTGTGGCTTGATTTCACCCCTAAGAAACTAGGAACTGGAATCATATGTTTTTGTGGCCTGATTTCACCTCTCAGAAACCAGGAAACGGAACCATATGTTTTTGTGGCCTGATTTTTGTGTTTCGAGGTGAAAGGGTTAAGATAACTATGAGCTTGCAACTATCTTACGTATCAGAGACAATTTGCAGCTAAATGTGTTAAACCATTGCATTTCGAAGCTTGATACTGCCAAATTATATACATCAAATAGTTTTACTTAATACGACCCATGAACTTCCTTCATTGAATGCTTATGAAGATATTAACATCTGATAAAAAATTTTGAAACTTTACATGTTTACGACATGGTCATGCCAACTTCTTTACACAATTCAGATTTTGAATGTGAAGAACATAATGTCTAGGTATTAGAAATGTCAAAGTTGACAAAGACACCTTTTAGTTAGATACAAATTTCGTGTTTCTTATAGAATAACCTTTAGTTTGGTAGTTGGTGCCCACTTATGTGTCTCAACTCAAGATGAATACTCGCATTTTACATTTTTGTGATGTTCAAGTTCTTAAAGAGTAAGTGCTTCCAGATCAATTTCCTTATTTCCTCACTAGTCATAGCCATTGACAAGTTGCAATCAGGGAAAATGTCAATATTTTTTTGTAGCGTTTTGGTGAAACACAAGCAGTGTCTTGATTATCACAAGTACACAGGGCACAATTTGTTTTTGTCAAGCAGCCATTCTTACAGCTTAAGTTCCTCTTGTCTGTAATGTCATGAAACAATTGAAGGATATGTAGCAAAAGCAAAATCACCCTATCGAAATCTTTTGATAACGCTTCTCCACTCATAAGAATCACGCTTTTTCAGTTGGGTGAAATCTTTCTTCATGGATGGCAAGACATGATTCAAATCATACGTCATTTTACAAGTCTATTAGAATGGAAGAGACTAACTTCTCCCTTGTTTCGAACCTCATATTTGTTTAGATAGCTTCAAATGGATCCACATAGCCTCTCAGTTTGTCAGCACATTGGCCACCACCCTCCCCTTTGGTTAGTTGCTTGACCTCACTAATGACAAGCTAAGAATAGTACAGCCGTGTATAAAACATGGCCCGTCTGTCAGTCCTTCAACTGGCTACTTTTTTCCAGGATTGGTAACTTTTCAAAAATTGTCTTTTTTTTCCCTGAGGAATTGACCAATTAATTTTCAGGACAGGCTAGGTTTCCAATCTATTTTATACACTGGGTACAGCAATGAAAATCATGGGTGTAAAGGAGATCTTTTGACTGTCTAAATTCATCAATCTGAAATAATCATGTTGTAGGGTTTTCATTGTTTTGCCAAAATCCTTTCAATTGTTCATGACGTCTTTGCAGTAGGTTGTTGTATGAGAGGAGGGTACTTTTCTGTCAATGGTATTAGAATGAAAAACAATAATAATGAATCTATGAACACAAAAACCACACGACTGTTGTGAAAGTAATGTTTTTTGTGTGTATATGCCTCACTCTCATTCATAGGTGGTGCATTCAAGTTTATGGATATAAAACTTCCTTATTCTGTAGGGCAACATTTCAACTTTGAAACTAATTTCTTTTTCAAGCAAACATTCTTCATTTCTTGCTTGAAACAACATTAGAAGATGTTGAAATGTTGCCTTTCCAGATTAAGGAAGTTGTATATCCATAAGGTTGCCTTCATTATCTTTCATCACCCTAACTAAACAAACTTCTAAAATACACATCAAAGAATTCACTGTTACCTCAAGCAATAAAATGAGTATCACACTTTTTCTATAACTAGGTAAAACACTTGCTAGGCAATTATTCTTTATATTTGAGCTTACCGTCCATTGCAAGTTTCCGGCCATAAGATAATGTATGCATGATACAGGTCATTTTCAGTAAGTATCATATCTACTTAACATGTGGCTGTAATGTTCTATGTCCATAAGTGCAAAGTAACATCTACAATAGCATCCTGCTACATTGGCTTATTTTTATCTGCAAAGTTCTCACAATACCTTGATATCCATCAAGATCAAAGCCTCTGTAGCTTCTTATAAAACCAGCAAATGAATGACTTTAAGCAAATAAAGGAATTTGGAAATTAAGCAGTATCTGAATTAGGGGACGGAAGGGGTTTGTCAAACTCCTTGAAAACTGATATTCATTGGTTGAAAATATTACATGCCATGAATAACAAGCTGTCATCGATATGAGGCATTTGATCGATGTCAGGGAACTGATGGAACTTTGCATATAAAAGTATGCTGATGTAGCAGGATTCTATAAAGGGCTTTTTGGGTACATTTATTAGACCTTGACTTAGAGTGGTTAACATTTTCTTATTAATCATATAAACAATGTCATGACAGTCTCCGTTGGATCAAAACACTCCGCAATGAGGGGAATGTTAGAAAGATGTAATGGAGATCCATTCATCTGACTCATCTTTACTTTGGAATGGCTGTCGTTTTCTTATTAATCATATAAACCATGACATGTCAGTCTCCGTTGGTCCGCAACATTCTGCTATCAGTGGGATTGCGCCTCCATGAAGATTCTTATTATCAGACTGGGTTGACATTCTTTCTGAGACGACAGTTCAGATTTCTCAGTCACACATGGAAAAAAATCTTCATTGATCTCGCAGTAATTTGGCAGCATGTAGCTGTCCGGTCTATCCAATCCCTTGTCACTTGAATAGTAATAGTGATATAATTGAGAGTACTAATTAATTCTACCACTACAGTTGATGCAGAATAACCACAAAATGGTCATTGATTCATTCATTTCACAGTAATTTGGTAGCATGTAGCTGTCCGGTCTATCAAATCCTTCGTCATTCAAATAGTGAAAAAATACATTAATGAGAATACCAAATAATTCTACCACTAATGATAACTGGTTACATCAGTCAAGCATTCTTCTTTGTAGTTAATGCAGAAAAAACACAAAATGTTCTTCTTTTCACAATAAAAGGATAGCACGTAGCTGTCCATTCTATCAAATCCCTTGCAATATAAATGATTATAATCATAATTCTAATAAATATTAATAACAATACTACTAATAAAAATCATTTTATCAGTTCAACAGCCTTCTTGGCAGTCAATCCAGAGTGACTGAAAAATCTTCATTCACTTTACAATATTTGGGTAGCAAGTAACTGCCCGGTCTATCAAACACCCGATTTAAATCATGATAGTATAAAAATATTAATACCAAAAATAGATTTCAACAGTCCAGCGACCTCTAATTCAGCTAATGCAAACAGGCTGTTAAATCCTAATTCAGCAGATGTAACTCGGTAGCATGTAGTTGATAGATCTATCAACTCCCAATCATGATGATTTGAAATAATTATACTAATAATAGAATTCTTCAGTTGCCCATCCTCCTTTGCAGATAATGCAACAGTATCTTCATTAATTTCATAGTATCTTTACTTGATAGCATGAAGTTCTCGAGTCTATCAAACTCATTTCTTATGATGATGATGATAATACTTTAAAGTAATAAGTAAAGTAATCTCCTTCAAGTTAACATAAATCCTCATTTAGCTCACAGTAATTTGGCAGCATGTAGCTACCTGGTCTATCAACCACTCGCCTCTCCAGTAATAACAATAATGATACTTATTTAAAATAATAATGATAATAGATTTCGTGATGCAAGCAATCCCCTACAAGTTAATGAAGACTTTCAAATTAGGATCTTCATTTAGCTCGCTGTAGCTCGGTAGCATGTAGCTACCTGGTCTATCAGACCACTCGCCTTTCCAGTAATAACTATAATGATATTTGGTAAAAATAATAAAAATAAATTTCATAATGCAAGCAATCCCCTACAAGTTAATGAAAACTTTCTCATTACATTACATTAGGAAAAGCATTGGCCATGTTCATTTACTGTATGGTCCCAAGCAGAGGTCCTTTTATATAGAAATCTCACCTTTGTGTCGTCTGATATCAAATAAGTCAACACATGTTGATAAAAGCTATAAATATTCCAGGGTTGCCAATGTTATTTTCCTTATATCTATGAGTGTTGATATTTTTGATATCCGATGACCAAATGACCCTCATTCAAAATCATTCTTCATTACAGTGAAATGTACCTTATCTAAACACACCACATCCCTTAAAAATCATATTGCAGTGACGTCATCCTGTTTTTGACGTCGTTATTTATTGTAAAAAAAACTGTCGTGTACTTGCGGTGACATTTTTTGTAAAATCCACTATCATTATCTCCTAGCATACATAGCTTGATCTTCCACAAGCAAGATCCCCTGTTTAACATGGTTTTGTATGATAAATACTTATCTGACAGATAAATAGTTATCTGTCATAGATAAATAATTCTGTCATAGATAAATAGTTATCTGACATAGATAAATAATTCTGTCATAGATAAATAGTTATCTGACATAGATACATGGTTATCTGACATACATGTACATAAATAATTATCTGTCATAGATAAATAGTTATCTGTCATAGATAAATAGTTATCTGACATAGATAAATAGTTATCTGACATACATAAATAATTATCTGACATATTACCTTCACTTTAAAGCCAAGTACCAAGTTGTATTGCTTGATGAACAAATTTCTTTTGTCCGAGGTGACACAAGTCTCAACTGTTGTGTTGGTTTTGGGCATGAAATTACCCTCAATCATCTCAGTTTGTCAAAAATTGAAACAGCTCACCCAATTAGTGAAGTCTTTGCACTTATGATTATCTCTTGGACATAAAACATTACACCTGTGTATCTTAATTAGCAAACATTTTGCAAAATAATCTTGTTTACATTCTTAGTAAGAATATTTGTGACAACTAAATGGATTTTTTTACTTTTTGGCTTTTTCCTGATTAATTTCTTATGATCTCTTTCTGATCAAGTTTCAATTTGCAGATTTTCTTGCTTTTATTTGGTTTACTCAGAAATGGATCTTTTGCCTATTTCAATCGTGCAATAATATTTGCAATAAGCTTTGTTTTATCAACAATTTCTTCTGACTTTTAGTCTAGTCATTTGTAGTTGTATAACGATCTTTCTTATTCTTAGAATGTCTTTATTTCAAGCATATTACCATTACTTATTTCCCGAGTTAAGTATTTTTTTACCATTACAGATGTCAGCTTAGGTTTGTTTTATCTAAGATTGTAGTTGATTTAATTAGTTGCATAGATAATAGCATCAGTACTTTTTCACAAGTATTCAGTTTTCATAGTATTTTGTTTGTATTATTGTTTATCAAAGTATTGAATTAAGATTTTGTTTTGTTGAAATGCATTTTTCTCTGTTAAGTTTGTAAACTTTGAATTATTCTCTCAAAACATCAATGGTCCTCGGACAAAAATGTTTTCGAAATACTTTGAATGACTGACTCAGTCAATTCTCAGGTGCTTCTGAGATTGTGACTGCAAATGTATTTTCACTAATATTCATTTACAGGACTCCATCGACAAATACTGAAGCCACTGTTGCCATTTTACTTATATATTGGTACTTTTACCAAACCCATGTTATAGTTACTCTCACTTAACCACTATTTTCTGTACAATCTTATAATTATTATCATAATAATGATCTTCATATTGGTGCCATTTATCTTTTTATAACTGTCTTTCATTAGAATAAAATATGCATCTTTGATTTTGTGTCTGTTATTAATTTGGTTAAGTTTGATCAAGAAGGTATTCAATTAGCAAGAGGTACTCAGCAAAAAGTTACTCAGTTAAGGATTGCCCAATATTTATTATTCTCACATATATAGATCATGGTTTGAAGCATTAAATGTTTCAAAATTGAAAATGTGATCCTTATTATTGTTTTTCAGTAAGTACATAAGAATGTGTTCACTTTCTGTGTCTGTTTTGCTCAAGCACTCTGAATTGACTCATCAGGATTTAGACACACTCTAGCTTGTTTGAAATGAAAGGATCTCAAAAATAAGAAAATAATTGGTACTTTTTCCAAGACAATCTTTTAACCAATACAAAGATTTGTTTATGTTAAATACCAAGTGACATGTATCCATTTTCCTAACGCCAATAATGATTGTGATTTGGGCAAGTTATCAAAGAATATCTTAATGATCTCGTTGAGATTCTTTTTTTTTATTAATTCCAATTCCTATAGAAACTGTTAAGCTTTTCAACACGTTGTCAGACTCAAATTGATAAAAAAGCATGAATAAATGTCACTTATGTGATTTGAAAGATACTTACACACTATTCAAAGACCCCCACTAAAGTTGCAATTTCTAAAAGAAGACATTACAAATATTTCAGTTGAACAAGGTTTTGAACCCTGACCAGTAGGTTTCAGGCCACAGAGGCCAGTTGCAAATGCAGAAGTTTCTCATCACCTCATGATTAGGGTCCATTTCTTTCCTGAATAGACAAATAACCGTGAATGATATTTAATAAATATCATATTGATCATTTCAAAAAATCATTAATCCCAATGTATGTTTTCTGTAAATGATCTCAATGGTCATGTAATGTATTGTGGTCTAGCTCGTAAGATCATGCTTGTAAATTTTAGTGGATCGTATGTGTAGCTACCTAAAATAAATGTTGATTCTCCAATTTGAGTCCCAAACCACTTTCAATTTGAAGAGAGGACTTTTGATATATGGAAAGAAATGCATTAAGGGTATAATCAAACTTATTCCATGTTGAATTTAGTTTGGTTTAAATGTTTAGCAAACATGTAAAATAGACCTCTATCGTGGGTTCAATTGAGATGAAACCTTGCACACTTGAAAAAACACATGGCAGTTCTTGCAGTTCATGATTTAAGTGTGCCGAGGTTCATCTAATTTGAACCCAAGGTCGAGGTAGGTAACTATTATTTACTGTCTTCACATTGAAGAGCTTGTCAAATCTCTAGGAGGGTTGATAGCTATTTCAAACTTTAAGCCCTGCTTGCTTGTTGGGACTCGATTTTGTACACTAATGATGATCTATTCTGAATGGTCTATTGCCAAAGTGTAAAAATCAGGCATTAGAGGGCCATAGTTAAAAAACTAGAAAATTTGTGTCCATGGGACACAGATGCCCCAGCTAATAAAAAAGCTCTCAATGTTTTCAACCATAGAATTTAAAAAGAGATGCACATCTTTAGCTTAATTTAAGTTCAAACATCCATTAAAAGTTCAACGAAATTTGAAAAAAATTCAAAAATTGAAAAACAAAATATAAGATGCACACCCTTAGGATGCCTATAAGCCATGTGTGCAATTCAAATTAAATCCATTGAACGTTTTTTTAGGAGAAGTGGATAAACAACACCCCCTATCACACTACTATGAGCTTTCACTTGCCCCAAAATTCACCTAAGTTCAAAATGTCAGAAATTTTTAAAAAATTCAAAAATTGGAAGAAAAAAAAAATGAGATGCACACCCTTAGGATGCCTAAAAGCCATGTGTGCAATTTCAATTAAATCTGTTGAACGTTTTTTTAGGAGAAGTGGATAAACAACACCCCCTATCACACTACTATGAGCTTTCACTTGCACAAAAATTCACCTAAGTTCAACATGTCAGAAATTTGAAAAAAATAAAAAAATTGAAAAACCAAAATATGAGATGCACACCCTTAGGATGCCTAATAGCCATGTGTGCAATTTCAATTAAATCTGTTTTTGAGGAGAAGTGGATAAACAATACCCTGTATAGAGTGGTTACGTACGTACGAACGCATGGACAACCGAGGGTAATCCAATATGCCCCTGCCATAACCTAAGTCTATTCTTCCAACGGTAAGCTGAATTGGCAGGAACCAAACTTTGAACTATCTATTGTACTAATACTTAACGTCTGTTAAAATCAAAAGGTTGAAGGAACAACTGTATTTTTCGACATATTTAGGGGAACATTTTGCATTTTGAAATTCAGACATACTGGAGATTTTCAGTAGTGTGTACATTACGTTGTTTCTGTATTGCAATACTGATAAGCTGATAATACAGTACTGAAGCATTATTTTCTTAGGGAGATAGCTTCTTAACAAATAATAAAAGAATGCCTTACACAACCAAATTTGGTAAAACTACAATACATTTTCCTACTGCAAATTATCAAAAGGTGTTCATGTTAAATGGCCATCAGCCGTTTTCGCATTAACAGATTATGGGCTTGAGTAATGAGGTGTTTTACAATATGATAATATATTTGGCATAAATTATTATTATTTTCCTTTAAAGATGCTGTATATCATACTTGCAAGCGGTTCAGGATGAAACTTAGCTATTGAGAAATGAAATACATCACTTTGTAGAACAATCTTTCGTCGAAATTTTGATATCATATTTAGATTGTTCAATCAACAATAACATACTTATTTCGACGCTTCAAGCACAGTAACCCTCGTGGAAAGGGCATGTCATTTAACGAACCCGCTTTCGGTGACATAATCATTATGCTTGTAGGATTTACACCGTGTCTCAACTACCGTAATTGCGTTCGATGGGTATCAACTTTGACAGCAATGAATACCTAATTAGGAGAAAAAGAATATAAAATGTAATTGAGCGCGCCCTTATGTCGACTGCCGTTTCGGTATTTTTTTGGTAAATTATCTCCTTTTTGATGGATTTTGGTCCGATTTTCTCAAGGTTGGTCGCAAAAGTTTTCTAAAAATACAACGTACACATTAAAAATACTTTTAAAATTATTGCAAGTATGATATAGCATCTTTAAAGGTATTTTCTATATTGGAAGGATTCAAAAGAAAAGTCAAAGACAAGCAATTAAAAAAATCTGCTTTAATAATAATTCAGAAAATCTGATAATTACAACCAAATAATAGTTTGGTAACAAAATACTCAAATATGCTGCAGGATGATAACACTCATCTAGAAAAACTGCCATTGTCAGCAAATAACGATCATGGTTCTTTATCTTACAAAATTGTTGCTAAATCAAGGTATTTCAATTGCATCTTTGCTTTCAAGAAATTCAACACACTGTTTTAAATGATACAAATCTTAAATGGAATGTAAATAACTTGAGTATGTATAAGGAAATATAATCACAAATTAGATTACATCTTTCATCAAATCAGTTAAAACAAATTTCACAGAAAAATGCATTATTTCAATGTTCACCCTTGTTGGACTTTTATAACAGACATTTATAAGGTAAAATCAGATCAAAACCAAGCTACACATAAAGGATTTCCAATTTCCAAAGCAAAATTCTAGCCAAAGATCAATAAACATATCAAACTCACAACCTAAACATGGAATACAAATGAGATTTTGAATAAATTATGTAGATATAACACATTGTAAATACTTTGTTGGTACATAGGTTATGATATGCAAATCATATACGGGATGGAATCGTTAACTATTTAATCACAAAAGGTGACCAAAAATATGTAATAATTAATACATGATAAGTCAATAGTAAAATATTATCTCAATCTAAAGATTACACATTATGAATAACATTTGATAAATAATATGACAAGATTATGAAATCACAGACATTTTTAATACTTCTAGCGACATAAATTTTCTTTAGCAAGATGGTGATGTCAGTTTCATTTAATTTTCTTAAATCATTGTGTGAAACTTTAAATATAGAAAAAAAAGTACAGTTACTGAAATAAACTATTATATCATTTGCAGTATATTAGATGTCTAGCCAATTTTTTCCATTGTTGAAAATATAAAAGGTCAGTTTTGAGAATGACACAAATCTTAACTTAAAAGAATTATTGCTGGACATCCATAAATGTCCGGTGTCAAGAAAACGCATAATGTTACAACTTCTGAATAAAATTCATTTTTTGCAATTTCGTATTGGGCACTGCCTAAAAATAATTGAGTGATATTCCTATCATTATTTATTTAAAATACCTAATCTTATGTTACCATTCTATGACAAGCAAAGTTAACAAATATACAATCAACATAAATACATACTTTGTGACCCGACAAACATAAATATATATTTGACATATGTGATTGTTACCCCTCGACGTTCAACTACTGTAGAAATATCTTATCACATCGTCAATATTCTATACAAAGTAATCTTCGAACATGTATTGCATATGTCTATGATAAGCACATAAATGTCATTAAAAATACTAGTTTGCAAAACTGAGATCAAATTCTAAATGCAATGTCTCTTTGGCATAGGTACAATCACTTCAGTAAACGTGTGAACAAAATAAGCAACATACAAACACATACAAATATTTACATAAAATAGGCTTTAAAGGGGCAGTAGCACGATTTTTGAAAATTTTGTATTTTAAATTTTTCACTGATAATTGTACAGTTATGCTTGATGTATTATTTTGACAGTGTCATAAATCTCACTACACAAGCCAATAATCCATAGTCAGAGGACAAAGTATGGTAGATTCACATAAAATTCATGGCGGCCATTTTGTGTGCACACCTTTTATTCATTTTGTGTAAGAAAAAGGAATTGCATGGCTAAACTTAACATTATATATTTGAATTAATACGGCCCTTTTTAGTTTAAATACATGGTCTTTCAATTGGAATATTAATTTTCATTTTCCTGACATCTTATACTCCCCCCAAAAACGTGCAACTGCCCCTTTCAGGACATAACTGAGAAGCCATTACTCTTATACTGAGATCATGTGCAATAGAGGCAAATATCAGTTTTGATAATGTGGTAAAGTGATATGCAGAAATGATGTAATGATACAAATGAAATAGATGAGTTACAATGAAATGTTGAAAATAGATATGAGCACAAAACAGCAATAATTTTTATATTATTTCTTTTTCTTCATTTTATCTTTTAATTTTCAACATAAATCAGTCATAATTCAACATGGCCATACAGAAATCATTATTCCTTGTATATCATAACTATATACATAGGCTTATCAAAAACTGTTATGACTATGAAATGAATGCAAACCATTGCTATTTATCTTTAAAATCAAGATAAACATTTGAATTTAACCCACATAATCTATTATTCCCCCCCCCCCCCCCCCCCCCCCAAAAAAAATGGATGGAAGTAAAAAAACATGAATTTTTTTCAGTGCAATAAAAGGCCTTTTTTTGGGTTGTTTATATTGATATTTACAATATGCATATGTACAATCTTCATATTTACATCTCAACATTAGCATTGGCATGTCCTGATAACACATTTCTCCTCTCAATAATCGACAAAGTATTTAGAACAAACCAACCTCACCTGAATGAATGATCAAAAAATAAGACAATGTACAAACTACCCTTGAAAATCCTGCTGAACAAAATGAATATCTCCAAACTTCAAATGGCAGTTAAGAGAAAAATTTTACATTAAAGAATGAAGATTACAATGTATTGGAAGTGGAATGTATCATTATCAAGAGTCAACATATTCATCAGAAAAACTCTCGACAAAATTGCTCATATTCTTAGGGGAAAGGTTCCGAACAACATGTTCATTATAAGATACATGTTAACTAAATTTCTGACATGAATCAAAATCAACAATGATGAAAGTCTTTTAAAAACATTATGCATCAATGCTTGTGATTGAGAATATTTTATTTTATTTTTTTTAAACTCCAGTAGTCTAGATACAGATGCAATGATCTATGAGGAGGATGATGGACAAATTGACAATATTCTCACAAATGACATGTGCAGAGTTGTTCAAATGTAAGGAACAGTATCGTCTAATTCCAGGAAGCAAGGAAATGAACAGGAAACACAAATGTGATGGGAACATATGGACTAAGAGTCAACTCAATAACAAGCTCAAGATGATCCTTCCGAATGTTATCAAAAGTGAGTTCATTCTTCTCCTCTATTGACAATTTGATTGTCTATATCATATCTAGGATGTCAGAGAACAAACGTTGCTAACTCATACAAACTTATTATCATGTGTACAAGAATAGGATGTCAAAGCATGAGGGTTGCTAACTTACACATACTAAAAACAATTGACAACAAGAATACAAGCTAGCTATTACTTTATCCTAAGGCACTGTGCTCTCCATACTATACATTCCTATTGGTGATATTTGAATTGCAAACTATGAAAAATAAATTTTCTGAAAAGCATTGAAAAAACATGTAAGATACCCAGCTGTAGCTTAATGTACACTTTATGAATGAATGCATTATTGTTTAGCGCTACTTGGACAATATTTAAGCCATTAGCGATTTACACTTTAATAACTCAGCTTGTTAAATGTCAGAGCTGAAACCCGATTCAGAAGCCCTTCAAGATTGTTGATTTTGCACCAATTTTACCAGTAACTACATTTAAACAATTCAGATCTTATGAGGTTTAACCAGTTTACTGAGATAACCTCTTTGTGTTGGTGTTGCAGAAACACTTTATCAACTCAAGAGTTGACAAGATATGACACGGAATCAGATATTGTTGGTGTTGATGCTACAAAAACCATCTAATAATATGACAAAAACTTTCTTACTAGCTTTGAGAAATACATTTTCACAACAAGGTTGTCTAACGTGAGCTGACAACACATTAACTCAATATCCTGAGTTTGTTGGTGTTAAAGCTACAAAAACATTCTAACAACATGGCTGTCTTATGTTGAGTTGACAACACATTGACTCATATTCAGAGATTGTGTTAATGCTACAAAAACATCTCAATGACTTAGATTTTGTTTGACAACATGATAACTTGGATTTTCGCTGGGAAATACATTCTAGCAACAAGGTTGTCTAATGTGAGCTGACATCTCATTGACTCAATATCCTGAGTTTGTTGGTGCTGCAGCTACAAAAACATTTTAACAACATGGCTGTCTCATGATGAGTTGACAACACATTGCCCTAAATTCCTCTGAGATTGTTCATATCATAACTACACATTCAAGAATTCAGATTGTCTCGTATAGAGTTGAGAAGACATTGATTCAGATGTCCTCCTCGAGATTGTTTGCGGTAGAGTTGCCCTTGTGGAAGAGCTTCATCCTGAGAGTGTCGATGCTGTCGGTCGAGAGGAGCTGGAGGGAGGCAGGGGAACTGTGGGTACTCGACACAGACTTCTTCGAGACCGAGGTGCGGACGGATTCAGTGCTGGCTGCCTTTCTTACACCATTGCTGAAGATAAATGTTAAAATGCAGAGTGAGCATGTATGATTTAATCCCTTTCATCCGTAGACTCCAGTAACAAATGCCTGATTTCAGGTTTATAGGGGAAGAGGTGATTGAAAGTGATGGTGTGAGCTGGGTGTATGTATTTCTGCCATTAGCAGAGTGAAAGCTGTAAGTAGAGTGAGTAGGATTTCACCCATTCACACCAAAGAAACCAGTAAAATTGTCACTGACAAGTAGCATGATCAGTCTTAACATTTAGCAGTTTAGCCCCTTACAGGACCTTTTGTAAAATCAAAAAAGTTATTCATTAATGTCAAAGATCAGCTTGCTCAGACGACTTTCAAATGGTTAGTCAGTCTGATTAAAATTGGCCTAGTTCCGAGGAATAAAAGATTCAAAATATTAACTGGGGCTGCGGTCGGACTCCTGTCAAATAAACAAGTTCAATTCATGATGGAGTTAATATTTTAAGACTTTTATTCTAGGCTATAACTAAAACTAGGCCAATTTAAACAGACTGAATGGTTAGTTTACACAGAAATATTGAGGACGACTCCTGGCTACTGACCTTCGCTGTGGTGTGATGCCGAGGGTTCTGTAGAACTCTACAGTGGTTGGAGTCTTCATACTCTTGCCTGGCGCCGGGGAGAATATTGGGGTGGCCGGTAGAAGACGAGATCCTTCTGAAATCATGAAGATGCTGTAAGTCAGTAATCACTTCATGCTGATACAAAAAGGTATCATATCGTTTTGATCTGATACCAAAGAAAAACATATTTTGTCATGGTGATTTGGCATAATTAACAATACTTTTTGTGTAACCTTTCAAATGTGGCGAGGGCCAGTACCCTGCCTATGTCAAAAAGACAATTCTTTGAGTTGTATTTCATTTCAAGACCTCTGTCTTAAAAAACAACATATTCATGTCAAGCAATTATGACATTCGTGCCTTGATGTGGATATATCCCTCAGGACCAATATTGGTTGAAAACAAAATGTTCTATGACCAAATATCTCTTATCTTCAAAATAGATAGTGAATGGTTAATTGACAGTTTTGAATGTTCATAATGCATGAAGGTGTTTTTGAGAAAGTGGTTGTGTGTGTTAACAAAGGATAAGGAAACTGGGTCAAAAACAAAAAAAACATTTTGGTCTAAAAATTTAATGTCAAAATTAGGTAAAAAAAATATTCATGAGGCAGAAGTTACAGAGTTAAGGGAAAACTAGGTAGCGCTGTTAATATTTACACCAAAAGAACCCATTCTTTGTAGTTGATTATTCATAAACTTCTAGTCAAGAATGTAGAGTTTTCAAAGTGCACATGATGACAGAATGAATGACAACAGTTTCCATACCCCGTTTTTGAGCTGATTTAGGTGCGTCCCTGAAAGGAGTGATGTTCATGAACTGTTGTAGAAGTAGATTGCATCTTTCACTTTGTATTGCTTTCCTCTGAAGGAAAAAAAATTCAAGTTATCAGAAAATATGAACTGACGATAAAAAATAAGTAATAAATGTAATTTACCGAGATACTTGCAAGAACTTGTAATCCCATATAAACTAACTATCAACTAACAGTTGAAGATCAAAGTGAAGAACCTGAATCTGAACTGGAAGAAGTGCAAACTGAAGCTTATTGATAAACAATTGTTCAGGCTCCTCCATTTTCTAAAAAGATCATTAAAGACGGACCTCTTTCCCCAGTTTAATGGCTGCCTCTGTGAACTTGCGTCGCTCCTCCTCGAAGTGAGCCTTCTCCTGATAGAAGAGTTTCTTCTGCTCCGACAGTGACTCCTTCTCATCCAGCAGTTGAGTCTCCTGGTAGAACGAACTCTCCACGGACTTGGTCTGGGAGTGGAGGGATTGCTGTTGAGGTAAAGATTACTATGCTTTAGTAGGTCCTGGTGTTCTCATTTAATTATCCCTTTGCTGGAAATTGTTCTGAATTTTGTAATTATAAATTTAATTTTATCAGCTTATCAAGTATTGTCAACAACATTTCATAAAATTGTTTGTCTTCTGATTTAATTATCCCTTTGATCGAAATTGTTCTGAATATTGTATTTATAAGATTTAACTTAATTAGCGAATCAGGTATTGTCCAAAAAATTTCAAAACATTGTAAAGTTTATCACCTGTAAATAAAAAGTTAAGTGGTGAGTGACAACGATCCTAAATGAATCAACATTTTGACTTAATGTCACATCCTCATCCTTTTGCCAATTTTATACAAAATACCCTATAAAAGCCTAAATTTGCATAAAAACAGGTCATACATGAAAGAAAGGCAGTAGAATCATAGCCCCAATTCTCAGATGCAACAGTTTTAGAAAAGAAGTGATGTTATAATTGGGAACACACTCTCTGGAATTCTACAAATTCTTGTTGGATCATGTTCCATGTATCGGCCAGACCAACCTGAATAAGTTCCTCCTGCTGCTTAATGATCTGCTTGTACTTGAGGAGTTGGTCGTGAACCCTGTCCAGCTCGTCTGCTGTCCTCACACTTGAGTCTCCGGGCAGCATGCTGGTATCAACCGACCGTAGACCAGAGTCAGCCGTCCGTACACTGATGTCCCCGAGTCTACTGTCTCCCACACGCAGACTCAGCTCTGTGCTGTTCACAACTGGTGGAGACAGGCTTGTGTTCACTGCAACTACAAACAGTATCAAATCGTGAATCATCAATTTCACTGAAGGTAGAACGCATGTCAGTCTTTATCATTGACTTGATAAAGCACATTTCATTTCCTCAACATCTAAGTGCAAGCTCTCTATTTTTTAGCCCTAACAGAAAGACCTATCAATGAAAAACAACTACTACAAATTTTAAAGCAATATAGCCAGGATTAGTCAGGCTTGTAGACTGAGACCTGCTGTTCACCAATGCATATTGTTTCTCTAGATCAGTTGATATCACATAGGCTTTCTAGATTTTCCATTACAGATACTGGAAAACAAAAGTGGTTTAAATTAAGGCCCTGATCAGCGATAAGAAAATAACTAACTAAGTATTAGTATAGTGCTAAAATGCAGTCAGTATAACTGCTCTAAAGCGCTCAGAGAGAATACATAGTATTTGGTCACTGTCCGCTTTGATAAAACATATCTCATAGAGAACAAGTGGGTTCTCAAAGAGGTTTTGAAGATTGTCAAGTCCTCAATAAGTCTCAGTTCAACAGGCAGATCATTCCAGAGTTGTGGAGCTGCTCTGGCAAAGGCACGAAACCTTTGTAGAAAATTGTTCAAGTTTGGATTCTATACTTTTTAATTAAATACACAACTACCTGTTTGAATTGCAGCTGTTTTCTTTATTTTCTTTCTTATTTTTTTGCAGACAGTTTTAAATCTTCTTTCAATGTCTTCCCTAATGATGTCATAAGGCATTTGGTAGTGACCTGCAAAAGGAGAATAGGAGAAGGATGCATTAAATGAGAAGGAACTACTTGTAGCATGCAGCAAGCACATGCATTTCATTAAAGTTAACGAAAGTAAGTATGTTATATTTACATAATTACATGCTCACATGAACCAGTCATCATGAGAATCAGATTTGCAATAGAAATGAAAAACACAACAGATGCATCAAAAGTAAAGGAAAAAATCAATATTATTACGTTTCCTTAGGTTACATGGATTAAGATTAACTGAACATGGATATAGATTAACTGAACATTTTTTCATTACTTTAAAGTATGTATTTGACACTAAGATTAATCAATAATTTCAGATTTATGTGTTCATTTGCAGTTATGTAATAATCAGTCACCATATCGATTCATCAACTACCAGTATATCATTAATAAAACTTTTGAGAATTCCAGTGAACAGAAGTTGTTTATTTTGATTAAAAAGTATTGCAATGGTTATTGCAATCTTAAGTTTAAATTATTTGACACTATTATAAAAGTGTGGGGCAATTGGCTGTTGTCAACACAATAAATTGATCAAGTTAAATATTCTCTTGATCAAAAGATCATTAACTTTTTACAAGGAGCTGTTAACTGGAGGGTCATAGGTCGCAGAAAGGTCGGCTGACGCGACCCTCTACTAGGCCTTTCTAGACTCAGTATAGGAGTGAAACGGATAATATTGAGGCTAGGTTTACTTAAACTGTATTTGCAGGGTTCCTTCATTGATTGTCCTGATTGTTTTCACAGGATTTGTATCATTCCACCTATTAACCCTTTCACCCCTACATGACTGAAATGAGGCTCAAAAACATATTTTGTAAAAGGCTTCTTAGGGACAAAACATGAATGTCTTAAAATCCTGAAATATTTGCATTATTAGCAGTGACTCAGACATTTGTACTGATAAGATAGTACATGCAAAATGGTCATGAGAAAGCAGGCGGTAGTGCCATGAGGCATTCCTGTGATGACAATCATGGATTGTAGGATTAGTATGTTAGTGATTGTAAGACTCATGCACAGACCCTCAGAGAGTTCCAGGTCATCCATTGTCATGCGAGAAGACACTACAGAGCAAACATCGTCAGTCTCTTCCTCCGATGATGTGGAGGACACACTCTCTCGGGAAGTCTCCTGCACATAGCAACACACATGCTTCATGATAACATAGATCTAATATAAATCACTTTGGAGTTTATTAAAATAGGGATTTGTTGAAGAGCTAAGAGCTGCTGGTTTTTTGACATAACTTATTTTTCAAGTAGAAGTGTCAACTACAACTAAGACGTTTAGAGCTTGATGAGATGGTAATTGGCCTAGAAAAATTTACACATATTTTTGTTGCCATATTTTCTTGTAATAATACATTTCTTCATTACATTGAATTTTTAAAAAACTAAGTTTAGTAACCAACTTTTCTAAGGTTTTACAAAATTTTCAACATACTGAATAGTGTGAATGGCTTTTTCTTACCCAAGTGCGCATGATTATTCCGGGTATAAAAGTTTGCATAATGGTCATGGGAATTACAGTTTTTCTAAAAATAACTCGCATTTTGATTGGTTGACGGAACTTTTTTACACCCATTCATGATTCTCTTTGATCTTATATTTCAGTTGAGAGATATATATGACAAATCTTATACCTAAGTTGCGAAAGTCACACATTACTACAACATTTTTAAAGGGAAGTCAAGAGCTTTTGATGGGTTTTTTTTGCCTTAAATACTATTTCAAATCTTCAAGGCGGCGCTGTGTGGGAGAGTCGCCAGCCAAACTGTCGTTACGTCATAGCTCTATGACGTCATTAAACATGACGTCAAACAGTGACGTCATAACATTCCTCGCTAGGCTTGTCAAACGTTACGGAAGCTAACGACGTCTAACTTTTTCTCTCTGGTTGTGCGCGGTCAATAAATAGATGAGACAATATGTTTGTGATAAAATGTGACATAAAAATTATTAACTATTTATAATTAGAGCGTATTTTGCGAACTACTTCGAGCCGCCCATCGTGAAGTAGTGAGCAACATTATGAATGGTGTATGAGTACAATTTGTACTTTATCGGCCGCGCGTAGTTTTTAATGTTACTATTTTTTCCCCGTTTTATGCATTAATATGATCTTGGGTAAGAAAAAGAATAACCAACTCAGTGCTCGGAATTACGGATTATCTGTCCCTCGTTAATTATTGTGTCAAACTCCTCGCTGAAGCTCGGAGTTTATCGCAATAATTAACTCATGACAGATAATCCATAATTTCTCGCAACTCGTTGATTATTCTTATAGTCTCAAACAGTGTTGACCAATTTCCCTTATGAGGCTATCGGTTGTGCCAGTCCAAATCTCTTATTAACTTTGACTTTTACTACATTTTGTCACCTTTTCTAGCCATAAATAGATAGGGGACACTGTCATCTATACAAAATGAGAGGTTACCCTATCCCCATTCTCACCACCACCCTATCCCTGATCCCATCACTGCAAGATTTAGGATGAACATCCGGGCTTCTAAAAAATTTCAAGCTTATTTTAAAATCAACAACTTCTATACTCAAAATACAAATGAAGTTTCAGGACTCCTGATAACTGGGAGGGAGGGCTAACTTGTGAAAATATAACATATCAAATTTGATACTCAAAATGAATATTAAGAATGAAGAAGTGCTTCAAGAAACGGTTACCTGAGAGGGAGGACTGGGCTGTGTACGAGTGGTGCGGTCCAGGACGGAGGTGAGTTGACGCTGCATGTTCATGACACAGTTGCGGAGGTCGCTGTTCTCTACCATCAGCTCCTTCTGCTTCTCCTCGTAGTTCCCGATCACGATCTGGTACAACTCCTCCTCCTTCCTGGACAGACATAAAGATGATCGTAACAAATTTATCATCTCCATCAAATACATTTCTTTTCCATACAGGATACAGATGATAAGTCAGTGAGCATTTCAACCAATCAAAGGATCAAGACAGGAACACGGTTGATGTGTGTCAGGTCATCAATGAATCACTTATCCCAAGCATACAGATCATCAATCTTAATTTGATGTTTTAAGGCTCAAGCTCATTTTGGCTCTTACAGACACTTTGCCACTTTGCCACATCACACCCATGGAGGCTTCATTTAAGACAGAAGTTATTCTTGAAATTTAAGCATTCTGTGCCATCTACCTACCTTTAACCTATGTTTCAACGCGCATATTTGAGGGAGTATTATTAGAATAATAATACATTTGCCATAAGCTAAAATCCAATCCAATAACAATCCTTTTTTTCCCCTGATTCATTATCAAACTTTTCTGAGTGATAAACTCACATCTTCAGTACAACATTTATACAAGTTAAATCATCATACATATACTCTGTGTGGGTACAGCAATGAAATATACAGTTTCTACTCACTTGTGTCCAGAGTTCTGCCATGTTCCCCGTTGCCCCGCCCTCTGTCCACTCCTCTGTACAACATTCATCAGGTCCATCCCTACAGAAGTACATAGAAATCTATATCGGACAAGTACAGAGGTCATTGATAATTATTAAAATCTAAATATTTTAGATATTTAAATACCTACCTAACTTAGTATATGCCACTCACCTTTCTCACGAGAGACAGAGGTTTACCGCGAAATTCATCGTGCTTACCGGATGGGCTGCCCCCAGCCCACTGCGCATGAGCGGGAAACCGGAATCCTGGGTAAAATTCGTATCATACTTTCTGGAAACGAAGTCTTGTAAGAGACGTCCAATGAAGTCCGAAGGGGAGGCCGGGCGGGAGTAATTCCTACTAAGTTAGGTAGGTATTTAAATATCTAAAATATTTAGATTTTAATAAATTTTTAACCTACCTAACTTAGTATATGCCACTGATCCGACAGTAGGGAGGAGGGAGGACGAGTCATCAAGGCAGAAAAGCATCCATCAAACATCCTCCCGGAGTGGGAACGACCGAAGCGAACTGCACAGAGAAGCAAGCGGTGAACCCCACGAAGTCGCCAACAACGAAACAACTCAACAGGTGCAGGGTGAGAAGTAACGAAGTAGATGAGTTTTCAGCTTACCCTAAAGAGACGTTGGGGCAGCTAGCTGTTGGGCTACCACCAACGGTCCAAAGGTCTGCAGGCCTTGCACGTCTTCCACAGCGAGGTCTCGGAGGTAGTGGGATGCGAAGACCGTCGTAGAGCGCCAGAAACATCCTTCCATGATGGCTGGAACTGAGCAGTTGCGATGTAAAGCCATGGTGGATGCAAGTGCCCGGATCTCGTGCGGGTTGCTGGCGACAGGGTGAGGCAAGCCGGCTGCGTCATATGCTGCTAGGATGACGGTCCGGAGCCACAGCGAGAGGGTGTTTCTGGTGACTTCTCCCTTGGCAGATGGTGAAAAGGGGATGAAGAGTCTCTTCCTGGTGCCTCTCTTGGGCGCAGAGCGGTCGATGTACTCCCGAAGGGCACGTACAGGACATAAAGCGAGTTCTTCCGCATCAGAGGACGACACGATCTTGGAGAGGGGAGGGATGGTGAACGTCCTGCCCGGTTGTCCAGGGAGCTGGTTCTTGGCAACAAAGTTCCACAAGAGGCCGAGGTGAACTGAACCCTTCCTAGACTGCTCAAACCGCACTCTGGTGACGTCCAGTGCGTGCAGTTCACTCACTCTAGCGGCCGTAGCAAAGGACAGGAGGAAGGCTGTTTTCCTGGAGAGGTCTTGAAAAGAGGCTTCTGACAAGGGTTCGAAGGGAGCTCCTCGCAGATATCTGAGGACGACGTTGAGGTCCCAAGCTGGAGGTCTGAACTTGAGTTTCTGGTCCTCCAGCTTGAACGACTTGAGGAGAGCGACCAGCTCGGGAACCTTGGAGAACTTCCTGTCTGATTTAACGGCGAGGACAGAGTTGAGCGCCGACAGGTACGTAGATATAGTTCCACCCTTCAGGTGACGTTTCTGGCGGAGGTGAAGGAGGAAGTTGGCCACAAACTGGGGGTCCACGGACAAAGGATCCCGGCCTGCGTCTTTGCAGAAGTTCTCGAATGACAGCCACTTGTCATCGTACAGCGACCTCGTGGATTGCCTATGGGCTCTGGAGATGGCGCTGGCTACTCGACCTGAGTAACCCTTGGCCCGGAGTGATCTCTGAAGATGGTCCATACGTGCAGAGCGTACCTCTCGGGGTCTGGGTGAAGCTGCCGACTGAGAGGGTGACGAAGCAGGTTTGGCCACTTTGGAAGGGGGAGCGGATCTTTTTCGGCGAGAAGAAGAAGATCGGGGAACCAGCCTCTCGCCGGCCAGTAGGGCGCGACCAAAGTCAGTCTGAGGTGAAGTGTGTCCCTGATCTTGGCGACGACTTTGGTCAGGAGAATCGGAGGCGGAAAAGCGTATGCGTCCAGATTCTCCCACGACAAGGACATGGCGTCGACGGCCCAAGCTGCTGGATCGGGGAGAGGCGAGACGTACACCGGAAGCTGATGATTCTGCTTCGTGGCAAACAGGTCGAGGAGAGGACGGTGGACCTGAGCGGCGATGAGGGCGAAGGCTTCCGCGTTCAACATCCACTCTGTTGGTGACGGCTTGTCTGGTCTGGACAGGGCGTCCGCGAGGACGTTCCTGCAGCCTGGAATGTGTCGAGCTCTGACGAAGATCTGATTCTCGTCCACAAGATGGAAGAGCTCGAAGGCCTGTTCTAGGAGCTGAGGAGAGCCTGTCGTTCCTTGGTTCTTGATAGTCCAAACGACCGTGGAGTTGTCTGAGGCCAGGAGAAGGCGGCTGCCTCGTAGAACTTGAAGCCAATGCGTCACTGCTAGGATTACTGCCTGCATCTCCAGATTGTTTGAGTGCCAGGTGGTCTGAGGATGCGTCCAAATGCCTGACGCAGTCTGATCCCCGAGATGAGCTCCCCAGCCCTGGAGCGAAGCGTCCACGAATAGTTCCTGGTTGTGTTGAAACTCTAGCAAAGAGACGCCTTCGCAGACGTTCGATGGCTGTGTCCACCAACGGAGGTACTGGCTGAGGTGCGCAGGCAGGGAGATCCTTACTGACGTGTCGTCCGACCGGATGTAAGGGCTGAGAAACACCTGGAGAGGGCGGATCATGAGACGACCTCTGAGCGTGAGGGCCTGAGCGGACGTGAGGAGTCCCAGAAGAGATTGCCAATCTCTGAGTCGAAGAGGGGACACCAGGGCTCGGTGGACGAAGGACTGGATCTTGGTCCACCTGTCTGGAGGAACGAGTAGGAGGCCCAGGTCTGTCCGGAAGCGCCCCCCTATGAAGGTCAAGTCTTGGGAGGGGACAAGCTGAGACTTCTCCCGGTTGACTAGCCATCCCAGCTGGCGGAGGAGGTCGAGGGCCAACGCCGCCTGTCTGCGTAGAACGAGTGGTTGAGGATTGGACATGAGAATGTCGTCGATGTAGGGGTCGAAATGCATCCCTCTGAGATGGAGATAGCGGCAGATGGGAGCTATGATCCTCGTGAATAACCACGGAGCCGAAGAAATTCCAAACGGCAGGATCCGCCACTGGTAATGTAGGCCCTGGAAGATGAACCGCAGGAACCTCCTGTGAGGCGGGTAGATCGGCACGTGGAGATAGGCGTCCTGTAAGTCGAGGCTGACCATCCAATCGCCTGGAGACAGCTGGGCTCGGAGAGCGTCTAGGGAAGTCATGCGAAAGTGGGATGGTGGCTCCATGTAAAGCTCGTTGAATGTCGCCATGTTGTGGATCATTCGAAACTTGGTGGAATTTTTCTTCGGGACCAGGAAGATTGGTGAGTAAAACCCTGGGGCGTGATCGGGTTGTAGCACCAACTCCAGAGCGTTCTTGTCGGTAAGCGTCTTGATGTTCTCTGCTAGAAGAGCGCTCTGGGCTTCTGAGTAATCCTGTGCCAGGGGAGTCGCGGTCACGGGGGGAGGGCAGGTCAATGGCAACTTGTAACCTGTCCTCAGGGTGTTGGTGACGTAAGGATCTTCTAGTATTGTCCAGTTGCGCCAGAAGATCCCTAATCTCCCGCCTACGGGTGTGGGGTGCACCGGCACGACTGGGGGCGGGAGGACCCAGCCGCTTGGGGCGCAGGCATCACTGTCTGGCGTAGGGTCGCTTGCCACCCCTGCCTCCGCGTGGCTTGGGGGCGTCCCTTCCTCTGGAGGAGTTGGCAGATCGCTGGTACTGCGAGGAGGGACCCGACCTGGAGGGCTGCGTCCTAACACGCTGGCGCTTGTAAGGGCGTTGGCTGTTGTTGTTCTGCCTTCGGAACGAAATGTTGGAAACGTGCTGTAACGTCCGGAAGGCAACCTCCGTCTGAGTGACTGCGGCCTGCTCCTTGTAGACTTCCAGGATCTTGTCCGCGAAGAGCGTCGATGCCGTGGGGGGAGCCTGTAAGAGGGACTTCTTGAACTCAGAGTCCCACGCACACTGGTCCAGGAAGCCTGAGCGTCGAAGGTGAGTGAGGGAGCCGAGGCCAGCTCTCACGTTGTCGAGGACAAGCACCATGTTGCGCCGCTGCCAGTCCATCAGGGTATGGAGGTGATCTAGACGGGAAGGGTTGTCGACGTCTAAGTCGGCCTTGATCGCGTCAGTCGAGGTGAGGAGGATCGACAGCGGCCTCAGAGTCCTTCTGAGGGCGGCCTCCACCGAAGAGATCTTAGTGTCCGAAACCTTGTACGTATGGTTGAGGTTTGGGGCCAGGCGTCCTATGGCGTCGTCCAGGGCGGCGGCCTTGTCGAAGCGGCTGAGCGAGTGTACGGGCGTGGCTGCAGGTAGCTTCGAGGACTTCAGGGAGGAGGACAGCGAGAACTTCTGAAAGTCGTCCTGAAGAGCGGCTATACCCTCCAGCACATCAGGGTGAGGGGGGAGCTTGAGGTCAGGGTCCTCACGCACACAAGTGAGAGGGTCCGAGCCACCAGGGGAGGAGCCCTCTGGGAGCCTGTCAGCGATCCAGCTCGAGACCATCTTCAACGGCAAAAAGGTGGGGCCCTCTGCCTCGTCGTCATCGTAGTCTGGGACGAAGTGACGTTCATCATCAGAGATAACGGGAGAGTGGCGCCTCTTCCTTGAAGATCTGGGCGTCTTCGGTGGCGTCCGGGAGCCGGAGCGGCGTGAGCGCCGGGAGGTGGACCTGTCCACTGACGGAGAGCGAGAGCGGGAAGGCGTCCTGGAGCGCCGCGAGCGTCGTTGGCGCCGAGGAGGGGAGGGGCTCCTGGAGCGACGAGGTGAGCGGGATGTCCTGACGTCCCTAGGAGGGGAGTCCCTGGAGCGCTGGCGCCGGTCTGAGCGCTGCTTGGGGTCCAGGCGCTGGCGTTGGTCCCGATCTCCCGATCGTTGGCGCTGATCCTGACGCTGGTCACGATCCCTGGAGTGCTGGCGCTGGTCCTGGCGCTGGTCCGAGCGTTGGTCGTGACGCTGGCGAGTGTCAGGGCGCTGGTCCTGGCGCTGGTCCAGGCGAGAGTCCGGGCGCTGGTCCTGGCGCTGGCGTTGGTCCTGGTCCTGCGACAGAGGTTGACGGGCCATCAACTTATCAAACATGCTTGACATGATGAGCACCAGTTCCGAGCGAGAGAGGGCCGAAGACGTGCTGGGCGTCGGAGGCGGCGTCTGCCGAGCAGGAGGAGGAGGAGGAGGAGGAGGAGGAGGCGGCGTAGGTGAGCGACGAGGCTCCTCCTGGCGTGGAGAGTCCAGAGAGCCGGCCGGCTCGACTGGAGGGAGGTCGGTGGTGGGGTCAGACATGCTCCTACGTCGACGCTGGGTAAGTCTCTTCCTACGAGCGGAGGTGAAGACCTTGAAGTCGATGGGGGAGAGGTCAGAACACTCTGCACAGCGGTCGTCCACGAGGCAGATCCTGGGAAGACAGTCTGGGCAGCGGAGGTGTGGGTCCTTGGCCGACTTGGAGGAGCGACACAAGACACAGTAGACTCTTGGCATAAATACTGTAACACATAAGTCAGAGACATGCCAATCATGGAGACACACACAAGGGGAATGCATACAAAAATTTGAAATTAAGAATTAGAAATTTGTTTAAGAGCGTGCCCCTTTAAGGGCAAGCGAAAACGGGAAAATTTATGTCCCGGAAAGGTTGCCGTAGAAAATTAAATAAGATGTAATGAAATAATTTTGAAGGAGAAAATTATTATTACAAGTTTATTTAATAGGAATGAATGCAAAAATGAAATGCATTAGATGGAATATGTAATATGAAATTAATATATAGGGATAAGTGATTATGATATATATTAATTTGTGATTGAAAAAAAATTTTATGAAATTTTTTGTGAAAAAGATATAGAAAATAAAATATAATGCGATATATTATTATTTTTATATGAAATGGGATATAGGCTGCTGGAAGTAATGCATAGAAACACTTAGGAAGTGATTAGAAATGCAAAACGAGTTTTTAGAAGGAAAAAACAGGCAGCCATAGTCTTTGGACCAAAGCAAGGTAGATGTGACGTAAGCAGGAAATGCGGACGTGCAGAAAAGCAGGTCAACAGAACCAGCCCACGTAGATGGAAAAACAAGAGGGAAAAGAAGGAAGGGGGGTACGAAACAGGCAGATCGACCCCCCAGAAGGTATTTCCAAGTGAAATAGAACATGCAATGACGTAAACATGGCGAGGTGCCACGTACATGATCAAAATCACCAAGTGCAAAAAGATCGCGAAAGCGAAGTCAGAAGGAAAATCGATACATTAGAAACGATGGGGGCAGCAAAAGGAGTAATGACGGAAGGAAAGGAAGGAAAAAGACCAGAAAAACCAACCGTGAAGAAAATCAGTAAGCGAGATGAAATACATGCGTTCTCTAAGAGAGAGAAAGAAAGTATGATACGAATTTTACCCAGGATTCCGGTTTCCCGCTCATGCGCAGTGGGCTGGGGGCAGCCCATCCGGTAAGCACGATGAATTTCGCGGTAAACCTCTGTCTCTCGTGAGAAAGGTGAGTGGCATATACTAAGTTATGTAGGTTAAAAATTTACAACTTCCCACACAAGGTAATAACTTGCAAAAGTCTCCATCACTGGGTAATACCTTGCTGCCTAACTTCAACATTTGTGGTTGGAGTGCAGTACAAACTTTTCGAGATTTCTCATTGGATAACAAGATTAGTGTCAGCAGTATTGAGAGCAAGCAATTAAAAGTTTGGGTTTTGCTGCAAAGCCTAACACAGGCCAATTATATGCCATGCAGGGGGACTTGTAGTTGTGGATACCAGTAGTCGATTTATATTGAGAGAAAAGTTTGAGATCTAGAAAGTTTTCAGATTGTTATTGAAAAATATAGTATGGACTTTTATGTGATCTACCTTTGAATCTCTATTCTTTTTATTGTACAAAATTTATTTAAAGTTTACAAATGGATGTCACAAAAGCTAACCAAACCCTAATATTGTTTACAAGCTTTTATCTACCTACCAACTTTCCTTTTAGGATCCTTCTCGGCCAGCAGTTGATGCAGCCTCTCTTTCAGTTTGATAGCCTCTTTTTCATGTTTGCGGACCTCATGTCTGGCCTGAACTTCCTTCTGTTGTAGCACTGCCTGTAGTCTCTTTACCTGCCAGCCAACATCAAAGTTTTTTTCTCATAGTCATTCTTTAAAATGTAAGGAGTTACTTTTACCAAAGGTGTTGCAATTAACAGACCTAACATGATATTTTGCAGAGATTTTGAAATAGTATTTGCCAATATAGTGAAAGAATAGAAATTGTCTAGCATTTATTTTCAACATTTGTCTTGGTAGATCATTTGTATGAGCTTTGAAGATACAAATACACTGATTTAGCACAATGACAATCTTGTTTATGTACTCAAAACACAATTAGGATGGACCTGTCCTAACCTCTTCTTTCTCAGTTTTATGCTTGGCAGATACAGCCTTGTGTTTGACAGTGAGTTGTCGATACTTCTCCTCCTGTTTAGAGAGATTTCGCTCCAACAACTCCAGCTCTCTCTTCAGCCTATTGTTGGTGGCAATGTAGTGGTCTTTCTCACTGTTGGACCGATGCAACCTGAAAACAAAACAGTCAGTAATTAGCACTAGTTCAGTAGACTGTTGTGTGAAGCTTCGCTAGCAAAATGTCATAAATAGGCCCTAGGGCCTTCTAATTGGCCTCAGGTCCCAGAAATTTTAACCGGTAGTGGTTGTGGACGAGGAGGAAATGATGAAATAGTAGGGTATTGTGGGATATTATTTTCTAGGTTTGTATACATTGGAGACATATGCTTCCGGATTTCATTGAGAGGTAAGATTTGGTCCTTTCAGCTGTAATTTCAGTGTCGAGAGTATGTATTTTCACTTCAAAACAAATCCCCCAGTCCCACAATGTCAGGTAGCTTTGCAGCGACCCATATCACTAATGATAAATGCACTGGAAATTGATTGTGGACTGAGGCCAATTAAATATGATCATGTAATGAATTGAGCTTTAGTGTGCTCTCAGAACAGCACATAAGTGTCCAAATGGTTAGTATTCTTACCCAGTATGAGGCTTTTTCTGACTCCTCAAACATACGGGTACCTTGTTTTCAGATGAAGTAAATGTATGACTATTAGGATAAAATTATATTTCTTTTCATGCTTAAAACTGACAATCTGTTACCTATTTTCAATTTCTTCTTTGATACGTGAACTTCTTTGATAGAGCCTGAGAACTTCATAAAGCCTGTTGACAAGGGATACTGTTGTCACAGAAACGCCAGCATCAGGTTGCAAGGTACCAAAACCAATCACTTGAAGTTCCTGAAAATCAAAAAAAATATTTTTTTTTATAGTTTTCAATTCTAATAAGATCATGAATATATATATTTTAAGTTGCAATCCACGTAGCCATGGCCCATACAAAACCGAACATATCAGTCAAATCAGCTATTTTTTAGGAATGAGGTTAAAGAAGACAATGGCAAAAAGTTTTAAAGTTACAAGTTATGAGTGAGATCTGTTATTATCAACTCAGCAAGTAAAGGGCTAAAAGATCATAAAAGGGGACATAACGCCAGAGAGTGGTAAACTGGTTTAGAGCTATTTCTCTTGCCATAGAGTGATTAAACACATTTCTTTCAGTTATAGGTTAGACATGTACATACAAAGATATGTTAAAAATTCAGTCAGAATTACGTAGTTTTTTTATTTTTATTTAAGAAATAAAGTTCGCTCTACCCCAATGTGTTTTGTAATAAAGTATAGTTTTGCCCTGAACTATTATAGTTAAAGCACGAGGACGGTAGTCCGAGTGCTTTAACGTTGTAATAGTTCAGGGCAAAACTATACTTTATTACAAAACACATTGGGGTAGAGCGAACTTTATTTCTTTTCTAAGATACCAAACTTATTTGCAGGGAAGTATAAACATTCTTATAATTTCAAATTAAAATATTGTTAAAATAACGTAGATTATATATCCATGAACAGGGCTAACTGCTGGCTATTCCATGTTTAGAACACACCCCCTAATTCAAAATATTGTTTTTTTAGTGAAACAGTTGATTTTGTTAATGTAGCAGTTTTATTTTCTCATTTATAAGGTTTAAATTTTTATTCTCTTGTTTTTTTTTCATTTTTCAAACAAAACAAAAATATCAGACAACTCATGTTTAATAAAACGTTACTTTTGAACAGTCAAGTTGTGCGATCATGCAGTGCGGGCCACACTGCCCATATAAGGCTTATCACGTGATTGACATTCCACAAAGAATTATGGGTACTGTTTGTTAGGAAGCGTGGTAGATCTAGATCTATCATTCTCTTTTTGCTGTTGTCATAAAAGTTTAAGTTGATGGTAAGTACCACCGCTAATATTAGCTGACTGTGTACACCATGAAAAGGAGTGCAAACTGTATTGGTTGGCACGTTGTTTGGCAGAGACGGTTGACGTGTGTCAACGTCACAAATGCTACGGGGCGCCGTGACCTGACGTGGAATGTCAACGTGGTCACTCGACAAGCATGTTGGAGGCAGAGCATTGCTCGCAGCGTTGTTCCCCTGTGAGATGGAGTTGTTATGTAGCTTTTCAACGACTGCTCATTTCTGTGACCAGTGATAGACATGATACCAAGGGCCCCAACCCCGGCTTGGGAAAGTTCGGTTGATAGGGATGCGCCATGTTGTTTGATAGAACCGAGACCAAAGGTTACCATGGACACGCGAGTTTACGAGGGGGCAGCTGGGAAGAGCGGATGGCGTCATTCAATTGTTACGTCATGTAAAAACTATACCTTTATTGTCTGATAAAGTACTTTTTTTTCGATTGTTCTAACCGCTAGGCATCTTAGAACATGATTTAAAGGTATTAATGGGAATATCCTTTTAAATTTTGAATATGCCCCTTATATACAGATATATTATGTTTGAATAATCCAGGAATCAATACTGAATACTAGAAGTGTGACGATACAGATTTTTCACAATACGATACGTATCACAATATCTCATAGCGATACGATTCGATACGATACACATCAAGATACACCCTTTAAAGGTTTTTGACACAATGAAATATTCATTTTTCATAAATACTCTCATTTTTAGGCAAAATAAGCCATTAAAAAGTCAACAATACGTATCACGATTCAGTGAATGTATCACAATACATGTATCGTCAGATGAAGTATCACGATTCACAAATACAACGATATATCGTCACATCTCTACTGAATACTCTACCTGATCAAGGTAAGTGAGACAATTCTGTAGGTTGTCTTGTGTACAAAAGGTTGCATCATTGGAAACACCAGGAGTGGACGGAAGCCAAGATTGAGAGACGTGGTTGTCCTTCATTCTGCTTTGTGACGTGTACATGGAAATCAAGTCATCAGCCTGTTCCTTCAGTGCACTCCAGTCTGCCATAGTGAAGGACCTATTAGGAACAAAAATAATGAGGAAGCATTAGGATTTTTCATAAAGATAAGTTGGTCATAGAATTTTCCAGACAGGTATTATACCTTCCTAAGATAAATTCCTTTTCTGACAATAAGTCTGTAAATTATATGGTAAAGCATTCTAAAAACTGAGCCAGCGTCTTCCTGGCTTCATTGGTACGTTTGGGTGCGCGGTCATCACACATAAAGTAGTGTTTGAAACAAGGCCCGTCTGCTAGACGATCATGCTCGCCTCAGTAGCTCTACTACTCCGTGCAATGCTACGGCTACGCTGTTACCGAACGGAGGTTTACCAGAGATAGTCACGACAGCATACATTGTCTACCCGTCCGATTACTTTTGGAGTATTTTCCAAAATTTTACTAGGCCTATTTAAATCTACATAACACTGCTTTTGGGCAGGCTACTTTTCAAGTTTATTTCATACACTGCTAAAAAGCGAAGTTTAGGTTATCTGAAGTTGAACCATCTGAAAATGTTTATTTTTCACCGTGCAAACATCATGAAAAAATATTGCTGAACAGCTGAAATCAATTCCTTTGGACACAAAAGCAGACTTAACTCTGAAACACCATTAATACAGTGTTGTTCCTAGGTGATCAGCTGAGGGGGTCATTTTGACAATATTTTGGCTGATGGGCCCCCTTTGCAATGGTAAAAGTATCCTATATCTTATAATTCTAAGGGACACCAAGCAAAAAGGGTGGGCAAATGTCCCCAGGACCCCCTCTAGGAACAACACTGTAAATATGAGAGCTTCAATCTGATAGATGATATAATAACCTTACACTCATGTATATGAATCAACATTCGCAGTGTTTGTTTGATAAATTCTCTTGGCAGTAAGTGACTTTGACACAGTCAGATATGATCATATGCCTCTGATGCTGTCACTCGCTGATCAATGTGACCGAGAATTATTATTAATAATTAAATTACAATAAACTATATTACTTTATTTTGGAAACAATGGAGATTAATAGATAATTAAATGAATATGTTATATTTATAACTTGACATTAAACGGTATCAATGTCATCAGACAGTGTTCAGTGTCAACTAAATCATTACTTGACTCGCGATTCCGCGTACCTGCCAACTTGAAATTTGTCCATTTGTGGCGGCAGGTAAAGCTGCACGGCGTCGCATAGTTTCGTCTCCATTCGGGTTGTAAAATGATCAACATTTAAACATACACATTCTCCACAGTTTTTTAAAAAAAAACGCAAGTTTATTTCTGATCCTTTGGCGATAGATTTATTTTTGAAACTTATCATTTAGATCCATTGCGTTGGTTTCGTATATTCGCGAGACGTCACATGATGCATCATGTGATTTCTATAAATAGATGAACTCTGTTGAAATGAATGAAGCGAGCATATCTGACAAATAAAAACAAGCACTTCTATCAATGTTGATACGTGGTCACAATTGAAGACTTTCACATAAATCCATTGGCTGTCATTTTTGTGTGAATACCTTTAATTCATTTTTTGTAAGAAAAAGGAATCGCATGGCTGAACTTTCCATTATATTTGATTTGATTTATTACCGGTTCTTTTACTTTTAATACAGTGTCTTTCAATTGGAACCATTTATTTTCATTTTCCTGACACCACCTTATATATATCCCCCCTACGTGCTACTGTCCCTTTAAACAAAGAAACGAGACAAATGTTACGGATAACAACTTCTTAATTTATTTTCACTAAGTTTCTGGACCACTTCTTGACCCTAATCTGAAGAAGGGGCGAGAAGTGGCCCAGGAACGTAGCGCTTGAAAATGAATAAAAAAGTTGTTAGCCTATCCATGTTAGGCTATTTGTCTCGGTTTATCACACCAATTTCTAAATTCCTTGAAAAGTTTCATTTCACAAACAAGTTGCCCTATTTCCTCTAAATTGTCCAGGCGCTTATTTTTTCAGCGACCCTTTTGCCCCCGGCGCTTATTGGAGACCTGGCGTTTACTGAGGGCGCATATTTACCCAATGGTTAGGACCCATAGACCCGGCGCTTATAAGAGACCCGTCGCTTATTTTCTCAACTACCAATGACCCCACGGCGCTTATTAGAGGCCCGGCGCTTATTAGAAGAAATACGGTAACATTGGTCGCACGATCTGAGAACATGATAGAGGACAGTTTCTCCTGCAAAGCATATCCCTCGACAGATTCAGTTATACCGGCTAATCAAAACCTTGCTGTTGAGCGTCGAGTGTTATAATTGTGTGCTTGCTCTCTTCAGCTATTAGTGGCGACCTTCATTGATTTCTGAAATGAAATAGTTTTTTAGCATTAGGTAAAAGGCTTATAATTTACACCTGGATGGCGTTTCATGTATGTAGGCCTACATTTACGATCAAGTTGGCGCCAATTAACTAGGGGGTTAAAAGATACCAAATACTGTTAGCTAGCTTAATGTGACTGACACGCCACTTGTTATTTGAGGGGAAGTTGTTTTAGAAAAAAATCACAAAATCGTTTAATATATTAAATATCATTTAGCACTTCACCCCACCTTCAGAAGACCGCTGCTAAATCTAAACAGCATCAGACGAATCGGGGCGTTTTTCGCAAGAGGTGGGACATACAAATCTTTTCGGACTGTTGGTCGGGGGTAGGCCTATCTATAATAATTCAACCTTATATTCTATCAGTGCATTATTATTATTGTTACATTAAAACTCAATCTTAATTAATAAAAATATATATTGCTCAACTACGTTAGCGTATAGATCTCGCCAAGCTCCGATTAACGTAACCATGTGATATCTATAAGCTTACGTTGTGCACCAATATATATCTTAATTTATTAGGATTGAATAACACTGACATAGAAAATGTAAAAAAGTATTATTGGGTCTATGGACTTTTCCCTTTTAAGATTACAGTATGTCCATATTGAAGACATATCTTCACAACGTCACGACAGAAACGAGAAGATTTCCAACAATTCCCGCTTCGCCCTTGACATCACGAGACCAAATTGTATGTACATATATCAGCCAACTGCGAGGGAGTGGAATAGGTCAATAGGAAGTGAGCTTGAATAAACTCAGTCTGATTAAAATCGACCGTAATCCGAGGAATAAAATATAAAAAATATTGTCTCTATCGGGGCTTGAACCAGCCAGAACATCCTCTGTGAATGAGAGGAAAGCCGGACTGGTTGAAGTTAAAACCCCACTAGAGACAATATTTTCACACCTTTTTCCCTCGAATAATAGTCGATTTTAATCAGACTGGAATAAACTGAAGTTTAGCTGTCGCGTAATCATTTGTCAATAAGTTCCCAATAAACGAAGACGGTTTAGAAAAAAATCTTATAAAATAAACTATCTCAGATGTCTATAAAATATCATGCCTTTTTGTATGGTTTCATTTAGTATAAATGATATAGCTCTTTTTTTAAGAAAAATGAAACAATTAAAGATATAACCAGAGATGCCGCCAAAATACTTGTGCAAATGCTTGTTCATTCACGACTTAATAGTAATAGCTTACTGATTGGAAACAGTAAACGTCAGTTGTACAAGCTCCAGAAAGTTCAGAACGTAGCGGCAAGAATTGTGACCAGAACACCAAAAGCATGTCACATAACACCTGTGCTTAAGTGTCTACATTGGCTTCCCATCGAAGCGAGAATCAAATTTAAAGTTCTATGTATTACTTACAAATGTCAACATAATATGGCTCCAGCATATCTTTTAAATTCCTTGGAGGACTATACCCCTGCAAAAGATCTTCGATCCCAGAATTTGAAGCTTCTCAAGATGCCAAAGTATAAAAACACCAGTTATGGACTTAAATCTTTCAGCTGTACTGCTCCAAGACTTTGGAACCAACTTCCTTATGTCATCAAAATGTCATCCTCACTGACTGTTTTTAAATCACAGCTCAAAACTCATCTATTTTCTAGCTATTATTCATAGATTCTACCCATAGACTCTAATTATAAATATCCTTAATCAATGCTACCAGTATTACTTTTAGGCTTTATTTCATAGCATTTCATCTCATCACCTTAAATTTTCTTATTTTCAATGCGCTTTGAGCATGCACCTTGTGTATGGATATAGCGCTTTATAAATGCCCATTATTAGGTCTTCAAGACAAAGTCTGGAAGACCTATTGTTATTATCCGATTTCTTCAAGTTCTTTTCCTCTATTATTATTATTTGTACTTTTTTTGTGACAGAGCTACAGCCCAAACGGCTACTCCAAATTCTACCAAACTTGACATGCAGATACCCCTTACCCTGGAATCGACATGCTAAGCTTTTGGGCAAAATCGACCCATACATTAAAGGTCCAGGTCGAATCCAAAATCGAAAATTTAACATTGATTTTTTTTTCAAAATGCACTTAGAGACTTGAAAATTTTTTTAAAAGAAGCGCAATGAAAAATGATGAAAAAAAGTGAATCAGGACAAATTCGTAGGTCAGGTGATTTGGCCGCCATCTTGCTTTAAGTGCATTTTCGACCGTTTCCGACCCCACCCGCCTTTGACAATCTTCTTCTCTGAAGATACTTGCACTAGAGAGCTGAAAGTCATACTCAATGTAGCTGAAGTATTGTACACAAAAGTTTTTAACTGGAATTTTGCTAACATTAATACTTTTTGTGCTGTGACCTTTCAAAGTTGACCAAAATCTCAAAATCGCCAACTTCAAGGGCAGATAACTCAAAAACCAGACCTTAGAATTCAATGATTTTTGCATGACAGTTAGACATTAGCAAGGTCTTTAAGATAAAAGAATAAAATCGCTCGCGAACAGTCACTTCCGGTCACGAAGAAGGAGCAAACTTTGCATTTTGGAAAACGGGTGTTTTGGTGGGTATGTTTGAAAAACTCTTGTAAACCAACAACACATGATAAATACTTGTTCTATATATCAAATGAAAGATAAAAGACCATACAATCTTGGATAAATCTCATTAAAATTAGATGAAACATTAACATTGAAATTCGGAGCATTTAAATGTGGTCAATCCTACTTTCGTTTTGAATGATTATGATACATTTATGATTGAAAAACTGTACTTTATGGCAATAAAACACTAGGCAATGTTTTATCTATCATCAGGCAGCAACAAGACTGTGTAACCTGAGATGATTAATGTTTGCAGCCATGTTGAATTTTCTGTAAAGGTTTAAACGTTGAATATCAAGTGAAATATGGTAATTTTGATAATGTAGTAGTAACTGTTTACCTCTTAGACAAAAAGCCATGTGAAGGTCAAACAGTATGTGAAGGTCAAACAGGAATCTTGAAGACCTAAGTACTGCCGCGGCAGTCCTAGTTATTATTATTATTATATACTGAACATGAATCTAATTACTTTATTATCCAGACGATGCTAATGTTTGCTTTTACAATCTCGCAGCAGGGGCTTAAGCCACAGAGCAGAATGTAAGATAATTGGTCATCATTTGAGAACCTTCGATTTAGATATAGTCGGACACGCCAAAAGTCCTAAATAATATCATTAAAACTATATATGCGTATAGCGAACTCGGATATAGGTAATTTACGGATATAGCGAACTGAATTTCACCCCCGAGGCCCAATTAGCATTGCTAATTGCGAACTCATTCAGTGTCAGTATGATTAACATTGTCCACTGTCATTATATGTACATGATTTATGAGAATAAAATCCTGTTCTGTTCTGTCAGCCCAACGTCGTCATTACTGCTAACAGCTAACTCACTCAGTCAGCTTAGTCAATCAGCGGTATCATCTAGTACTCTCTTAGGAAATTTATTGGTAAGTAAACAACGAGATGGACAACCAAAAATTCAGGATTTTGTCAAATGTATATCTGCTATTGAATAAATAACCAGAATAAAGTTGTTTAGTGCAGTACATGTATGAATCTTTATTATTTTTGTTACATTGTATTTTTAAGGTTATACATTATGTGATGGCGGCAAAACACCGGATATAACGAACTAAATTCGTTGGTCTTGTACGTCATGCAATGGCTTATTTTCTCTTACAAAAGGAAAAAACACATCAAAATTACCTGAAATTGATACAATATAAATGATGTCGTCTAAGATCGTCTAAAAGAAGCAAGAAATGTAACAAGGTATTATCATGACGTACAGGAAATCTACACGCTAAAAGGTTTCGTAACAGATATTTAAAAAGGGTTTTAATATGTTGCTGTAGCCCTACAACTATCACAAGGCTAGTAAGCTCTTAAAGGGGCAGTAGCACGTTTTTATGGGGAATATAAGGTGATGTCAGGAAAATGAAAATAAATGGTTCCAATTGAAAGAAAATGTATTTAAACTAAATGAAGCAGTACTAATTTAAATATATAACGTAAAGTTTAGCCATGCGATTCATTTTTCTTACACAAAATGAATTAAAGGTGTTCACAAAAAATATTTTGTCCTCTGACTATGGATGATTGGCTTGTGTAATGTGATTTTTGACACTGTCGAATTAATACATTTAGCATTAACTTACAATTATCAGTGAAATATTTAAAATATAAAATTATCAAAAAACGTGCTACTGCCCCTTTAATGACTACGATAGCGTTTATAAATATCATCTTACCTGTGACTACTTCCTTTGCAAAACAAGGCTACAGAACACAATAAAATTGGTGGATAAACGCCGAAACACTGCTCCACTTACTGTATCAATGGAAGATATAATTTTAATATAATTTAATATAATTATCTGATCAGAAATGGCTGATTGAGTTTAATATAAAAAAGTTTATTTCTTACTACCCTACCAACATAAATAATGATCTATGTCTGACAGTGAAAACATGAAATAAATCAAACAACAAAGTAAAAATAGAGTCGCAGGAGACGATAAAAGGATTTAAATTACGTCATCCTATTGTTATCTCGCTCCATTATTTTTCAAGTTTTTTTACTTCAAATTTAATTTTTTAAGTTATGTTTTTGAAAAGGCATTAAGTTGAGTGTAATTAAAGTCGGTTAATATCCTCGTAACTCCCTGGGGCCCTCGGCTCCATTATTTTTTAGGAATGGAGAGTTACTCGGACATGCGCCTTTCAGACCGAAAGATAAAGAAAATAAATGCTCTCCTGATCAGAAATTCATCAAGTCAAGTTAATCTCAAGAGAAAAAAACTCATGTATTCGCTCTCTCAAAGCATGTCCAAAGCGCGCACAGTAATAATACACTGGAGCAAAAGTATTTCAAATTGTTGCGATCGTATTACAATACGTCCCGTGACCATGTTTCAATTGCTTGTACAGCTGTGGGCTGAGTGCAATGCGGATGAAGTGCCTTGGCCTGGGACACAGTGCGAGACCTAGGACAAATACGATTGGTGCCTCCACCGGGATTCGAACCCGTGCATGGGAGGACAGCACACTGATCATTCAAACACTGACTTGGTTCTTGGTGAGATACTACTGACTCTTTAGAATAATTGGTAATTTCATTAAATTTAATTGAAACAAGGATGTTCATAGTTCAATGACCTTGATAGAAACAACTTATTATTGCTCATTTATTTATTCATGTAAACAAAATTATAAGCGTTAGTGATCCACAATTTGAATTAAACAATATTTTACTTACCGCTCATTATGTCATTTCACCTAAATTAATTTTGGGCGTACTCTTCGTTATGTGTATACCGTACATACGCGCTGAATTTATAGACGCATGTACTCCACAGTGCTTTTGACTGCTATGTTCTGCCTTGTTGCTCATAACACTATCGACGTGATTGTTGACATTGAATGGTACACCGACACATGTGTAAACAAATCCCCACATTCTTTCCAACAGATTAGCGGAGACATAGGGAACACTGGGCGATATGAATTTGATCCTACCGATAAATGTCTGATATTATCACCTTTTATTAATCATATACGACGTAATACTTGCTACCGTGTACTTGTCATTCTATACGATATCAGTTACGTGATTACATGTCGTCAATTGTCGTTGACTATGTGATTAGATGAGTTACATGTCGTCATGGGTATCGCTCATATATCATATATATAGTATATAAGCAATACCCATGCATCAAGTGCTTGTGGTCCCGTGGTCTAAAAAACATTGAAACGCAGGCTCTTAAAGGGACAGTAGGATAATTTTAAATTTCATTTTTTTTTCATTGACAATTGTAAGTTAGTGCTAAATGTATTATTTTGACAGTGTCATAAATCTCATTACACAAGCCAATCATCCTTAGTCAGAGGACAACGTATGAAGATTCCCATAAAATCCATTGGCGGCCATTTTGTGTGACCACCTTAAATTCATTTTGTGTAAGAAAAAGGAATCGCATGGCTAAATTTTAGGTTATACATTTGAATTATTACTGCTCCATTTAGTTTAAATACATTGTCGTTCAATTGGAACCTTTAATTTTCATTTTCCTGACATCGCCTTATATTCCCCCTTAAAACGTGCTACTGCCCCTTTAAAATGTTACTCGTTTCTGTTCATGAATGCCTTCAAAGACGCAGTGAAAAAGTTCTCAAAGGTTATATTTCTTTCTTTTTTGTTCATGTTCAATAATAACAAATATTTGGAGAAAAATATATATCCCATCATTTTTTGCAAGATCATAAATTTTTTTTTTTTAAATTAGGCCTTATAGAAGATGAGCAGCACGTTCTTTCATTCTGTCCTCTTTACGACAACGTACGTTTTAATCTTATCAACAAGTGCAATAGTTTATGGATAGATTTAGCCTGCTGACAAATGAAGAAAATACATTAGGCTTTTATTATTTGTTGACTTCACCTCTTACTGTGCCAGAACCTGACCATGAGATTTTATTTACCAGATGGAATCACAAGTCTTTCCTTCTTAATATTAATCAGAATGGATATCTTATCACTCTCCATTATCGCTGTGTTCTCACTGTTCTGTCTATTTACCCTCAAAATCATATCTAGTGACAAAACAGATTGTCCCTTTTTCAGAAAATGTCCTGTCTAGAATTGATCCGATTCATTTGTTCCTTGTGTCTAATATTCAATACAAGTTCGTCATATGACGAATAAATAGACTTTTTGTGAAAAATTAAATTTTCACCAACATAAACTTTTTATCTTTTTATTCTAGAATTTTGAAGAGAAAAGGATCCTTGTTAAAACTGTAGAACGAGTGATGTTCAAAAACTTCAAGTCAGGTTCGACACGATGTGGGAAGACTTAAAACCTACGTCACTTTTTAAAGGGGCAGTAGCACGTTTTCGTGGGGAATATAAGGGGATGTCCTGTTTAGAATTGATCCGATTCATTTGTTCCTTGTGTCTAATATTCAACACAAGTTCGTCATATTGTCCATCTTACTTACGCAAAGCCTAAAACGCCAGTTTCCAAACTGTCAGTATGTATCGAACACAAATATTTGGCCTAGATAAAAAGTAATTTGTTTGTGATTTCCGCTAGCGTCCGTTTCAACTCCACACATCTTGCTTTTTCCAGATGTTGAAAAATGGAACTTCATTCCCGTGGCATCTTCCTACGCAAAGCTTAAAACGCCAGTTTCCAAACTGTCAGTTTTATGCCTTGCTGCGGGACCTTGAATTTTCTGTGCTGATATCAGCTCCCCTACAGGCGATTGTTAGCAACGTCCAGTTACTTTCTGATTTGAATGTCGCTTTCTCTCACAGTAAACTAGAGAGCAAGCACAGAAAACTCAAGGGTCTCCAGCAAGGCATCAAACTGACAGGTCGGAAATGGCGTTTTAGGCTTTGCGTAGGAAGATTGATATTGTCGAGTTAATATAACTTTCTACATACTTGAAGAATAAATTCGTCATCGTTTGACAACAATGCCACACTCCCATAGTTTTAAAGACTAGACCACGCTTTCCTTTAAATAAATTTGTTTTGCAAAGATTATCTTAATCTATTTTGATATTTACACATTTTGAACACATCCTGCCATTAAAAATCCTAGAGTAAGTCTGTTTACTTGTAAAGACTTATTTTCCGTAGCGACCGTCATTTACGTTTCAAATTCAAAATTGTATTATAATGAAGAAGCAAGTAAATCTATTCTAAAGGTACATGCAATTTAGATATTAAACAAATGTGAAATTGTTAGATTTGGGATATACTTTCTGCAAAAGTACACATCCATGTACTTTCCCAATGCTGAAGCAGGTTATACCGATAAAATATTTATGCCAACATAGAAATAACCAGACTGTTCATAGATACAAGATTGGTTAAAATCAGCTAACTACAATAGAAAACTATTCGAATATTGATTCTTCAGATTTCCTGTCTTATCTATGGTTTTATATGACTTATAGTTTGTCTTGCAAATGTGGGTGTAATTGCGTCATTGTGTTATGCAAATCGTCCAACTGAAAATCTCACAAAGAATTTATCTCGGTTCCAAAAATGTAGACATTGAAAATACAGGAGTCAATTATATCCTGAACTATGCTGGGCCCCTAGGTGTGTAACGCTGCGCTTCAACTGGTAGGGGAGACCAGGGCAAAGCGCGCCCCCTAACATATAGGGGAGACCAGGGCAAAGCGCGCCCCCTAACATATAAGTGCGTCTAGTGGGCATCCAGACATGTACAGAATGCAACTTGCACACTATCCCTAAAACTTATCAGATGTACTGTAACATGGCACATGCTTTTTAAATCTACCATTTCGGAATAAGGATATATTTACGTAAATGTATTTTGACTAAGGGGGCGCGCTTTGCCCTGTAGTTTAGGACAAAGTGCCCAATCCCCAAAAACAGCACAGAATGTAGTAGATATTACACACCTATCATCAGCTAATACTAATCAAAAGCTATTATCTTGATAATGCAAGGCAACTATTGAACCCATATGAAGGATAGAATTAACATAGATGTTGGCAATATATGCTAGGATGCTCAACATATTCCTTAACATGTCATGGACCTACATGTTCAACATTCTCAATGACCAAATATCATTATGGTTGGTACATGTACATTTCTGTTAACTACGAAAATGTTAATGATGTAGGTAAATGACTATCAAAACCAGTCATAAATAAAAGAAAAAAGAATTGAATTGGTTATATGGACTAACTAAAGAATTTTACATCATCTATTTTGTGTTGAATTTGGCAGAACGGCATAAATTGCTTATTAGTTTAAGGTTGAACAGTAATATACAATGAATAATATTTTCATGATTTAAAAACAACAGAAAAATGTGTTTCTGTAACTGTTACTTGTCGCCATTCTTTAACAAAACAACAGCCTTTTAGTAAAATGGTATATTTCATTTTTGTATAGAATACAGCAGCATGCTGATATGAAAATGATAGTTATCCTTTACATTATTTGCTTAAGAAATGTAAAATAAAAACTTTTACACCAATATGTTAACCAAAAAGATATTTTTATAGCACATGGGGCAAAGCGCTCCTCCCGGCTCGTTTTGCCCCATCAAGGGTAGCATTTGTTATGTACATCAAAGAAAATCATTAAAGCAAGTAATGACAAATTTCATTAATGATACCAATTCATGTTACATGTGCACGAGAGTTGACAGTTCCGTTTTGTATTTTTATGAAATATTTGAATTTGATATGTACTCGTTCCTTATAGTAAAATCGCGTTTTTTCTAATATTTGAAATTCTGCGTCCACAGCTAAGGCACATGATTCCAGCGTTGGTCATAACGCTTCATTACGGTTACTTTCATTCGTTGGAAATGACAAATTACTCCATTTGTCGATAGTTTTGAAGAAATAACGCGTGGTCACTTTGCCCCGGGGGCGCGCTTTGCCCTGGTCTCCCCTAATCGAAGTCTGACGGTTTCACTCCGTAGGGTTTGCGGTTTAACAAGAAATTAAGTAAACTTAAAATGAATGGAGAAACCATGAGAAAGGTTTTCAAGACTTTCAAGTTGATTAATATATTTATATTCAAGATAACACACAATCTGATAATCACCGGAAATGGGAAGGGTCCGCTTGAGAAAAGACAATGGTAAATTGTTACTTGTCTGTTGGATCGATTAGTGAACGTGACACAGTGAACACTAAATAAGAGAGTATTCCTCTCGGCAAACGACGCAGAAGTGACGAATAAATAGAATTTTAGTGAAAAATTAAATTCTCACCTACATAAACTTTTCATCTTTTTACTCTTGAATTTTGAACAGAAAAGGATCCTTGTTTAAACTTTAGAACGAGTGATGTTCAAAAACTTCAAGTCAAGTGCGACACGACGAAGAGACAAAACCTTAAACCTGCGTCACTTTTTAAAGGGGCAGTAGCACGTTTTTATGAGGAATATAAGGGGATGTCATGGAAATGAAAATTAATGGTTCCAATTGAAAGACAATTTATTATATAAATTTTGCCTTTTGACTGCGTTTTACAATCTTAAAATTATATAATAAATAGACCATTTCATTGTTTTTGCCGAATATCATTTCTATCTCATCTCGTGAAGTGAGAAAGTGATATTTTCACTCGTGGCTGCGCCACTCGTGAAAATATCACTTTCTCACTTCACGAGATGAGATAGAAATGATATTCGGCAAAAACAATGAAATAGTCTCTATGTATTTAAACTAAATGGAGGAGTAACAATTCACATATATAACGTAAAGTTTAGCCATGCGATTCCTTTTTCTTACACAAAATGAATTAAAGGTGTTCACACAAAATGGCCGCCAATAGATTTTTTGTGAATCTTCATACTTTGTCCTCTGACTATGGATGATTGGCTTGTGTAATGAGATTTTTGACACTGCCACAATAATACATTTAGCATTAACTTACAATTATCAGTGAAAATTTTAAAATATAAAATTATCAAAAACGTGCTACTGTCCCTTTAAAGCCATTATATATGAATGTGAGAAGTATGTTTATGGTCATCTATCAAGAAAGCGACGAAGTGCTCTCGCTAAATTCGGATGTGGTTTCGCCCCTTTAAGAATAGAAACTTGACGATAAAAGCCGACCCAATTAGACAATCTACTGTGGATCGTATTCTGTCGGAGATAAAGTCCACGTTTTACTTTCTTGCTCTTGAAATTGAATCTCATTTACGAAAGGGTCTTTTAACCGTTGTCTTTCTAAATGGTCAAATTCTCATTTTCATCGGTTTTAGAACGTCTTGATGTCTTCATGTGGTGATTTTACCTTATGTATAGCCACAACCTGTTGTACCATTTAAAGGAGGAGTCCTATCGGCTTCCAGTCTTTTATTATTCGTTGAAAATAAATTATATATATATTGATAGAATATCAACAAACTTATGATGATTGATGTTCTGACTTAACAAAAATGCCTTATAATGCCGTAGCAAGGCTTCCCATAGTCGTGCTGATGAAAGGCTTCACTTCTCATTGTTGTTGTCTACAGTGTGTGCGCTTTTCTTTATCAAGTTGTCAAATATGAATAAACAAAAACGTTATCCACACTTATATGTTTCAACGGGGTTGTGTAATAACAATGTAATTATAACATTTTATGCATAAACCGAAATGACCCCCTTGAATTTTGTACACAAAAATACCCTGAAAGGACTCTCCCTTTACACCGACATTATTCATTGCACAAGACATTTTTCTTCATAATTCTATTTTACTTATAAACATGTTTTTAAAGTGTATATTTGCTTTATAGTCTTTTCTTATCATCTCTCATAAATCACTTGGACTTTGGTCTTTTTTTATTGTATCTTATTTTGTGTGTTATGTATACTTGACGATAGTCTCTCCCCACAGAGGCAGCTCAGTCATACCTGAATTAGCTAACTCAGGTATGACTGAGCTGCCTCTGTGCCGGGGAGAGAATGGTATACTGTTGAAAAGCGTAAGTAGATGTAAACAATATAATCTGCCCGTCTGTCCGTCTGTCTGACCGTCTGTCTGTCGCGCACAGTATGAGATCTTCCTAGTCAACTTCCGTATAGTCATTTGCGTCATAAAACGTGATAGATTCCAGAAAGTACTTATTGTTTTTTTAATGTATTTATTTCCCAAAAATACATCGTAGTTTACATCAATTCATAACATTTCAGCCACCCAAAAGGACAGTCCACAAGGCATCAATACAGATACATATTATGACAATATAGTTAAAGGTATATGTGTTCATGAAATATGTCTTTTTTCTAATTGTTAGTCTTAATAGATGTTAATAAATGTTACTCTTTTTTGACAAAGTTTTGAAAATATTATACAAGTTTCGAGATTCCGGAAAGTGAAGTGTGTGACTCATTAACCTAACAGCGACAACTATGATCTATTGATTGAAATTTGCTAATCAACTTCTAAATATGAATATGCATTTCTTCCTTTCTATGGTATATAAAGAAACCCGAAACATTTTGAATTAAAATCACTTGTCTGTCCTCGCTTAAGAAATATTGAACATCCTTATTATATCAGGCATACTTGACAAAATAATTTTGGGATATTTTATAAGTGATATTTTAACATATTGTAAATAATTACATTCATCATAATTGTACTTTTAAAAAATACTGCAAATACGCACAAATACAGTACATCTTTCTTGGTGAGGATTAAAGTAGGAATTGAGATATCTGTGATGTAGGTTTTGTAATTCCCTCCATGGGACCTTATTTAGGACAAAATGACACGAATTTAGAAGATGAAAAAGACTTTAAATAGGTTAACAACCTGTGTTTTTTACTGTAAAGCTTAAAAGGATAAATTCATCAACGAATATTAAGTGGAGCATAGCAGTCTGTATCGTCGTTAACAAAAGTCTATCATATTCTTAATCGTATTGATCCAGCGGTTTTCCAGGCCCTATTCGACTATAGAAACATATGTGTGTAATCATCTCTAGGATAATTGTTATGGCAGGTAAAATCGAGATGAAGATATGTGGGTTGTTATTCTAAGTCTTATTGGACAATTATTACTGTAGTTACTCCTATATTAGGAAAAACTATTTTGTATCAGATTTTCAAATAAAAGATACTTCTAAGTGATGTCCACTGAAAAATATGTATGACGTAAAAAAAGAAAAGAAAAAATGTCACAATACTTTGTATTTAATGTAGTCCTAGAAATAATAAACACCCTAACATGCAAACTGCAATGTAGATGTACAAGTAGGTAATATCACAATGAAACTCATAGAAATGGTCTGAGAATATGTATTATTATAAGACGTATGTTATTTCATATGTAAAGCCCTGAATATGTAAGCCCTCGTACAACTAAAATTGAATAAGTCAAAAACTATTGACCTGATTCTTTTCATTTTTTGTATATAGCTTCATCATGAGAGCAAGGTCCCTCTAGAAGTTCATGACCTTGACCTTCATTTCAAGGTCATTACGAGACTTTGACATTTTACCCTTGTCAGCGGGATATCTCAAGAACCATTCACTGAATTCTCTTCATAACTTACACAATGCATCTTATTGGGAAGGCGCCGGGCCCAGTCGATTTTGGTGACCTTTACATTATTTTCAAGGTCACAGCGAGACTTTGAAAATTTCAGCATTGAAACCTGCATTTTAGGCTTGTCAGCGGGATATCTCAAGAACCATTCACTGGATTCTCTTCATAACTTACACAATGCATCTTATTGGGAAAGCGCCGGGCCCAGTCGATTTTGGTGACCTTTACATTATTTTCAAAGTCACAGCGAGATTTTGAAAATTTCAGCATTGAAACCTGCATTTTAGGCTTGTCAGCGGGATATCTCAAGAACCATTCACTGGATTCTCTTCATAACTTACACAATGCATCTTATTGGGAAGGCGCCGGGCCCAGTCGATTTTGGTGACCTTTACACAATTTTCAAGGTCACAGTGAGGCTTATATGTGGAAGACCCAGGGACCAGTTGATTTGTTGTGGTCTAAATGACATCTAGTAGCATGACAAGTGTAGACAAGTGTTTCTATGTATACAGTATGCATTTTGTTCACATCAATTTGCGGCGGGGGATCTTGTAACCTTTGTGACAATATACTTGTTCTAAGTAATATTTGGAGAATTTAAGTTAAAGATTAAAATTAATAAGACATCAAGAAATGGTATTTCTGTTGGGAATATTGCAATTTCGAAATGATTAAAATCGCGGTTACAAAAATCAAGCAAGCACGTTTCGTCAAGAATCTGTTTAATTTAAAACCTAAAGTGTAAGTATACAATACATACCAGGCGAGTATGCAGTTTTGAACCTAATGCGTTTCCTTAAAAGCGTAATATACAGTGAACGTGTAATTTTGAATATCTTAGATCGTTATTAGTAGATACTGAACCAATTCTCTGAATGGTAAAACACACTGTTTCTTGATTACTTCATCTAGGCAAGTAAAGAATATGTGTTAGGGTTTTGGTTGAAAACTGCTTATTTTACAAAATTATACATATGGATGAACTGAGGAGCCTTAAAAGGTTCATGTATTTTGAAAATTGTTTTCGCTCTTTAATATTTGGGAGAAGCAAGTAAATCTGAAAGCATTATCAACTTGTTTTTTTTAAGAGAAACATAACTTTATTCTGTCAGTATGGGGATATGAGTATATCAACATGAACTTGAACACGCATGTTGTGCATGATTATGCCGTGACAAGGTGGTGTATAGCGTCCAGCACTCTGCTACATATAGATTCATGAACAGAATATTTACACACTGATTCACATACCTGACAGCACATTCTGTCAGACAAAACACTTCGGACATCGATTCCATCAGTAAAAACTACTAGAAAATCAACTTTGTTTCAGCATTACAGTGTTTGTTGATTTTTATCAAAGCATTAATATTGATTAAGCAATCGTTAACAGTGGTGACAGTCATTTTCCAAACAAAACATCAATTCGAAATAAATTTTCTTGAAGTATTTGTAGGATTCATGCAAGCATATATTCAGATTAAGCCAGTTGTATTACATCGGATTGCAGAAGATAATAGGGCTGCAAAACAGTCACATTTGCAAAATTATTGCCTTTTGCTATGGTACTCTCTTTGTCCATATTTAATAAATAGTCGCACGTTGAAGTGGTAAAAGAAGAATGAAAGGTTCCTCATCGATGAATGTTTCCTGATCGACAATATTCTACATATTTGGAGCATTAACAAGTAAAAAACCGTGTCAACTCGACCTTCTTCGACATAACGTCCGATAGAAATATGACACTAATTATAGAAGGCATGAACAAAGAAGACCGCTAAAGTTTTCAAATTAATAAACAAAATAGATATGCACTTTGTATTGCACTTGTTGTCCAATACATCCTGAAGAAAGTTTTATGATTTTTATGTGGTATCGTTTTGTGTAATTGTATCAATTTCTGTCACCATGTTACATCAGCAGTTATTGTGAAGGCAGACATCCTACCGTACCCTGGTATCTATCAGTCCGAATGCTTTATATATTAGATATTGTTCTTCATGGCAATGCTCTGGATGTAAATCGATTAGCAAAGGAAATTCAAATCTTAGTAGTTTGAAGTAAAAAACTCGAAATCAACTGTATATGACAACTTATGTTTCTTTTGTAGCTTATATCGTCTATTAATTTGAAGACACGGATCATTACACTGATATGATATATCTTTTAAAACCTAAACATCTGTAATTTTACTGTTGACTTGCAATAAAACATTACAAAAAGTTAAACCCACAAGATATTTAATCTTTGTCATCATACAAATAATACATTGACTTAGTATTTCAAAATTATATTGGTCAGAATAGTTAAAGAGGTAGTTAAATACCACATTTAGATTGTAATGGATATTTCGTATTAAGAATAATTTTTTTTACAGATTTATGTGCGTATATAACAAAATGGTTGATGGAGAACAGGAAGATTTTATTTGCGCAGCAATATGTGAAGATTTTAGAAATAACATTTTGAATAACAAATATACACGTAAGCAGAAAACAAAACAAACATCAACAACTTATGATTTGGAAGTCAATTGCCATTGGAACTGCATTTGCGTCTAGAGATGTTGAATATGCTTATTTCTGTATTATTAGCTCTGTATAAAGACGTCACGGACTCATGCTGTTATAAATGTTTGGATCGTTATGCGCATTAGTTTTGTATTAACCTTGATTCTTTCAATGTATTGTTTTCATACTTCTTGTCGTGTGAACATTTGTGTATTTCAAGCATTATCAATCTAACGAGTTTCTCGGTTTTTCATTTTACTCTTGCTGTCATTTTCGCAAGTTGTAAGTCTAATTTACATTTCTTTGTAATTAGGTCGAGAGGTTCTACCAAGATTTAAAATGGAAATAATACACGTTGTCGAAAAAGGGAACCATAACTAATATTGTCTCTGGCTATTTATCTTTAAACTGTTTGTCAAAAAGAAACCTGTGTACTTTCCATCCAATCCTGTATCTGTATTAAAGGGACATTAAGTGTTTTGATACAAATTTAAGAATAATTATTGCTAAAAAATCTATCTCATTGAAACATATACACACAAATTATCACCATTTAGTTTAACATAAAATAAGCTAAGAAACCGAAATAATTAGCAGAGGTGTTTCCTCAGGATATAAATAGATCGAGTTGAAAACTTTCTTACACAAAGCATTGTGGTCATAGTTGCTGCGGGTGAATTCGTACCCAAAATGAAGCTTTTCCCATCGGGAACTCGTACCGAATAGAATCTCGTGCCTATAACAAAACGACAAACACGTATCCGTAGTCCATTTGACGTTTTATTTGTCATTTGTGATATGTTTATCATTTTAGAATTCTTTCTTAAACAATAAAGGCTATTTAGGCTAAATACTCCCTATAGCATACATCGCACGTTCTGATTTTGAAATTCTTTCAATGTATAAAAATACTCTATATTTGCCCTTAATAAATATTTAGCTGCCAAACATAATTTTATAGATATGACCTCAAAAGGCTCGAGTCGTGCAGTCGCTCTGCCGTATATGGCCGTAGAGTCACGTTATCTGATGTGAACGGGTATTCCTGATATCGTTTATAATCTTTCGTATTTTGGAAGAAGAAGCTGAAGTTATTTACATAAGTCGATTCCATTACCAACCAATGACAAATTTTGTTATAATAACTCGGTCCTTTACGTAATGAAGAAGTGCCTAATTTGCATAGAAATTTCGAATATGCCTAATATGATATCGACAAGAAGCTTTTTGCAGTTTTTCGTTCACGTTAAGTATTCTCTTGGTGTCAACATAGTTGTGATTACATATTTAGACGAAATTAATGTTGAATTATTGAAACTTATAAATAAAATGAGGAAACGTTTCCGGTACCAGTTCGTTTGGTTACGAATTTACTATATCCATGTCGTAGTCTGCTTACACGCTGAATGTAAACACAGATGGCAAAGAGTGAAAGAAAAGGAAAGCTACATGTAATTTTTAGAAGAATGTTTTGTTAGTTGGTTATTCAATATTAACATAATTTATTGTTCTCTGGTTTACATACTGTTGGTATTTGTTAGTAATTGATTGATATTGCGGATGATTATAGGCGAGCTGACGTAGTACGCAAAAATTGGAAATCTGCTGAATGACATCACTATTTACTAGCGCGCGCTTCCGGTTAAAATAAATGTCTTTTAAACATAATAACATCGACTTATTGTGATTTGTAAGCAAACTCTCATATACCTAATTTTAGTTAAAAGATTTATCTACCGATTGATATAATTTATAGGTCTTTTGAATAAAATGTTGTATCAGACACATTAAAACACTTAATGTCCCTTTTAAAAGGCCATAGGCCATAGTACAATACTGAGCAATATTTGATATGACAAAATGGTTTCATACATCCTTTAAATACATCTTCACCTACTTGAGCTTCTTTTACAAACTTTGCTAAATTGATAAGAATATCTATATCTTATGACAACTTAATAATACATTTATGGAGAGAAGGGCGCTTCCAAAAATATTCAGGAATATATTTGACTCTTAAAATGGAATAAACTTTACAGTTTAACACAAAATGGAATTCATCTTCAATATGACCATCCATACAAAACTTACAAAATCTTTCATTCCAAACAATGCCACAACATTCTTCCAACATTTTTCATTAAAGGTAATTCCCCAGATCTTAATAGATATAAAAGCCTTCTATATTCTCGATTCTTGAAGTGGGTAATATATGATTCAACTGTAAGTAAAGATTTATATTCTTGATAGAGACATAACTTATGTGACTCACAGACGTTCTGTTAACACTTGAATATCCACTGGCATCGGCATTGTGATCCTATTTAGTTAAATCATAGATAACTGTAAATGTGGACAGCCTCAATAGAAAATTTCGATATAAACAGACCTTGTGCAAGGTCCTGAATGAAATGTTGAAGTACACTAATTTCTCACTGCAAAAGAAATTGAGCAGTTCATTGAGACAAGTATAGTTCGATTACCATTTTGAGATAATGAGAAGTTTAGATTTTAGGCATTTGATCTTTATTGAAAACCTTAAAAATAAGGTTGAAATGGGGTAAAACTTCCAGACACCAGGCATAGGTCTCAAAAGTGCTGTACAAAAACATTTATCAAAATTCACAATAGTAAACATTGTTGGCAGCTTACTCAAATTTTCTTTTTTTCTGACAAAAATGTTATCATAGAAATTTACATTAATATAAACATTTTACAACAAATTATTAAAATAATTCTCAGCACAATGTTTTGATTTTGATGTTATTTCCCGTCCATGACATAGAATGTTTTTACAGAGAAGTAATCAACAATAAATATTTTTGATGTTGGCGCCTTCTGACTCTCTCATTATAGACTTCATTAAACATTTCCTGTTAAAATAATATTTAAAAAATCGCTCTGAATTATGAATTTATGCATGCACACAACCAAGATGATAATGAAATAAAATTACTCCTTATGTTAGATATTTTAATATTCAGACATTTGGGTAATAATGGATATAATTGTTAATAAATTAAATGTTTCTAAATTCTTAATTTTCGCATAACCAAGATAAATTACTGATGAAATGAAATTATTCTGTATATGCAATTTATACTTATAATATTTAATATTTTTGTTACAAAAGTAAATTATTGCTTTCCATTGTAATGTGCAACATGAAACAATTTTTCCAATTTAAAAAAAAGACAAATAGTTGCAATAAAAGCGTTGATCTTCTTTCAGTTTTAATATTATTTGTTAATCGTGGAAATATTCACATTCAATTGACATGAATTTTAAAAAATCAGTATTGTCCCAGCAAAATGAAATAACTGGATAAAAAAAATTAGTTCACATTGATTGCAATATAAATTTTTTCATTTTATGTTCACATTAATATATTCTTGAAAGGTGAATCATTCTCTTCAAACGGTTTGTGATTGACTTACAATATCATTTTAACAAAGTACAATACTTTTTTATTTAGACATCAAAAAATCTGATTTTGAACACAAGTGAAATGACATAGTTCCCACGCAGATTATGATAAAATAAAAACGCTTCACATGGTATCACGATCACATAATTTGTCCATGTCACAGCAGTAGAGACACTGCAAGTCCGAGATGATGTGGTTTATCCACCCCGACATGAGTTCTTGCTTCCATGTCTTCTGTCCAGGTCCAGAGAATATACAGATAAAATGTTCCGACACTGAATCTCTCTCTTGTCCTTTTGTACCTTTAGACGGAGTGACGGCTGAGGTCTGAATTTTATCTGAATCCAATAGTACGATTCTCTCATTGTTTAAGATATCCTAATCCGAAGAGCCACAAGATCGCAAAAGTGGCCAGATCGCCGTCTCACGAAGGTCGCCTTACCTTCAGAGCTCGGAGCATAAACGATCTTGATGACGACCATCTAACGGCAAGACCAACGACCGTTTCACAACGCGGTCGTATCCATTCTGTGAAGGTAATTGGTCTATCTGAAACAAGCTTCAAGACCTTGCTGGAGATGTAGGGAAACAACGCCAAGTGTCAAGATGGCCTACTATGTTCACACATGTGATGTGCCCCTCTCCTGTCTTGAGAGAGCTTCAACGCTTGTTATCCTCGGTGATTTTCTTCTCATCTTCTGACAAAGTTCGATAACTGTTAATCGAATAGGTTTGTAAACCAACAAGTACACGCCGAGTTTGAACGCATCGTAAAATAGGTTAAGGAAATAGGGTATTGAAGCAAGCCTCAGGAAGGTTTTTCTGCTGCCCTCGGATTCATACTTGGCTTGAAGTGCCCGGAACAGGTGCATGAGAGACCAGAGACAGATGAAGCATGCGGCCAATCCCACCACGGCCTTGGCTAGAAGAAACTTGTCTCGGAATTGAATATTTATAGACGTCAAGGGTCGAACCTTCCGGGAGTGCGACCAGATCATGATGAAGGCAAACACGGTAACCACAGCTGGGAGGACGTAGACGAAGATGACGATGAACAGCCACACCCAAAAAGCAGAACCTTTATAAGAAGGAGCTTGGATCATTTCTAAGGACACGAAGAGAGGATCCTCTGAAGCAAGAGGACAGAGTCCGACGGAGATGTTGATGATCCAGCACAAGGGGATGAACACGAGGACGTAGACTCTTGACATCCGGGTCCTGTACACTGTGGAGTGGCAGACGGCGAAGTACAGGTTCAGGCCGATGGCGGCAAGGGTATGAGAGGTGATACCTTGAAAGCCGGTAGTGAGGAGTCTGAGCGTGTAGCGCGCTGAAAGGAGGGAGTCACTGTCCTGGACTCTGTGGTAGGTGAATATGAGGACGACAGAGAGTAGCTGGCGGGGGATGCACGAGGAAACTTGGCTTATCAACAGATCCCCCGTGTAGGACTTCAGAGTCCTGGTTCTTTTAATGATGACCAAGGTCAGAATGTCCCCAATGATTGAAAATATTATCAAGGCTAGAATAGCCCAGATTCCTGGAATTTCGTACCAAATTTCCGCCAAAACTGTGGTTTTTGACGAGTTTCCCGTAACACTTACATTAGTCATGACTAAATGAAGAATGTTTTGCAACCGAGTTTGTAAGTTGTTTTGCTGCAAACTTTGGAGGTGTAAGTAATCCAACTTTTATAAAGCAGCGATGGAGCGACTTGAAAAATTGGTTCCGTTACAGGTCTGATCACGAAAGACCTCCTACTTTGCCAGAGCACTGTTGTTTCTTGAAGTGAAGTGAAGCATATACATGTACCAAGCCAGCCGCTATCAGCACTGCCAATTAACCTGCTCGTTACACGCTGAACTCCTGTGTGGGCGCGGCTTTGGTTTAAACATATTTATTTCAATAAATAATTGGATTGGTAATTAAGCTAAAAGCCGCTTTCTTCGTCTTAGTATACCTTTATGAATATGTATACGACATCATTAGCGACGCTTCACGTCTACAAGGCGACTGCAACATCTTACTTTAATAATCAATAAGCTCGGCAAATGTTGATGTATTGTATGTGATCTATTGAATTGTATGTTGAGTGAGGTGTCTGAACAGGTGTCTCCCATATATATCCTTTTTGCACTACCCAACCACTTCTCTCGGGAAGACGCCTTTCCGTTCTGCCTTGTTATTCACATTCAAGAATATAAATTATATAAGTATTAGAAATTGTTTATTTTGTTAATTAATGCTCATTTACTTACATTCACGTAAGGATAGAGTTCATTCTAAAACTAACAGTTATGCTTGTCAAAAATACGGTTGTGGACTCTTTAATTTAAAATCTTTTTTCGGTTTGATAATAACTTCATCATGTTATGTCGTGATAGGTATAGTAACTTTGTCTGTAGGTTGTACTAGTTAAGGGGACCATTCGAGCGGGGTATTTTTTTGTGGAAACCAAATTCAGGAGGACTTTCCTGTTTACAATTACATATGATTTTTACATTATAATTTCACACTTAATTCCAATTATGTTTGTGAGGTTAACATTTCAGTTGTTCAATATCTAACAATTTGACAAGAATAAAGTGTATCCCTTTGATGTAATGTTCTGAATTTCAAAATCGGCATATAAATATTTTTTGGCAACAAAAGATAATTTTCCAAGACTAGCGATTGTTTATAGTATTGATAATAGAGTCCTTTTGGACTTGATCTGAAGTTTTCTCGCCAATTGGTCAGTTAGAATTGTCCAGCTTTTAGAACTAGGAAAGACGTACTAAGAGCAAGTAGAAGGATTTACAAATACAGTTGATAAGCCAATTCTATCTAATAAAGTTTTTTGATAAAAATAAATCCATGTGTCTGATATGATAATTTCTTTGCATTTATTTCTTTTTCCGTGAGTTACTACTACAGTGAACATCAAGATTTAATAACTGTGATATGAAAACAAATAATTGAAATGTTTAAATACATCCAACTAGCTAAATGTTATTTAACAGGTATGAAGCACGTGTTCAGCTATCACTGAACATCTACATTTATCTACCATCACGTTTTACTGTATATTTTAATGTAAAATACTCTCTCGTAGCTCTTTTAAGAGCGGCGCTGATGTCTTTTATTGCATTTTTAATTTGAAATGTATTTAAACAGTGGTGAAACTATAATAAAATAATATCTGCCTGTCTCTCTATAAAACACGCCTACGGTTGTCAGTGAATAGGCATGAAGCACGCCGACAACCATTCTCTCCCCACAGAGGCAACACAGTGCGAGCAAGCTAACTCGGGTATATGTGTGTATATGTTTCAATGATATAGATTTTTTGCAATATTCTTAAATTTGTATCAAAACACTTAATGTCCCTTTAAGTGGTACAACAGGTTGCGGCTGTACATTTTAGGGGGGATATTAGGTGATGTCAGGAAAATGAAAATTGATGGTTCCAATTGAAAGACAATGTATTTAAACTAAATGAAGCAGTGATAAATCAAATATTTAATGTAAAGTTTAGCCATGCGATTCCTTTTTCTAACACAAACTGAATTAAATGTGTTCATTCAAAATGGCCGTCAATGGATTTCATGCGAATCTTTATACTTTGTCCTCTGACTATGAATGATTGATTTGTGTTATGAGATTTTTGACACTATCGAAATAATACATTTAGCATTAACATACAATTTTATCAGTGAAAAATATAAAATATAAAATTTAAAAAAAAACGTGCTACTGTCCCTTTAAAGGTGACGTAGGTTTTAAGCCGGGTTTTCTGGATCTGTCTTCCCGCATTCTTCATCGCGTCGCACCAGGTTTACTTGATTACGGCCTAATCCGTCGAATTTTCATACCGATTCGTCGAATTTCTAGTTTTAGAATAGAAAAATCCATTCGACGGATCGGTACTGTGATTTTAGCTGTTGATTGGCTTACATAACGTTGGAACGTTCCAAAATAAGACAAAGGGGGTGTTTGGACTCTCAAAGATAGATTGATAGAGTAAATAACATTATCAATATAAACGTGAGGGCCATGCTTCAATTATAGCCAAATAGTATGGGCATAATATTTTAAGAGGTCATGGACATCATCAAATTTAATGGAAGTTAGAAAGTGGTAAAAACTTGGAAGTAATGCCAAAGTATAAGTAAAATGATTTGAAAGTGATGCATATGTCATACATGTATTTGAATAGGGACACAAAGGATCAATTAAACATTTAACTTGTACCCTTCATCAAAGTATTAAATTTATATAAACAGAAAGGGGTTTTACAGTATGAACCCTTTACTCAGTAATATATCCGTCGAGGAAATAAGATTTATCATGTAAGCAACTTACTTCATTTCAAGTGATCAATCGTAATGCTTGTAAACAACCCGTACACCCCTTCATTAATTAACTTAGATTCTCCCAGGGTCTCATGCTCGCCAAGATTCGATCGGTACAAAATCACTCAAGCGTTATTCGACGGATAGGTACAGTTCAATTTTACGGCCTAATCCGTCGAATTTTCAAAATTGAACTGTACCTATCCGTGTCACGTCCACTAATCAATCCCACAGACAAGTAACAATTTACCATTGTTTTTTCTCAAGAAGATCCTTCCCATTTCCGGTGATTATCAGATTGTGTGTTATCTTGAATATAAATACATTAATCAACTTGGAAGTCTTGTAGACCTTTCTCATGGATTCTCTATTCTTTTTAAGGTTCCTAATTAAATTTCCTGTCAAACCGCAAACCCTATACGGAGTGAAACCGTCAGACGAATACCAGTCGAAGCGCAGCGTAACACACTTAGGGGCCCAGAATAGTTCAGGATATGATTGACTCCTGTATTTTCACATTCTCTCCCCACAGCATTCTCTCCCCACAGAGGCAGCTCAGTGCTAATTCAGGTATGACTGAGCTGCCTCTATGGGGAGAGAATGGTATTTTCAATGTCTACATTTTTGGAACCGAGATAAATTCTTTGTGAGATTTTCAGTTGGACGATTTGTATAACACAATGACGCAATTACACCCACATTTGCAAGACAAACTATAAGTCATATAAAACCATAGATAAGTCAGGAAATCTGAAGAGTCAATATCCGAATAGTTTTCGATTTTAGTAAGCTGATTTTGACCAATCTTGCATCTTTGAACAGCCTGGTTATTTCTATGTTGGCATAAATATTTTATCGGTATAACCTGCTTCAGCATTGGGAAAGTACATGAATGTGTAATATTGCAGAAAGTATATCCCAAATCTAACAATTTCACATTTGTTCAATATCCAATTTGCATGTACCTTTAGAATAGATTTACTTGCTTCTTCATCATAATACAATTTTGAATTTTAAATGTAAATGACGGTCGCTAGGGAAAATAAGTCTTTACAAGTAAACAGACTTACTGTAAGATTTTTAATGGCAGAATGTTTTCAAAATGTGTAAGTATCAAAATAGATTAAGATAATCTTTGCAAAACTAATAAATTTAAAGGAAAGCGTGGTCTAGTCTTTAAAACTATGGAACTATGGAGTGTGGAATTGTTGTCAAACGATGACGAATTTATCCTTCAAGAATGTAGAAAGTACTTGACTCGACAATATCAATCTTCCTATGCAAAGCCTAAAACGCCATTTCCGAACTGTCAGTTTGATGCCTTGCTGGAGACCCTTGAGTTTTCTGTGCTTGACCTCTGGTTTACTATGAGAGAAAGCGATATTCCAATCAGAAAGTAACTGGAGGTTGTTAACAATCGCCTGTAGGGGCGCTGATATCAGCACAGAAAACTCAAGGTCCTGCAGCAAGGCATAAAACTAACAGTTCGGAAACTGGCGTTTTATAGGCTTTGCGTAGGAAGATCCAACGGGAATGAAGTTCCATTTGTCAACATCTGGAAAAAGCATGATGTGTGGAGTTAAAACGGACGCAAGCGGAAATCACTTTTTATCTAGGCCAAAGATTTTTGTTCGATACATACGTATGGAAACTGGCGTTTTAGGCTATGCGTAAGTAAGATGGACAATATGACGAAGTTGTGTTGAATATTAAACACAAGGAACAAATGAATTGGATCAATTCTAGACAGGACATTTTCTGAAAAAGGGACAATCTGTTTTGTCACTAGACATGATTTTGAGTGTAAATAGACAAAATCTATCTTATTTTTGTAATTTTTAGAAAAGTGTGATATTCACCTCCATCATTTTAAACATCATGTTGTTACGACACCCCCCCTCCCGAAAGATACGATCATTATCGGGATAATGTATTCATTAAAAACGTTTTGGCGAGTCATCGAATTTATTCATCCACGAAATCGAATAATTGAATGTAAACATGATTTTCTTTACTCAATATTTAAAAGTTTTAATTTCAATTTAAGTGAATTGAGATGGATAAATGATCTCACGAATTTTAGTGATAAAAGATTATTTTCAGACAATGATATATAAAAACGAGCGTAGGATACCATGTTTAGCTAGGCTACGCGCATCAACTCCGGTTGACTTATTACATGTTCTACCATTAAATGCGATACACTTTGCATTTATAAACTGATTTATGTTGAAGAATTTGACGAAATAAAATAAATCCAAAACAGCATTTATGTACGCACTATTGTCCCTTTAAATTAGAATTCATATAATTGATATTTACCATAATTTTACTAAATTTTAAACTTTCAGTTGTTGATATTTGCACAGCCGTTGTGGGAACGCACTAGAAAACTATTATGGTCGAATCCAGTTAAATTGTAAAAGGTTTAAAAAATCTATGTTCTTAAAGGCCCTGCGAAACAAAAATTCAGACAAAAGTGATGCGATGATGCGGATTTTATTTTTTTCCATTTTTAAAAATAATTCAAAAGAAAGAGAAACAATTAAAACATTACATCATTTTATCACCATGAAAAAGAATGTTCGAGGCCAACACCAACAGAGAAGAATGATGATATGTTAATAGTTCATGTTTCAATGTTTTTCTAGGCTACCATGGTAGTCTGTTATCAAGACCCTAAAGCCAAAAAATTAATCAAAGGAGCCTTCTTAAGTCTGGAAAATATTGGCAAGCATAGATGCCTCAGCTATTGTTCATGGCACCTTTTTAGTTTTTTTAAATATAAGACCAAAATAATAAATTTAGTAAACTCTTTCACTAAATGTTAGTCTACTACCATAGGAACAAGGTTTCATTTGTCATCATCTGGAAAAGATGTGGGTTTGAAACTAACGCGAGCGGAAATCGGAAACAGATAGTTTTTTCTAAGGCAAACATTTTTATTCAATACAAATAATTTCAATTTCAGAAAGTCGGTTTTGAAGATTCATAGATATTTCGATACTTGTTCAATAAATGACATTAGGGCACGTCTGTACCTTCCTAAAGTCGACTTTCTGTCAACAGCAAACACGATGACCTTGTGACATAAACGTGACGTATTTCCGGCAACCGAGACGTGACTAGACAGCATATGCTACTTTACATTAAAACAGTCTTACTTCTGATACAGAGTCAGATCAGGCAAGGTAATGAACACAATCTCCGTAAAGGTTGCATTAAAAGCTGTGGCTAAATCCAGGGATTTATGGGGATTTAACAGAACATTTACCCTGACTGTCAGTAATGCAGATCCGGTATTTAACTCCCATGGAAATAGAGTCTGCGTGCGGTGTGTATCTTGATAATGTTTTCATTTGGACTTATAGGGGCAGTAGCACCTTTTTTGAAAATTCTTTATTGTCATGTATATTTTCAATGATAATTGTAAATTAATGCTAAATGAACTACATGTATTTTGATAGTGTCAAAAATCTCATAACACCAATCATCCATAGTCAGAGAACAAATTCTATTATACAGATTCACATACAGTCCATTTGCGGCCATTTGTGTGTGGACACCTTTAAATCATTTTGTGTAAAAAAAATAGAGCGATCGGCTCTGTAGCTCATCATGCATCATATAAAGTTTGCTTTATACAGGCCAGATGAGCTAAAAATGAAACTGATGTTACCTATTGCAAGAAAACCTATTAAAAAATTACAAAACAAATGTAACGATTTCGGAATAAATTTCCTTACCCAAATGATTTATTATTATTCAACACTTTCTAGATCGCCAATATCAGACAGTGAAAGAAGTCCACACTAAAATATCCAAGGAGAAATAAATTTGCCATAGACTGTCATCTAATGGAGAAAAATAGAGCCATTGGCTCTGTAGCTCATCAGGCATCATATCAAGTTTGCTTTATACAGGCCAGATGAGCTAAAAATGAAACTGATGTTACCTATTGCAAGAAAACCTATAACAAAATTACAAAACAAATGTAACGATTTCGGAATAAATTTCCTTACCCAAATGATTTATTACTATTCAACACTTTCTAGATCGCCAATATCAGACAGATAAAGAAGTCCACACTAAAATATCCAAGGAGAAATAAATTTGCCATAGACTGTCATCTAATGGGGAAAAATAGGTTTTTAAGATTTTGACCCCTGTGACCCTATTTGGGGTCATTGGGTCACGAAACCTGTAGTTTAGAATCCCAATTGGCCAAGGAGTCTACATGCAGTCTTTCAGCTCAATAGACCTTAAGGAGCTAAAGATGATGATGAAAATAAGTTTTTAAGTTGTGACTCCTGTGACCCTAATTGGGGTCACGAAATCAACAATTTAGAATCCCCATTGGCCAAGGAGTCTGAACATATAATTTCAGCTCTCTAGACCTTCTTGAACTTGAGAAGATGAAAATAGTTTTTTATGGTTGTGACCCCTGTGACCCTATTTGGGGTCACAGGGTCAACAAAGTTACAAATTAGAATCCCCATTGTCCAAGGAGTCTGCACATATCAATATTAACTCTCTACTCCTTTTGGAACTGGAAAAGAAGATGAGAATTGGGTTTTAAGGTTGTGACCCCTGTGACCCTATTTGGGGTCATGGGGTCACGAAATCTACAGCTAAGAATCCCCATTGGCCAAGGAGTCTGCACATATCACTTTAAACTCTATAGTCCTTTTAGAACTGGAGAAGAAGATGAAAATAGGTTTTTAAGGTTGTGACCAGGGATGCAGATTCAAATTTTTGCCAATCGGACATTCCACGTATAAGTCGACGAATAATGATATTTTGTAATAAATTTTGGTGCTTTATCTCACGTAAATACACGATTGAACATGTGGAAATATTTCACAGACTAAATTTAAGTCTAAAATTATTACTCAGTAATTTACTTATTACTATGATGTTTAGGCCTAGGTATATGAATATGTTTATAATTTAAATAATCAAGTTTCAATAGTGTCAGTTATTCAGTAAACAAATGCCAGGTGCTTAGAATCTAATATTAAGTTAACTGGAAAACAGACGATGTACAGATCTATTTATAGCAACGCATGCAATGCAATGCAAAAATAAAACACTGAAAATACATTACATTGAGTAAAATAAAATTACTTTGGCTGTTTTAAATATAATTCTATTAAGTTATGATGCATATCAACTACTTGACACACACTGCATAAGTTTTTTAACCTGTCAAACTTGCCAACAGATCAGCCTGTTTTCGTTTCCCTATCACTGCAGTAATCCGGCTGTTCCTTTCTCCTCCCTGCAGTAATGAAAGCTCCCAACACTGTGTTAATGAAGTGTTGCTTGCAAAGTCAATGCATGGAGCTTGTGAAGTTAGTGGAGGGAGGAAAAAGTAACAGCATGTAAAATAACATGTGAAGTTGTTTGATGTCTTTTTAAAAAAAGTTTGGCCTTATTGACTTGTTTTACTCAATGCATGACACTGAGATGATCCAATAATTAAAGATAACAAGGTAATTATGTCGTTTGAATGAATTAGTTGTTTCATTGATGACCGGTTCGTGTTTTCATTACAATTATGACCGACACAAGCGGGGCATTTCATCGGCCTTTATTGATTGCTTGTTAGTCAACTCAGGCTTGTTTATCTGTTTGTTTAGTAATTCTTTGATTATCTTCAATCGGTCAAATGACTCCTTGAATGTCCAGGTCACTTTTTCAATCGGTCAAACTGAATTCCCAATCGGACATGTCCGGCAAATAGACCGATTTCTGCATCCCTGGTTGTGACCCCTGTGACCCTATTTGGGGTGACAGGCTCACCAAAGTTACAATTTAGAATCCCCATTGGCCAAGGAGTCTGCACATATCATTTTTAACTCTCTAGTCCTTTTGGAACTGGAGAAGAAGATGAAAATAGGTTTTTAAGGTTGTGACCCCTGTGACCCTATTTGCAGTCACAGGGTCACCAGAGTTACAAATTAGAATCCCCATTGTCCAAGGAGTCTGCACATATCATTTTTAAATTTTCTACTCCTTTTGGAACTGGAGAAGAAGATGAGAATTGGTTTTTAAGGTTGTGACCCCTGTGACCCTATTTGGGGTCACAGGGTCACCAAAGTTACAACTTGAAATTAGAATCCCCATTGGCCAAGGAGTCTGCACATATCATTTTTAACTCTCTAGACCTTTTGGAACTGGAGAAGAAGATGAAAACAGGTTTTTAAAGTTCTCTAATGTGTATGGTTCATGAGGAGAAGTCGAAAGTGTCAAAAGTTTACGGACGGACGGACGCGGACGACGGACGGACGCCGGACGACGGGCCATGCCATAAGCCCATCTGGACTTTCAGTCCTGATGAGCTAAAAAGGAACGTCATGGCTGAACTTTACATTATATATTTGTTTTATTACTGCCTCATTTAGTTTAAATACATTGTCTTTCAACCATTTATTTTCATTTTCCTGACATTACCTTATATAATATTATATTCCCTCTAAAAACGTGCTACTGTCTCTTTAAGTGACAACTGAAATATAAGTCGACAAATTTCAGTTCTGCATAGAAAATAAATATTACCTCGTGTTCTATAGATGCCATGTTAACAACAGTAAGATTAGTTTCGATAAAAGCAAATAATAAAAGATTTAATTTCCAAATAGAATCACCGCTGCCCTATCAGGCTATCACAGATCTAAACTGTTGTGATACGTTCCTGATCAGCTACATTATATATAATCATCTTGATTTTACTTTAAAAATCTATGGAAACTGTTAACTTTGGTTTCTTAATATTTTTAATACGTTTTTCTTCTTAACATTACGATAATTGCCATTTCTAATGTACTATCATAATATTAACCATTCTTATGTATCGTGTCGTTCAACGATGGACTAAAGAAATCAAAAATATTTTTTTGAGAGTCAACATGCACGGATGACAATCTCATTAAAACCAGTGCAGAACTATCATTTTGTCGCCAAATACAAATCATACAATGCGAAACAAACTTAAGATTCATAGCCCCACCTGGAACCAAGGAGTCACCAATTGTAATCCCTCATGGCAAAAGTACCTGTACTCAAGATTTCAGTCTTCTATGGCCATTTCTTCTTGGGAAGATTTTGCAAGAGCATCCCCCCACAACACATATGGGATAAGGAGGTCACCATATATACAATGTTTAATTTTTTTAGCCATCTACGGCTTCTGCTTTGTAAAAAAATGGCTCTGTAGCTCATCAGGCTTCATCATCAATTATGCTGTAGACTGTGATTCCCCCTTTGTAGAGGCGATCCTAAAATTAATTTTATAAGCAAGTTTCAGTTTTCTAGGCCTTATACTTCAGGAGAAGATGCAAATAGATTTGAAGGACGTTCCTGTTGCCTTTATTAGGGGCAACAGGGCCACCAAAGCTACAATTCATAATCCTCAATAGTCAAGGAGTCTGTACACAAAGTTTCAGCTTTCTAGGCCTTATGCTTCTGGAAAAGACGATGAAAATAGTTTTTTAGGGCGTGGCCCTTGTGGCCCTTATTAGGGGTCACAGGGCCACCAAAGCTACAATTTATAATCTTCACCAGTCAAGGAGTCTGCAAACAAAGTTTCAGCTTTCTAAGCCTCATGATTCTGGAGAAGAAGATGAAAATAGGTTTTTAGGGCATGGCATCTGTGGCCCTTATTAGGGGTCACAGGGCCACCAAAGCTACAATTTATAATCTTCACCAGTCAAGGAGTCTGCAAACAAAGTTTCAGCTTTCTAAGCCTCATGATTCTGGAGAAGAAGATGAAAATAGGTTTTTAGGGCATGGCATCTGTGGCCCTTATTAGGGGTCACAGGGCCACCAAAGCTACAATTTATAATCCCTAATGAATTTAAAAGCTCATTACACAAACCAATCATTCATAGAGGATAAAGAATAAAGATTCACATAAAATCCATTGTCAGCCATTTTGTGTGAACACCTTTAATTCATTTTGTGTAAGAAAAAGGAATCGCATGGCTTAACTTTACGTTATAGTTTGAATTATGACTGCTTCATAGGGTTTAAATACAATGCTTTTCAATTGGAAGTTTGGAACCATTAGTTTCCATTTTCCTGACATCACTTTATATTCCCCCTGTAAACGTGCTACTGCCCCTTTAAGACAGTACCCAAATTTACAATGTTTAATTCACCGTGGCGAAGATACCTGTACATAAAAATAAAGGGCTCTAGAGCATCTGGAGAAGAAATCAAAATCGTGTAAAGTTGACAGTTGCAAGATAAAAATTGTACTGTACAATTGAAGGACGAAGAGACAAGAGAATACGCAGACATCAGTGCGATGTTTATACACATGGCATTTGATTTCTCGAGCTTGATTGATTATCGGGTTGTAGCCGTCTTGAAGTGAAAATCAGCGATAATGGAGTGTAATAAGCTATCCATTCTGATTAATATTAAGAAGGATAGACGTGTGATTCCATCTGGTAAATAAAATCTCATGGTCAGGTTCTGGCACAGTACAAGGTGAAGTCAACAAATGATAAAATTCTAATGTATTTTTCTTCATTTGTCAGCAAGCTTAAATCTATCCATAAACTATTGCACTTGTTGATAAGATAAACGTGCGTTGTCATAAAGAGGACAGGATGAAAGAACGTGCTGCTCATGTTCTATAAGGCCTAATTTAAAAAATAAATTTTATGGTCTTGCAAAAAATTCAAATTTTTTTTATTATTGAACATGAACAAAAAAGAAAGAAATATAACCTTTGAGAACTTTTTCACTGCGTCTATGAAGGCATTCATGAACAGAAACGAGTAACATTTTAAGAGCCTGCGTTTCAATGTTTTTTAGACCATGGGTCCAGAAGCACTTATTGCTTGGGTATTGCTCATATACTATATATAATATATGAGCGATACCCATGCATCAAGTGCCCCCTGTACACCAAGTGTCAGCTTTCTGGGCTTTATGCTTCTGGAGAAAAAGGTGAAAATAGGCTTTAAGGGCTTGGCCCCTGTGACCCATATTAGGGGCCACGAGCCACATTAGCTATAAATTATAATTCTCACTAGTCAAGGAATCGGTACACAAAGTTTCAGCTTTCTAGGCCTTATGCTTCTGGAGTAGAAGATGAAAATGCACAAAGTTTACGGACGAATGGGCGCCGGACACCATGCCATGCCATAAGCCAATTGGGCCTGTCAGGCCAGATGAGCTAAAAATTTACAATGTACCTGCAAGTAAACCATGTCAAGCACAGTCTAAGTAAACCTAGCCTCAATATTATCCGTTTCACTCCTATACTGAGTCTAAAAAGGCCTAGTAGAGGGTCGCGTCAGCCCACGTATCGAATTGACCAATCACAACTCAGCTTACCAAGCCACAATAGTCTGCCTTCAAAGATATAATGTTGGAGGGTCATAGGTGGCAGAAAGGTCGGCTGACACGAACCTCTACTAGACCTTTTTAGACTCAGTATATTTGTGAAACGGATAATATTGAGGCTAGGTTTACTTAGACTGTGTCAAGCACACCTTTTTTGGTAACTTTTGCAATCCTCTCCTTAAAGATATTGTAAAAGAGTGAGTGAGTAATTGTTAAGCACCGCTTTGGCAATATTACAGCCATTATTAGCACCTGATTGTAATGAAAGACACTCCTGAGTTGGAAGTTGGTAGGAAGATGGTGACATAACCGTTCAATTTCATCAACCGACTTTCCATGAAAAGCATCATTTCAATCCTCATCAATTCAGTTGATGGCCAGTGACAACACACCTTCCTAAGCAACATCCTGTCTCAGGGTATGAACGTTACGCTTACTCCACTAATCTGTATCCTGGGCTCAAAAGCTAGATTCTCTCACGTGGCCCGACTTGGGATATAGCCAATCAAATCATTTTCTCGTTGACAGTTTATCAAGATGTATCCCAAGTCGGGCCGTGTGAGCGAATCTAGCTTCTGAGCCCAGGGTACAGATTGTGGAGTAAACGTTTGTACCCTGAGACAGGATGCTTATGCAAAGATTAAAATGCTAGCTCTCAATTGTCTACGTTAGGAAGATGGTGACCATACAATTGAATGAATTTGGGATCCTGATTGAAAATACATACTACCGGTATGTGATGTTTATTGTCATTATTTGGAAATTTCATCTAAAGAAAGGATAAGAAAAATATAGAATGGAGGCTGGAGGTCATTGGTTTTCATATAATGTAAAATTGTAATTTCAGCTTTGGTATTTTCAATAAAAAACAGTAATTGTCAATAAGCGAGATGATTTGAATTAAAACTATAATAATGTTTTAACATAAAGTAGAGCCAAATATGAAGCATGAAAATCATTAAATACACCTAATCTTCATTAAATGAAACCAAAAGGAAATGAAGCTGAATTCAAATGTACTTTATTTTCATTCTGGTGACAAACACAACACAAAAGACAACATTGAAAAGTCTTGCCGTTTCATATGATTTTCCATGTCATGATAATATCAACCAACAAGACTTTCTTATTAACTAATAAATCTCAACTGTTATTTCGTTTGAAACTCCTATTAACCTTATGTGGCGACTTTAATAGATCACGCACCTGCTACATAGCCTACTCTCAGACATTTCATTCAAGATAATGATGTGGTCCATTCTTTTATTGGAATAATTGTTTTATGAAATGAAAATGTTCATAAATAATCCATTATAGTCAATCACAATGTATCATGATTGAACAGTAGTACATAAAGCTATGCATTGTAAATATCTAAATAAAGAATCTAATTTAAGTTTCATTTGAGACACTAAGATATAAAATAAGCGAGGTTAAAAATGTTTAAAGAATTATCAACTCATTGACTTTTGCACAGAAGTCGCAAAACTTTGTCTTAAGTCTAGCCACTTCGGTTTGTCATTGCTACGAAAAAATGGCGAGTCATCAACCGCTGGTTTAAAAGTGAAATGAGTCATTTATCTGGAACTAACAGATTTTTCAACCCTGAATATTACTATGAGTTAATTGGTAGAATTCAAAGGAAAATCCTTAAATCAAATTACTTTTATTCATGATTCACATTTAGCATGATTCAGTTGATCAGTTGGGTTCAAACAATAAGACAACATTGCAGAAAAATTATAAAATTTGACAAGATTGAATTTTAACTTACAGAAATAAAGTACATACTTCTCAATCCCTATTATCTTGTTTTCACGTTTATTAAAACTGATATCATCCAATTATGGTTATTATTACCTTACAAACCAACAATCTACATATCATTCAACCCAGATAAGATCATATCTTTCAATTCCTTAGAAAGACTGGTTTATCATACCAAAACCAAAGTGCCTTTTAATTTGTCAGGAGGGTGGCCCTCGTTAATAATTGACAACATCCCTTCCCACTTGACAAACATTGTCATCAACACAACTTCTCTTTGGACAGCCATGATGCTCAAAAGTTTCAGATGGCAGTTCAGAAATGAAATGCAAGCCACTGCTTTGTGAAACCTGCAGTCAGGGGAGACAACTCCATCTGGTGACACACAACTGTACCACCAGAATCCAGGGCTATTGATTGGCTGATTCACAAGCATCTATCCAGTCACTGTACACATCAATAGCTTCTGACAAATCTTGCATGAGTCAAGGAAACCAATTTTGGACATAAGAAATTTATTATATTTTTATTAATCAAATAGTCCATTTTATTGTACAACTAGGCTCAGAAATGAATATCTTGTAGGTAAAGAAAAGTGCAAACATCAGAGGAAAGATTGATGTAAAATGATTAATTAAAAATATGCATGGTGTGTTGCATGAATATCTGTCTATCATAACTAAGACAAGAACGAATAATCAATCATATCATTGAACTTGATCATAAGATTTTTCAACTTAATCTAAAACTAGATTAGCGTTTGCGGGATACCGCAAAAGCAGAGCAGCCCCGGAACTTTGGGTTTCGCCTTACCCTGTTCCGCCTTTTACAGGCCTCACCAAATTGGGAATTTTCTCGTGACCTTGACCTTTGACACTCAAGGTCACACAATCAATGAACACATTTCATTGAGTATAACATTATTGTAATGAAATAAAGTGTTAAAAATACAATTAATCCATTTTCTCCATATATGTTGACCTTGCTGTGACCTTGACCTTCGACAGTTAGTACCCAAAACTTTTTGAAAATGTTGAACTTCTCAAGAGATAATATATACAAAATCTAAACTTCATAGCACAAAAACTTTTCAAGTTATTGTGTTTAGAAGGAATTGCAATAACTCATATCTCATGACCTTGACCTTTGACCTTCAAGGTCACACAATAATTGAACACTTTTTATTGAGTATAACAATCATGTATTGATTAAAAGTGATCATAGTTAAAATTAAGCATTTTCGCTAAACCATGCTTAAGTCATGACCTTGCTGTGACCTTGACCTTTGACAGATTGTAGCCGAAACCTTTTCAAAAATTTTTACTTTTCCAAGGATGATATATACCAAGTTAGAGCTTCATAGCACAAAAACTTTTCAAGTTACCGTGTTTACAAAGAATTTTGTGGTGATTTTATAACTCGTGACCTTGACCTTTGAACTTGAAAGTGAACATGTCATAATGATTCCCTGGAAGTATTAACAATTAGACATGTTCATGAGTTCTGAAAAGCTAAATGGGATAAAGTTATACCCCAATTTAGTGCATTTTGCAATAACTCATATCTCATGACCTTGACCTTTGACCTTCAAGGTCACACAATCATTGAACACTTTTTTTTTAGTATAACAATCATGTATTGATTAAAAGTGTTCATAGTTAAAATAAAGCATTTTCGCTAAAACATGCTTACGTCATGACCTTGCTGTGACCTTGACCTTTGACGGATTGTAGCCAAAACCTTTTCAAATTTTTTTACTTTTCCAAGGATGATATATACCAAGTTAGAGCTTCATAGCACAAAAACTTTTCAAGTTATCGCGTTTACAAGGAATTCTTAGTGTGAATACATAGCTCGTGACCTTGACCTTTGACCTTGAAAGTGAACATGTCAAAATCGTTCCCCCGAGGTATGAGGAGTAAGGTATGAATAAGAGTTCTGGAAAGCTTAGGGGAAAAAAGTTATAGCTAGTAGTACGAGTGCGGCGGCGGCGGCGGCGGCGGCGATGGAAACTTCACAAAAACTGATAGCAGCCCCGTCCTTAGACGGGGCTGCTAAATAGCATTTTATCTCTAAATATTAATCATTATCAGAAGGAGAAAAAGAAAACATATTTTGTTCATATTTCAAACAACCCCCAAGGTTAGAAGACCCAATAAAGGACAAAGGATACAATTTATCGTGGTCTGGTAGTCCTCCAAGCAAACATTGCAAGTAATAACCCCTGTGTTCCGTTGCCGGTCACTGAAATAAAGCAAGAAATGTTTTACAAAACATTTACAGGGATGTATAACATGGATTCAATCAATTGGTTCAATTAGAAGATAAATAGTTGCGTTTGTAACATTTCCGGGATTCATTGTTATTCAACACCCGCAAATTTAGTTTAAAACCGACGGCGTTAGCCGGAGGTTTTAAACGCTTAAATTTGCGGGTGTTGAATAACAATGAATCCCGGAAATGTTACAAACGCAACTATTTATCGATATTGTAACATGACCGTTAGTTATAAGCATTTTAAGAGCGAACTCTATTTTTGCGTAGGGAACTCTGAGTTGAAAGGACCTAACGACTGATCCATTATTGTTATAGGTGTTTCCAGTATAAAGAAGAAGGAATTCCCAGTGTTATAGACATTAGAATAGTGTCCTTATATAGCAAACCAGTTGCACTCATAACGATGAGATCTTATAGTTTTCACTGTGAAATTTATGATAGAGAAAACAGTTATATAATTCATAAACCAACAGGAACAAACCCGACTGAACAAATATCTTAAACTCGCCAAGACCATTGTGACGGTGACGCGATCATTATGACGTCATAACCGTTGGCCTTTGTGACGTCGTGCCATGGGAACGGCATTCGAAAGAAACCGGCCGCATGGCACAAGGCGGCAAATTAGGAGAAACTTAGCCAATTAAGAAAGTTTTGTTACATAAAACTAAAGCAAATGGAAAAGGATTTTTGGCATCTACGGGAATGCGCAAGTTAGAAAATGACAACAACAATAGTAAAATGTGAATCGGGCACGAATATTGGGAGAATCAAAACATTTTAATGTTGAGGCGGACCGAATTATGTATCCTTTCGCGGTGATTCGCCTCAGCCAATTTGCGGGTGTTCATTGCCATTTAACACTGGGAAATCCTTCAAATCAACCAATCAGAAACGAGTATTTCCCGAAGTCATGTTACAATTGATTTTATTACCCATTTTCTCTGAAAGTTTGCACAATTTTCAATCAATGGTCAATTCGAGTGTTGCTGCATTGCACTAAAATAGTTTGTTTGATTGAAGTGCCAACAGAATATAAAAGTGGCCTTCTAGATATTTCTGATTAGGCTTGTCAATTTCAGGTGCAGTATGCTGAAAGGCTGACAGAGAATGTGACATGTGCAGCAAGGTTTCAATTAGCCTGTGTTTGAGACTTGTGCAAGATATGACTTGTGGGGAGAAGTTTCATAAAATGCTATCTATTTTTATCTAAGATTATCCATTTACCCCAAGGATAACATTTTTAAATGTAAATACCTTACTACTGCAATATTCATTCTGGAAAAACTTACATTTGACCTTTTTGATACAAGAAGCAGCTAACACATGGTCAAGAAAACCCTAAAATAACTCACAGGTGACACCACAATTAAGTCACTCAACTAAAATTAGAATCTCATGTCTTAAGGTCTGATTAGCTTTTTACTGTTTTATGAATGAAGTTTTGGTGCAACACAAATCATATAATGTTTATTTCTTGGTATCGTTTTTTTCTAGTGTAAACTAAAATCTACAGTGTTATTAGGTGATTTAAATATTTTGATTTTTGATTTGAGTTTTGATATTTTGCAAAGTATTATGATTGTTTGCCAGCTTGTTTTATTTGATTATTGATACTTTCCGTTCAATTCTATGTCTATGTTGTTGATTGATTGTTTTAAACCATGTGTAGGAAAGGTTTACAAAAGTGTCCTTGCATCAGATGGCAGGACTCTTTGGCCTAAGAGTTCCCGATATCGATAATGAACAGGACACTTTTATGAATGGTTGCCATGGACGACGAGGGCTAAGTGGGATGTAAATAACATTATCTCAACAATTTTAATAAAAGAAGACTTTCATCATCAATGAGTAATTCATTGTTACATTAATTATTATCCAATATTAAAATGATACTCACAGCTTTACTTCACATGACTTTTCGTGGTTACAAAACGGACAGTTGAAGAGAATGTCAAGGGGTTGAATAGCTTTTCTTTTTGGAGGTGGTTTTGATGCCTTCTTTCTGCGACCCATCTTTGGCTTTGTAATCAGTCTTTTCTGAAAGTGGGAATTCAATATACATAAATACGCAAAATAATGAATGTAATCTTTTAATTTTGACAAAATTTAGGCTTGACTGAAAAATAAAAATTGAATTAGAATAAATAGAAACTTTCAGTGACTAAAACAGCCATTCGTATCTTAATTTAGTCGTGAAATAAGTCTCATTAACCCTAATGGCCTAACACATTTCTTCCAATAAGCGATAAGCCTCACATAAATGTCCTAGAATCCCAGTTTTTGGGTTCAAGGGAACATGAATAAAAACACTCTTGTCACGCTAGGGTTTACATATTATGCCAAATGTTCATTGTACTAATTTGTAGATGAGAAGTAACATATATAATTGTTAAGCCTCTAATAAACACAGTCACAGAGGAATCATTTTACCAAAAATAATGAAACAATCACATTTGCACTAATCTATCCCAAATGCTCAATATTGCCACTAATAACTCGATGAACAATCAAATAGATACAAAACGGGAGAGAAAATATGTGAAACATATGTAAAGGGACGTTATTTCAATCTAAATCAATCAAACTAACATTCTGTTATCTATAAAATAGTCCAAACAGTCCCTTACAAATTTGCACGCTCAATGAAATTGCGTTCCGGAAGTTGATAATAGAGCCAGGAATTATGGTAAAAACACCAAACGATAAATAAAGATTCATAGTATTTACAGTCTTATGCTTTTTTATTTATTTTATTCTTCGATAACTTGTTCTAGTTAAGTTTCAATATTTACTAATACTATAATATACATTTTTGTTGATTAAAGCCACATAAGCAGGAATGATATTAAATATTTTTATCCAGTAGTCACTCCTTCCAAAATGGCCGCGCCCAGTGAAACATTGAGCAAGTTTGTGAGGTTTTGTCAAAAGTAGTATATTCTTGCTTTGAGCCAAATTTAAGGCTGTTTGAAAGTATGATCCGCAAATGACATACTAATAGATACAATTTTGCTCTAAATATATTAATGACAGGTGATGTTTCCTTTATCTTTTGTAAAGAAAGAGAAGCATTTATATCAGGAGAAGCCTGTTTGCTTATCCTTTCTCCTTATTGTATATATAAGATATTATTCTGAATAATGTTTATGTTGAATATTTTTTTATGGAAATAAAATACTGTTTAAAATTTATTGTAGAGAAAACACAGCCTACCTGGAGCTCTGTTAACAACAACTGATAAAACGAAACACTTTTAGAACACATGCATTTGAAAGTTATTTTTTACAGAAAGCATAGAATCAAACTTCCAGAATGTCACAACTCGAATATGAAAATCAGATGTTTTTGGATGCCTTTCATGAGGATGGTCTCATGATACTTGCAAAGTAAGTAATACAAGTACATATAAAACCAAATTTAGGCAACATGAAAATCAATCAGAAAAATATTTTATTTATACAGATCTTTGTCAGAAAATAAAATGTATCACATGTAACTTGTGCTGAAACAAGTCTCTAATGATAAAGAATATTTAAAATGAGCTAACTCTATTGAAAATCATTTAAAATAATTTCATAATTATATTGCATTTAAGGAGAATGACCTTTTGCAAACTTCATGGACTCGATACTGTTTTGATAACCCAGATCTGTTGGTGTAAATATTCAGATAGAGGTGTAATAAACATATGTGGACACCATGTTGAGGCTATTTGTAATTAAGTTATGTTTTAAAGGGTGTCATCAAGAGAAAACATTAAAATTTCATCTGATAATGATACTGATAACTATTGATATGAATTTATATAATTTCCAGAGGGCTTGGCATAGACAGAGTGTTTGTCAACTTCCTGAAAGTATACTCCGACCCTGGTAGCCTCGTTCTGGTTCTCAACATCAACTCTCAGGAGGAGGTGAGTATAAGGATAACGTGAAGGAGAAGCCATGAGTCCAACGTTCTCTGCTCTAAGGAAAACCGCAAGGGAGGGATTTAGTATTTAATCTCAAGGCTCTTATTCTAACATTTGTAAATATTTTAACTTTGTAAAAGTTTTGATAGAAGTAGTAAGTGAACATACGGTCTGCAATTTTAGCTTATCTGGCCTGTAAGACCTGATGGGCTTATGGCATGGCATGGTGTCCGGCCTCCATCCGTCCATCCGTTCGTTCGTTAACTTTGTGGAATTTCGACTTCTTCTCCTGTGGCTCCTACTAAGGGGGGAGTCACATTGGCCACAAGTTAAGGAGACACAGAGTATGTTGATAGGATCACATATGTCAAATTTTGAAATCGATGTTATTACATCGAGTACCACTAACTGTTACTGAAAATAACAAGTTAAAGGTCAATCAGTACATAAGAGCGAAAATACGGCCATTCAAAGTCGGGATTTTGATCGAAAACCGGACGATGTGGCTGAAGTGGCGCGCGCAAATTCGCCAAACGTAATTTTGAAACCTTGTCATAAGCTGACAGGAAGATATATTCAATTCGAAAGTGTTTATTAGGTATTGTAACTAATAGGTAGATTAATTGGATGCATAATTTCGAATATTAAACGTATTTGAGATGTCTTCTTGATTTTCCCATAAAATCAAGCATTTTAGAGATATTATGCATAAATGGATATATTTGCAAGTCCAGTGATGAGATATGAACTTCATTCAGCATATTAGATATTTTGTAGCTTATCAAAACCAAATAAAATTTTAAGGAAGATACTGTGTCACTTTAAAGCAAAATCATATGTAAAGCCTGATGAGCTACAGAGCCAATGGCTCTATTTTTTTCTCATTCTCCTTTTAGGTCCTACCTTCAATTGTTAACCTCATGCCAAGTTTTACATTTAAAAGTAAAACCTTTTCCAGGGCTATTCTACAAAAAAGAGTCTTATAACAAGCAAACCAAAAACAAAAGTAATACAAGAACTGAGTTTATTATTTTATTGATAAACAGGAGCAACAGGGGTTTAACACCTTTTCCAGTTAGTAAGTCATGGCCTAACAGACAGCATTTAGCATTTAGCATTAAGTCACAGAACATTGTCACTTTGGGAATCATTTTCTTGGAGAATGAGGCAAGCTATTCACCTTTCAGTTACTTACTGGTATTTGGTAAGTCAAAATTAATGTTTGGGACACAAGGTTGAAAGAAGAATAGGACTTGCAGAGCTTCAGATTGACAGTGGGCCGGGTCATTCCCCCATGATTTTTATAAATGGCTCATCATTTTTTGTAGTGCTGGGGTCCTACAGGCCCATGCAAATATTTTAAGATATGCTACTGTAACATACATATTTAAAAGAAAAAAATATGTGTAAATATCTTTTGTAAAGGAAAATTTAGGTAATAATGTAGATTTAGATTATGCAAATGTAAATTATAAATTCATCTAGGGAGCCAGGAAAATTTATGTTATTTTCCTTTGGCCTCTCCAAAAAGAAATTGATCCCTCAAATGACTGAGTGACGGGCCCCTGTGACCCACAAGAATTTCTTCAAGAATTTTTTATTGAGTCATTTGGATGTTTGTAATTTCTTGAATAGGACATTCATAATTCATCAATTAGGCTTCTTTTGCAGAGGGCCCGATGTATTTCTTAAATTCTTATTAGCTTTCCATTCAGTGGTTGTTGTTCATAGTATTTTTGTTTACTGTCCACAGGAATATTTCATTGAACAACTGGAGTCACAGGGAGTGAAGCCTTTACCCAAAGTCATCACAAATGAGTTCAGTGCAAACGACAGGTAGGGATTTAAAAATGACAATCTGAGTTCTTGTCTGAAAGGAAATTGACAGTTCATGTGTGTTAAAAACATTTTTACACAAGGCTTATCCCATTTATAAATGTTTAAAGGACTTGGCACTATGTCGCCAAAAATTAAAAATTTGTAACCACAGTATCAAACAAGTGTAACGCACTTTTATGTACCGGGGTAAGTGGTCACGAGTTATTTATGTGAAGTCACAATGCACAGTGCCATCACAGTGGTTGTTGAAATTTTAGTTGTCATCATTAGCAGCTTTTTCCCTTGATTACTATGGGCATGAAATAAACAGAGGAATGTGGAAATGGTAGTAAAAGTTTGAGATGGTGCTAAAATAAGGAGAGGGTTGTAGGTGATGGCCATGGGTAATGGATGTAAAGGTGGGGATAGTGGTAAAATCTGGAAATAGTGGTAAATGATTTGAATAGTTGTAAATAATGCAGAATGATGGTAAAGTGGAAAATAGTGGTCAGAAGTGGAGGATGCTGGTAAAGTGGTAATTGGCAGATGTTTTTGCTTCCCTGCATCCAAAAAACTCAACTGAGTAAGAAAAAAAGTGTTAAAAAAACCCCCATAACCTATCTTTAACAAACATGTACAGTTCATATTGGAGGTGGAGAATGGTGGCAGTTGATTTTGCTGCCTGTATCCGAAAAGCTCAACTGAGTAAGACAATCAGTGGAAAAGAAAACAAAACCCATCTTTAGAAACATGTAGATATCAATGGTAAATTCTTGCTTTTTGCAGACTCAGCACGTATGTCCAAGGAGGGGTGTTGTTCATCACGTCCCGGATATTGGTGGTGGATCTTCTCACTGACAGAGTGCCAATCGACCATGTTACAGGAATACTGGTCTACAAGGCTCACAAGTAAGGACACTATCGCTTTTCTTTAGCTGTGTTGTTACTTTTCCTCGGAAGTCTAGGTATGGACAATGTATGAAACAAGTTGAAAAGTTGCCGAAAACCTCGTAATTTGTAAAATTTTAATGGTAAGATTGAAGAAGAACCACAAAAAGTTATCATCCCGCACCATAAGTAACCAGGTACCGGTGTAAGCTCCCAGTTTTTATCCCCTTTCAAAGTATATAATCGGGTTCATTCTGGAAGCTCCAAACATCTCTCCTTGGGTAGTTTCTGGAGTCCTTCCGGAATCTACCCCATTCTCCCAGAATCTACCCCTTCTCTGCTTGTAATAGTGAAAGGAATCATGATTTTGCAACCATATACAACAGCTAGTGAGTTTAATTTTATTCACAGATATACAAATATTTTGATTAAGAATTTGATAGGTCTTAAAAAAATTTCTAAGGAACAATCACTCCCCTAAAAATCTATTCATAAGGGGCCTGGTAAACTTTTTAGAGAGTAAAGAAAGAATAAGTGCCTTAACCTTTCATCCCATGAAATCAGTAACAAATATGTGCTATAATCTGATTTCTAGCTTGGAGGGAAGAAAGGATGAAATATCATGGACAATATGAGTTAGGGTTATTCTAATGTACATTTTTGATATCTTCAGATTATCAGTGAATCAATGTGTCGTATGATAATAATAATAATAATAAAAATAATAATTGTTTCAGAATTATTGAGTCATGTCAAGAAGCCTTCATTGTACGACTCTTTAGGCAGAAGAACAAGGTAAGAAGGAATTCACTTTTGATACACAAATTACTAGGCAGGTATGTCATCTGATTATTGCTTTGTGAAAGCCAAATAAATTTGAAACAAGTTAAATGTTAAGATGCGAGATGCATTCAAAGAAATCTTTCAACCAGCCATGTTAAAAATTGTTGCCATTTCAAATCTTAGTAACTGATGTTTCCTTACTCAGTGTAGTATGGGTGATATTGACTTCTTTGTTCTGTAGTTAGAATTTATGGTATGTGTCCGACTGACTCAGTTCTGATGTGTGTAATGCTCAGAATGGCTAAAGTTGAAATGTATGTGATATTTCATTAGAACTAGAAATAGATAATTTTTAGCTCATCTGGCCTGTAAGGCCCGATGGGCTTATGGCATGGCATGGTGTCCGGCGTCCGTCCGTCCGTCCGTCCGTCCGTCCATCCGTCCATCCGTCCATCCGTCCGTAAACTTTGTGGAATTTCGACTTCTTCTCCAGAACCATAAGGCCTAGAAAGCTGAAACTTTGTGTATAGACTCCTTAGCTAGTGAGGATTATAAATTGTAGCTTTGGTTGCCCTGTGACCCCTAATAAGGGCCACAGGGGCCACACCCTAAAAACCTATTTTCATCTTCTTCTCCAGAACCATAAGGCCTAGAAAGCTGAAACCTTGTGTACAGACTCCTTGGCTAGTGAGGATTATAAATTGTAGCTTTGGTGGCCATGTGACCCCTAATAAGGGCCACAGGGGCCACACCCTAAAAACCTATTTTCATCTTCTTCTCCAGAACCATAATGCCTAGAAAGCTGAAACTTTGTGTACAGACTCCTTAGCTAGTGAGGATTATAAATTGTAGCTTTGGTTGCCCTGTGACCCCTAATAAGGGCCACAGGGGCCACACCCTAAAAACCTATTTTCATCTTCTTCTCCAGAACCATAAGGCCTAGAAAGCTGAAACCTTGTGTACAGACTCCTTGGCTAGTGAGGATTATAAATTGTAGCTTTGGTAGCCCTGTGACCCCTTATAAGGGCCACAGGGGCCACACCCTAAAAACCTATTTTCATCTTCTTCTCCAGAACCATAAGGCATAGAAAGCTGAAACTTTGTGTACAGACTCCTTGGCTAGTGAGGATTATAAATTGTAGCTTTGGTTGCCCTGTGACCCCTATTAAAGGCAACAGGAACGTCCTTCAAATCTATTTTCATCTTCTTCTCCTGAAGTATAAGGCCTAGAAAACTGAAACTTGTCGCCTATATATACTTAATTTTATGATTGGTGCCCCGGTGGCCTCTACAAAGGGGGTATCATTGGCCACACTCTACAGCATAATTGATGATGAAGCCTGATGAGCTACAGAGCCAATGGCTCTATTTTTTACTCTCAATTTGGCTTTTTTGGGTCATATAAGGACATATGCACCCAATTTTACTTTATTACCGGTATATTTCCAGATGGCAAAAGGTCACGTAGAGTCGTAGACATGTCAAAAAACCCAAGAGTAGGTTTTACACAAAATGAAGAAAAATAGGTTGTGAAGAATGGTTGATCTGAGAATGTTTGCAGCTTTTTAATTATTTCTAATAAAACTGAGGTCAAATCCAAAAATGTTTTGCAAAGGAATATCTGCATTTTCACTATGCCTAGTTTCGGCTGCTGTTGCATATAACATAATGGCCGCCAATTTTTATTTTATAAACTATAAACTATTCATTTTATCAAGCACTAATTTTGAAAAAAAATCTTTAATAGAGCTGTACATGATATTTTCAGGGTATATGCAAATTCTTTGATATATCCGAATTGTGTGAGTTACATATATTGACAAATAATTGTGTGTGACTTTAGATTATATGTGTAACTGTTCTTTAATTCATCTTACCAATCTCTAGTTACCTCTCAAAGAAGTCACTGAGAATGTATGTTAATATGTTTCAGACTGGCTTCATCAAGGCGTTCTCCGACAGTCCCGAATCCTTCACTTCTGGCTTCTGTCAGGTTGAGCGTGTCATGAAGAACTTGTTTGTTAAGAAACTCTTTCTCTGGCCGCGCTTCCATGCTAGCGTGGTCTCATGTCTGGAGAAACATAAGGTATATTTTGTTGAAAAATGTTTAAAATGCATCCTGCTTAATCAGGGTATATTTGATTATATTATTTATCTATGTTAATTTCTTTATTCCTTGAATGCTGCTGCTAGATTTCTCTTTTATTCCCTATTAAATAAAAATTTATACTCAAAGGGGGCAGTCATAAAATGTGATCCAACCTCTATTTGGATAAGACAAGTTTGTCAGTTTTTGGCTGGTTCCTCAAGCCAAAAAAATGTGCATAACAAAAAAATTGAAAAATTTCAACCAATGAAAACGCTTCTTGCATGGATAGGGTGGTTGTTGTCACTGAGGCCTTTGCCATATATCAAGGTTGATATAAATTTATTCAGATTGGTATTCACACCGTGTTAGGTTAAGTAATAAATAATTCAAGGTAGATAACTCTTGTATGCAGGTGGATGTTGTGGAGCTACAGATGCACATGACCCCGACAATGACAGCGTGTCAGACCGCTCTGCTGGACCTGATCAATGCCTGTGTTCTGGAACTGAAGAGATGCACTCCCACTGTGAGTTATCATAATCTAACTCTCTTATTAGGCTGAATAATCAAGTCAGTTATATGTTGTAGGTGAACACATTTTCCCCTTAGTAATACTTCTTCCTCACCAGCATATTGGTATCAGTGAAGTTCCTACAATCCCCTAAGCATATTGGTATCAGTGAAGTTCCTACAATCCCCTTAACATATTGGTATAAGTGAAGTTCCTACAATCCCCTTAACATATTGGTATCAGTGAAGTTCTTACAATCCCCTAACCATATTGGTATCAGTGAAGTTCCTACAATCCCCTAACCATATTGGTATCAGTGAAGTTCCTACAATCCCCTAAGCATATTGGTATCAGTGAAGTTCCTACAATCCCCTTAACATATTGGTATCAGTGAAGTTCCTACAATCCCCTAAGCATATTGGTATCAGTGAAGTTCCTACAATCCCCTAAGCATATTGGTATCAGTGAAGTTCCTACAATCCCCTAAGCATATTAGTATCGGTGAAGTTCCTAAAATACCCTGAATTCCTTGTAATGAATAAGCTCTGTCCACTCATCTACAGCTTCTTATGCAGACCCTGCTGAACGTACTTGAATTTGATCGACTTCAATGACTTGTTTCTTAAAGGTGAAACAACGTGAATCAGCATTGTAAAAGCTCAACAATAAAAATGCTGATGTAGCAGGAGGGTAATGATCAATCCTGGATTATTCCCTTATCTTGACAAGTTTCATTTCCTGTTTAAATGTCACTTAGAAATGGCTGGCAGCTTAAGTATTTCTGAGTAATTCTTTGTGACCTCCTAAACAATAAATAAACTTCTTTCCTCTATGAAGTATCTCATCATTGCCATGATGTTTATATGTTATTTTCAACAGATTGACACGGAGGAGATCACAGTTGAGAATGCCTTGGCTAAAGCATTTGACCGATCCATTCGGACACAACTTGATCCTGTGTGGCATCAGCTTGGCGCCAAAACCAGGCAGCTTGTCTCAGATCTCAAAACTCTTCGACTCATTCTCAGGTGAACAAATATCTCAAATCAGAAAGGTCTTCTAGAATTGACTGAAACCCCCTTTAAATGATTAATAAACACAGACCTACAGAGGAATCCTCAACCATATCACTCTTTCTGACAAAATAATTCTTTGGTAATTCATGATTTTTTTCTGAAAATTAGAATTTTCTTTTCTCTTTATCATTTCAAAGTGCTGACATATTATTTTCCAGATACCTTACTCAGTATGACTGTGTCACTTTCTACAGTCTGGTTCATTCAGTCAGGTGAGATCAAACTTTGATATTCCTGACTTGTGACTTTGTAAGAACAAACATGATATGGGATTTGGGATATGTCATCTTCTATTAACTCTTGTATAGGTATTCACTATTGTGACATACTTTCGGTTCCTTGCATAATCGAGAATCCTTCATGCTTGATAACAAATAAAGCCTTTTCTTGAAAATACAGTAGATTTAATTTAAAACTGACACAACTTAACAAATGAATAAAGTTCAATGATATAAATTACAATGAACATGGTACATGGTGTAAACTGAAATCAATTGATGAATTTCGTATGCATGCAGTCACCTTATACTAAAACAAGTAGATTACAGTTTATCAAATCAACACTGAATCAATATCATATTTCCCTGCTTTATGTGGTTAAGTGTTATGCGGTGCAACTAAGTTTAAATGTCGAAAATCATAAATTAAGTATTTCTTGAATTTTGCATAATCGTATATCTTTTGAATCAAGAATTGTTTACAACATGATATTCAATTCAGTTTTGCAGTATGAAATTTCTTTTCCATATAATATGGTTGAGTTTGATGTTTGGCAAATGAACTTGAGTAATTTGCTGCAGGACCAATGAGAAGACGTTTGGACAGAACACTGGTTGGCTCTTCCTGGATGCTGCAGACAGTCTCTTTGTGGTGAGATATAGACTTCTATCCATCTTGAAGATTCTACTTCTCCATGAAACATAAATCAATGGAAAATACAGCCTTGCTGCATTAAACCAAAATTCTTGGTTTGAGTGGTTCGCTAGCATCAACACCAAGTGTGCGGTATCTTGTTTTATCATATGACTTATGCAAAAAACTGGCACACAATGTAGCAATATTATTTCAATGAGCCAATGGAGACGTCCTCAATTTATGCCCTAAGGCAGAGTTTGAGTAAGTTTTCAAAGTTAATGACAAAATACCTGGCTTTTGAAATGTAACTATAAGCAGGGATGCAGATCGGTCTATTTGTTGGTAATCAATTGGAAAATCAACCTGTCAAATTTTGAATCTGCATCCCTGAATAAAAGTATAGTAGAAGTCTAGTTCAAATGTAATTTTAGTAATATTGCAAGTACATTTTGAAGCCAGAAAGAAGAGGGAGGGGGAGGGGAGAGGTGAGGGGTAAGGTTTTGTAGTAATTATCTTTAATTAGCAGCCCCTATCAGTATTTGTGCAGTTTCCGCCGCCGCCGCCGCCGCCGCCGCTGCCACCGCCGCCGCCGCCGCCGCCGCCGCGTCCGCCGCGCTCATACTAATGGCTATAACTTTTTTCTACTAAGCTTTCCAGAACTTGTATTTATAACTTACTGCTTATACCTCGGGGGAACGATTTTGACATGTTCACCTTCAAGGTCAAAGGTCAAGGTCACGAGCTATAAAATCACTAAAAAATTCCTTGTAAACGCGAAAAGTTTTTGTGCTATGAAGCTCTAACTTGATATATAACATCCTTGGAAGAGTAAAAAATTTTGAAAAGGTTTTCGCTACAATCTGTCCAAGGTCAAGGTCACAGCGAGGTCATTACTTTAGCATGGTTTTGCGAAAATGCTTTATTTTAACTATGAACACTTGTAATCAATAGATGATTGTTATACTCAATGAAAAGTGTTCATTGATTGTGTAACCTTGAAGGTCAAAGGTCAAGGTCATGAGATTTGTGTTATTGCAATGTGCAACTAATTTGGATATAACTTGATCTCATTAAGCTTTTCAGAACTCATAAACATGTATAAGTGTCCATACCTCTGGGGACTTAGAATGACATGTTCTCTTTCAAGGTCAAAGGTCAAGGTCACGAGCAATAAAATCACTAAAAAATTCCTTGTAAACGCGATAACTTGAAAAGTTTTTGTGCTATGAAGCTCTAACTTGATATATAACATCCTTGGAAGAGTTAAAAATTTTGAAAAGGTTTTCGCTACAATCTGTCCAAGGTCAAGGTTACAGCAAGGTCATGACTTTAGCATGGTTTTGCGAAAATGCTTTATTTTAACTATGAACACTTTTAAGCAATAGATGATTGTTATACTCATTGAAAAGTGTTCATTGATTGTGTAACCATGAAGGTCAAAGGTCAAGGTCATGAGATTTGTGTTATTACAATGTGGAACTAATATGGATATAACTTAATCCAATTCAGTTTTTCAGAACTTATAAAGATGTATAATTGTTTACACCTCTGGGGACTTACAATGACATGGTCACATTCAAGATCAAAGGTCAAGGTCACGAGGTATAAAATCACTTAAAAATTATTTGTAATCGCGATAACTTGAAAAGTTTTTGTGCTATGAAGTTTAAATTTTGTATGTATTATCTCTTGTGAAGTACAAAATTTTGGAAAGGTTTTGGGTATGAAGTGTCAAAGGTCAAGGTCACAGCAAGGTCAACAAATATTGAGAAAATGGATTATTTTTACTTTTACCTCTTTAATTTGTTACATTAATGTTATATTCAATGAAATGTATTCATTGATTGCATGACCTTGAGTGTCAAAGGTCAAGGTCACAAGAAAATGCCCAATATGCTGAGGCTTGTAGAAGGCGGAACAGGGTAAGGCGAAACCCCAAGTTGCGGGGCTGCTCTGTTTTTGCGGTGTCCAGCAAACACTAATCTAGTTCTAAAACATTGTTACTTTTTTTTAAAGGTTACCGGTAGGTACTTTTAGATGCATTTTACTTTCACACAAATTATAAGGTAAACAGATTGAATGTACAATACTGAGTCGCAATATGTGCATTGGTGAAGAAAAATCGTGATTTTGAGAAAAGTGAAGAAAAATGGTTTAAATGATTACAGAGTGCTAAACAGCGTGTATGGCGTTCTTCCCTAAAGAAGAAGAAAACTGGTAATGAAAAGTCAGCTGATCAACCAAAAGATGAGCCCAGTGAGTACAATTTTATCATGCCTTTTTTTGTCCAACACGTTTCTTCCTAAGTAGGCCCTCATCATTATCAGTGTTGTTTGCAGTCAGTGTCGTCTTCGATGTCGTCACAGTCTTTAATGTCATCTTGACTGTTCAGTCTTGTTAGATAGTTTTCCAATTGCATTCACCATAAAGAAAACAATGATAATGTAGACCTGCACACACTTGCACGAAACTCTCTTCAGCAAGGTGATCTTAACTCATGTTATAACTATAGTGAAAGGGCACCCTTAACACTAAGGTTTGTGAAATTAGGGACTGTATAGTAGTGTACATTTTGTAGCCCCAACCCTGGAGGAGTGTCCTAAGTGGCGAGTGCTACGAGAAGTCCTCACAGAGATAGAGGAGGAAAACAAGAAATGTGACCCTGACCTTGGTCCGGGCCGCGTGCTTGTATGTGGGGAGGACGACCGGACATGCAGCCAACTTAAGGAGGTATTGTTTTCCCGTCTCATAACAATCAGTGGGTAATTGAATTCTGTACTTCTTTCTTAAAAACTTCATCAGTTTTACTTTTTGTCTCACTTACAAATACATACTCCCCATTTTTCAATGGTTTTTCTTGGTCCTCATGACATTTTGGTAATTTTAAAACTATGAACAAGATATTTTGTGAACTGTTGTTTTCTGTGCTAACTTCTGAAAAACTGCCCAATCAACAAGCAATATTTCAGCCCTGAACCTTCTTCAAAGTTCTTTCGTGTTGGCCTTGACCTTATTGTAACAGCAGCAATGATTTATCTACTTCTCAAAATTTTGCACTGCTTGAAATTATGGTACATAAAACATTTCAAAGGTAGCCGTTTGCAAGATGATGGATATGATGTTTGCAGTGTCTGTGTGATGGAGGGAAGGCTATGCTGGCCCGACTCTACAACAAGTTCCTAGCAATCAAGGGGGGACAAGTTGAAGGGGAGAGAGAGGTGAGAGGATGTCATGGCAATTTTGATATAGAACGATAAAGAAATCTGTGTAAAGATTTCTTATAGCCTTTATCGAAATTTTATTTACATGATGTAAGTTCTTTTGTCACTTGTGACTTCAGTAGTAGTTTTAATGGCAGAAGGGGGGGTGGTCTTCAAGTATCTCACCAGTAGCATTTGGTTTTTCCGGGGGTAAATTGTTGTCCTTTTTGAAAGGCAATAGCTGAACGTGTGATTACTTTGATGTTTTAAGCTTTTTCCATAAATTTTGTCCTTATGTTTGCTGTACCATGTTCTCTATAGTTTTAAGAAATTGTTTAAAATAATAGATAATTGACATTACAGTTTACCATGTTGCTATAATTTCTATACTTTTGTTACAGAAGAAACACTGGAAGAAGAAAGGCAAAGGTCATATGGGCAAATCTGAAGCAGATGCCCTGACCTTGACCCAGATGATCGCTGACAATAAGGAACTGGCAGAAGATGACAAGGTAGGGAGGGACTGAGATGGAAGAACTACTTCTATTTGAAATTGGATGTGATTATTAAACTTTATTAAATTCTTTAGATGTATGCAATTTATTAAATCCTTTAGATGTATGCTATTTTGTAATGCAGAATGTGATGATATAACCATTGTTATGAAAGCCACTGTTGAAAACTGACAAAATCTTATCCTAAAAGTAACAGCTCTGAAAATCTTAAACCAGTACTGTTGTAAAATAATTTGAGAGTCTTCATATTTTTGGTCTATGATAATGTTATGATTAAATTTCTATGGCCAACCCTGTTTGAAAATTTGACTCTGTTCTGTTGCAGAATTACCCAGAAAGGTTTTATATTCTCTTGATTACCTCTATTACCAGTCCGATGACTCTGATGACAGCCCGCTGACATCACAAGACGCATATTACGGGGTTCTCCCTGAACCAATCACAGTGCTCCACCCCCTCCACGGTTGCACGGACCCGCATGGACTGACACGCACTCTCCGAGAGGTGGAGCCCCGATATGTCATCCTCTATGATGCTGATATGCAGTTTGTCAGACAGTTGGAGGTGAGGATGATGATAAGACCTTATCTTGATTTATCAGGATGTATTTATTTACAAGGAATCTGAATGATGTGCTGATTGCCTTCACAGCATTTGCCTATTTGGCCTATGAATAACTAGTAATTGCAATGACTTAATGTCTAACAATAATTGCAGTGCTGTGCCAGAGTGCCAATGAGTGTCAACATTATAATTACAGCTCAGAGTTACAACTTGCAAAATTGCAAAATAGCAAAAATAGCTAAATAACCCTACCATTATGATTACAAGCAAATCCGTAGAAGTTTATGGATGGCAAGAGCTTGATTTGACCTGCTTGTTTAAAGTGAGGATCCTAACATTTCTAGGTTATCAGCTGCAACAGCTGGGTGACCAGAGATGTTTATAAAACTGCCGAAACAACATGCATCCAATTAATTTAGGTTAAGAACATCAGAATGAATTCCATCCAACAGATTATAATACTGGTGAAAGGCAATATCTCGGTTTTGCATGGCAATTATATCTGCACTTATTATACAGTTGTGAAGATACAGACATGTCATGACAAGAAAGGCATCATGATATTAAAGAACGATATGATTCAATATGATACATGTCACATTTTGTTTTGATAGAAAAAAAACATAACTTGGACAAAACTTGTCCTTTTTAGGTTAAATAACTAGTTTTAAAGTCAACGCTACATATCACAATTCGGACATCGAATCACGATACATATATCGTCAGATTAAGTATCAAGTTCCTTGATGTATCCATACATCATCACATCTCTACTTATTTAAGTCAAAGATTAGAACTTTACATACTCACTCTAATGCTGAAAAAGAACTACCGTATTCTGGGATTAAATGTTTGTATCATTGTAAATCAATTATGATATTATTCACACCCATTCAGGTGTACCGAGCGTCCCGGCCTGGAGTTCCTCTCCGCGTGTACTTTCTGGTATACGGCAGTTCCGTGGAAGAACAGAGGTATCTGACGACTCTCCGCCGCGAGAAGGAAGCCTTCGAACATCTCATACACCAGAAAGCTGTATGTTTGATACATATGACATTTTATAAAGAATTTCAATTAATGAATTTAATCCTGTTAACCTTTCACCCCTTCAAGCTAGAAATCATGTTTAAAATTTATTTGTTACTGTATTATATTAGAAAAGGTCTTAATGGAATGATGCAATGGAATTTAATGCAGCTTCACTTGTTGTTCACTGTGTTGCACAACTTCCTACTTGTTTTTATTATCTCCATCCTGCTACATCAGCGTATATGTCTCTGCGTTATGCTACCACCTATCCCGATATCCTTCTATCGTATGCTGCCGTATCGCTATTTATAGCAAGTTAATCAAATGATGCCCTTTCCGCGATAGCATCAAACTGATTTCTTGGCTTCGTTCCTCGTGCTCAACGCGTGATTCAAATTAACCAATGGGAGTCCTATTAGAAAGTAAATCTGATGTCTCGTTGCAGGCTCCCGCTAAGCTCCAAACTGTGTTCTCTCAGATTTCCACGAGCGACATCTCTAGACAACAGTGAATGGAGTTCGAAATACTTTTCCTGAAAACAGGCAGGCTATAAATAGCACTGAGTAATCACCCGTTAGCGTAACGGCATAATTTGATAGAAGGTTTTCAGGGGATAGGTTGTAGCAAAACATGGAGACATATACGCTGCTGTAGCAGGATGATTACCCCAACCACTTGACAAACCTGATCGTGGTGTGATGGTCTGTGTGCTTCAGTCAACCTTAGAGCTATATCGGCCGTAAGGGTCACCGAACCTGGTCTATGGGTAGAAGCATGACCAAATTTGTTTTTTTCTTACACTTGCTGTGTTTTTCAAACTATGCCATTCTTTCAGCCTGTTCCCTCATTTCCTGATCCGTTTTCTCACTTAGCTCTCAACTATCCTTTTGATGGCAACTTCGATAGCTGAAATATTGCTATCACCAGTTAAACATTATCCTCTCACTCGACAGACAATGGTAGTCCCAGAGGAGAGGGAGGGGAAACTGGAGGATGATCCAAACCTGGCAAGGGGAGTAACTCTAGCTAACGAAACTGTCAGCTCTCGGAAAGGAGGAGTTGAGAAAAGTGTACAACAGAGGGTATGTGGAAGAATGTAATTACGTTAAAGGGACTTTTTGCAAAAAAAACCTTTACAGTAAGGTAAACCTAAGTGCCATCTCTTAACATTGGACTATGGGTACCTTATGTAACCTAATTGTTTGTGCAACGGCACCCAGGTTGATAAAAGGTTACTTCTGATTTTGATGATATATCATTAGGTCTTTGAAGGACTTTCAGAAATGCAATCTGATGTGTAAGCATATATTCCCAAATCTGATTATTCTCTAATAAAAAAATTGTGTTTGACCACTATGTTACTTACCATTTTTCAGTGTCATTGATAGAAAAACTTGAAACTCAAAATAACATCAAATGTGAATTGATACTCATTTCACTGGTCATACCTAGTGTGAGGGATTAGTTCTAGAATTGAACATAGACTTGGTTCATAAGAAGTTGATAGTGGTATGTATCATTGATAATCATTTTGATTTTGAGTACTGGTAACTATTTCTGTTTGCTCATCCAATGATAGTGGATGTGTGAAAATTCAACGAAAAGCATGAATACATGAAATAATTGTTTTATTGATTAAGTGTCTCTGTTTCCTCGTCAGGTGATTGTAGACATGCGAGAGTTCCGTAGTGAGCTGCCCTCGCTGGTTCATCGTCGGGGCATCGATATAGAACCTGTCACCCTGGAGGTGAGACATTCTTCGCTACCCAGGGCTCAATGTTTCAATGCTCTTTGATATATTACCCTGGCAATTCTTCATCCAGAAATTTTGTTCTAAAAAGCACGCTCTTGTATCTTGTGGCAACTAGAAATATGTGCATGTGATGCACTGTGATGTCCCCCGCTAACATTTAATCTGAAAGTGACCCTACCCGCATTATAGAAAATGATCCTCTCCCTCCATATGTTCTAAGTTCAAACTGTTGCCATGGAAACCAGGAATATGACATAATTCAGAATGACCAAAATAGCAAAAGGCACCACTCCAACACTAGATCTAACCACATACCAAGTTTCGTTAAAAAATATTGAACCGTTTTGGAGATATGGTCCGGAAACGAAAGCATCCCCAAATATGCACTAAGTTCAAATTGTTTCCATGGAAACCCAAAAAAATCAATAATTCAGGATAACCAAAATAGCAAAAGGCACCACTCCAGTACTAGATCTAACCACATACCAAGTTTCGTTAAAAAATATTGAACGGTTTTGGAGATATGGTCCGGAAACGAAAGCATCCCCAAATATGCACTAAGTTCAAATTGTTTCAATGGAAACCAAAAAAAAAAAAAAATTCAGGATAACCAAAATAGCAAAAGGCACCACTCCAGTAATAGCTTTGCGGGGGACATAATAACCGAATGACACCGCTTGATACGAGCAGATGAAAATACATTTTTGGTAACAATGTTACAAATACCTACTATAATATCTCAGTTTCATGGACCCTGTCGATTTAAATCAAATTAGCTATATTATTCTAAAGGGAAAGAAAATTCAATATTGTGAGGAACAATTTTTTTTCAAACCCTTAGATTACAATAAGATCTCAAATGAAAATAATACTGTAAGGAACCAACGTTTTATTCCATAATTTCATAAATCAGACCCTTTTTACCACATACCTGGTAAGTTTCAAGTGAGAGAAATATTTTCATAGGAAATGATACCCAGCTAGTAAGATCTCATGATCAGCACCTGTGTTTCCCCTGCAAGCACTTCTGTACTCATTTTGACTGATACATCTCCACTATGCAGAGAAAGCAGTTGATATGAAGTGCATGGTAACCCTTTGACTGTTCATAGAGCTTGTATTATTTGATGTTGTCAGGCCCTATTTACAGTATTTGAAGCAAACAACTAATCATTTAAAGATTTGCAAAGATATCATGATGATGGTGATGGTGATGGTGATGGTGATGGTGATGGTTATTGTTATGGTGATGATGATGATGATGATGATGATGATGATACAATTGCTGTCATTTTATGAATGCTTCATCCACTGTTACACAGGTAGGTGACTACATCCTGACCCCAGACATCTGTGTGGAGAGGAAGAGTGTGAGCGATCTGATTGGCTCTCTCAACAATGGCCGCCTCTACAACCAATGTGTGTCCATGTGCAGGTTCTACAAACGTCCTGTCCTGCTCATAGAGTTTGATGCAAACAAATCTTTTGCTTTGCAGGTTTGTTCGAAAAATAAATTTGCTTTTAACCAAATACATTTGTAATTCATTATAAATATCAATCTTTTTTGTGAATTTGTATTCCTTGTAATCACAAATCAAAACAGTTCAGAATTTTGATGACGGAGAGCTGTGAACTTGTTAGTGTTGTAACCATTTGAATTTGTTTCTTTGTAACACTCTCTGTACAAACCTTGATGCCAATACAATCACTTATGACTAAAAACCTGATCAAAATTAAAGTAACTCTATTGGTGACAAAAAAAGGGCATGTTACTTCATTGATTGTTTGCAAATCGAAGAATCACTTGATTCAACTTCAGACAATCAGACACCTCCCACTAATGTTCGAACTCGACTAAGGGCAGACAACTCTTGCAGGGCAAGTACCCGATGTCTAGTGACGTGTCTATCCAGGACGTGAGTTCCAGACTGTCTCTCCTGACCCTGCACTTCCCTAAACTTAGGATTCTCTGGTGTCAGAGTCCGTATGCAACTGCAGAGATGTTTGAGGAACTTAAGGTACCATGATATTAGAGTCTAAAGGGACGAGATAGGTTGTAGCAACTCCACTCTCATTTCTTAAAAATATTTGTATATGAATTACACAAAAGTCTGATGAACAAACCCTTTGATAGCTGGTGATCCTGCCTTTCTTTCTGTATCAGCTACGTAAAAGTACCTCATTTTCAACATGTTCATCAACATAAGAATAATGACTCTGGGGCCAGGCCATAAAATGAAAGGCATTTTTTGTCTCCTGTTTTGCTTTACATATATATATTAATTTTCTTAAAATATCAAATTTGTTATAAAGCTAAACATACCCTATGTTCTTTGAGAAAGTTTCCATGTTTCAATGATATAGTTATCAAATATATTGCTCCATGTCTACAGAAGGGCCGTGCTCAACCTGATGCTGCGACCGCCATGACAGTCTCAGCAGGGGAGGGAACTGTGGAATGGACTGAGAAATACAACCACGGGCCTCAGGTGAGTCTTTCATTCTTAAGAATAGAATTGAGACAGTAGCATGTTTATATTATATATATCAGTAATTTCACAGAAAGATTAATAAATGTTTCCAAGTTTTTTAATAATTTTTTTTTTAACAAGCTTACGAAGTTTGATTAAACTATCTGAATCTATTTCTAAAAAACTCAATCATAAGATGTGTTATCAAAACGATTGCCAGCAACAGTTTGCAGTTTTGCAGATTGCAAATTTGGATAAAATTCCTCATTCTTAGGATATTGAGTATATTTATTTCAAATTTCACGTTTATATTTTTGTTCCAATAATTTACTGTTTAAATATAGATTTATCTTTACAATAAACTCAAGTCTAATTTTCTTTTTGCAGAATTTCTGCTATAATTTTTGTTTAGATTCCATCAATATATGCATATTGCATTATATTATTCACTTCACAGTCATTTAATTCTTTTTTGTGTGTATGCAATACCAATATCATTTGAGGCTCCACCTTTCATAAAAATAGGAGTTTTCACTGCAGAGTCTTTCAATTCAGGAAAGTTTACCATTCAATTAACTTTAAAAAGGACAAGGTCAGGGGGTTCAAAACCCTCTCTTTTGGATTTTTTCAAAATTCATGGGTATTCCATTAAATAATATTGAAAGTTGAATTGTAAATATATAACTCAATGACATATATTTGTTCCAGGATTTTCTCCTGAAAATGCCAGGAGTAAACTCGAGGAACTACCACTACATCCTGAACAAAGTCCAGGACCTAGCAGAACTCTCCTCCTTGTCTGAAGAGCAGCTTGCAGGAATTATGGGTAATGCCCAACAAGCCAATCAACTGTACACATTCCTTCACACTGACCAAAGCAAGATGGAAGTCACTGCTGGTCCAAGTAAATCCAGATTTGAAACCAAGAAACCCTTCAAGAGGAAAAGATGATGGAATATCTAAAGACATGCTTGGAATGTGCCGATTCAAGTCACATTTGGGTTTAGTTATTTCATCCAAGAAACCCTTCAAGAGGAAAAGGTGATGGATTACTTTAAACATTTATGGAATGAACTGTTTGAGGCCATAGCTGGTCTAAGTTAATCCAGATTTGAGCCGAGAAGCTTTTCAGAGGAAACAAGATGGATTTCTTACACATTTATGAAATGTGCCAATTGAAGTCACAAGGGGTCTTAGTAAATCCACATTTGAAGAAACCTTTCAAGAGAAAATAATGATCTATTTATTAAGACCTTTAATGAATGTGCCTTTAACTGGCGATGTGATTTAATGTATGACCACAATTTATTATGTGCATTAAAGTGCTATTTTCAATTGAAGTATGAAACGGTGAATGATGAACATGGTGTGTGGTTGTGAACATTTTGCTAAAAATAAATGAAATGAGTTTGAAACTTGACCTTCGAATAGAGAACATAGTATCACTGATCAAGGTAGCGGAAAGGGCAAAGTCCCCCACAAACAAGGCAATCCTGACAATGTTCATGAAATGACCATACTAACCAGTGCAGGTCACTTTGCAATGAATATGGGACCTTTTTTGATGTCAGAAAATAACTAATGACTAAATTTGAAGGTGTTATTAACTTCAGACAAGTTGAGAGTAATACCGCTTTCATCAAAACACACTTGTTGATTATGATCTTATCATTCATACATTTAAGAAGAATTCAACATGACTATGAGCTGATTATTAAAAGTATATCATACTTGTGTGTTATTGTCTTTTGTTTCTCAGCATTTATATACCTTTGGAAAAAAAGCACCCCACATAGGTGTTTGATGAGAGGTATACAATGTAGGCGGTAGGAAAACTTCTGCATGTAAGTGTTTGGGAGGGGATATACAATTTTGTTTGGTTATTGCAAGAGTCCTGATTTGTATGTATTGTAGGGGATGGGGAGGGTTTCAATGGGATTTATTGTATAGTGTTACCTAGATTTTAAGGCCCTGTAAAAACATGAAAAAAACTCAAATTTTTGTTGGTTAAACAATTTTCAGCTTAGGTGAGCAGTTGGTGCAATGCCAATCTCATTAAAATCAGATCCAAACTTTCATTCCTACCTGCGATCTGATTTGAATGAGATTGGTGCAATGCAGTCAAATGCGGAGAATTTATTGTAATATTTTGCAAAGGCATTTTCACCAGACATAAAATAGACAGAGAAGCAGAGATAATGTGAAGAAATATGGAACCTTTCTTTTTCATGAATTGTTAAATTATGATTCTACCATATTATATGATTATAATATCTAACAATTGAAATACAAACTTCAGTTATATTTTGCGTCCCTACATAATTTTTATCAATTTACACTAAAGCACAAGCGTAACGTTTTTGGACAGCTTTTTTTACTAATACCAAAATATTGAATGAACATTTGGGTAATACTTGAAACTGTCAACATTTACAGTTTGAGCCGATTAAATAAAGAACAACAAAAATAATTTAAGAAAATATCAAACTTATTACGTCTATCATACAAAAAAGCATTTGTAATAGATATCTCAAAGGTATTTCATACTTGATAAATTTGAAACATGAAATTTTAAAATGGCCTGTTCAGTATAATTTTTTCCGTGAAGCGATGAAATGCATTGAGTGAACGATCAGTCATTGACAAGCCGAGACATTCAGCGTTCGCGTTATAGTTAAAAAAATTGAAGGAACCGAATTCCTAGATGATACAAAAATGAAATGTCGTTTCCGAATGTGGAATGCAAATAAATACCCCGAATAACTACAAAACAGCTCACATGCATATGAAAAATTGATATTTCTTAAGGGTGTAACGCTCATCCATATATTGTTGAAAATATACGATATAGTTTACATCATAACATTATTATAATAATCAGTTTCCAAATTAAAGCTTGCTAATTATTTCGTACCACCCACATGGTCACGTGGGTATAAATTTGCTACAGCTCTGTCCATTGGTCGTTCGAAATACCAGGATATGCTTCTCTTTGAAGTTTCCAAGAGTAATATAGCCATTAGTTTTCAATATCAAATGTTACATAACTTTGAGGTCTCTGGACCCCAAAGAAATAAGGCTGTCTATCCATAAATTTGGTTTTAAATGAACTTGTCAGCTTTCAAAATGACTTCTAACGAATATGGTAAATGTGTAAGCTTTTGGTTGAACCACCTTCGTCCAAAGTCCTCGTATAGTACATGAATACACTTTAAAGGGACAGTCCTATCAAGGTATTTTGGTGAAAGAGTACCTTCATGTTTTTACTCAATCATATTTGATAATTCCATGATTATTTCACACATTTTAGCTCATCTTGCCTGTAAGGGCCACAGGGGCCACGCCCTAAAAACCTATTTTCATCTTCTTCTCCAGAAGCATAAGGCCTAAAAAAGCTGAAACTTTGTGTACAGACTCCTTGACTAGTGAGGATTATAAATTGTAGCTTTGATGATCCTGTGACCCCTTATAAGGGCTAATACGGCGACACCCTAAAACTATATTTTCATCTTCTTCTCCAAAACCATAAGGTCTGGAAAGCTGAAACTTTGTGTATAGCCTCTTTGAAAAGTGAGGATTATAAATTTTAGCTTTGGTGACCCTGTGGCCCTTAATACACCCTAAAAACCTATTTTTATCTTCTTCTCCAGAAGCATAAGGTCTAGATAGCTGACACTTTGTGTACAGACTCCTTGACTAATGAGGATTATAAATTGTAGCTTTGGTGGCCCTGTGACCCTTTAAGGGCCACAGGGGCCACGCCCTTAAAACTTTTTTTCATCTTCTATTCCAGAAGCATAAGGCCTAGAAAGCTGAAACTTTTTGTACAGACTCCTTGACTAGTGAGGATTATGAATTGTAGCTTTGGTGACCCTGTGGCACCTAATAAAGCCAACATGAACGTCCTTAAAATCTAGTTTCATCCTTTTCTCCTGAAGTATAAGGGCTAGAAATCTGAAACTTGTCGTCTATATACTTAATTTTATGATTGGTGACCCTTTGGCCCCTACAAAGAGGGAATCACATTGGCCACACTCTACAGCATTATTGATATTGAAGCCTGATGAGCTACAGAGCCAATGGCTCTATTTTTAGCTCATCAGGACTGAAAGTCCAGATGGGCTTATGGCATGGCCCGTCGTCCGGCGTCCGTCCGTCCGTCGTCCGTCGTCCGTCCGTAAACTTTTGACACTTTCGACTTCTTCTCATGAACCATACACATTAGAGAGCTGAAATTTTGTGTACAAGTACCTTAGCATATGGAGATTCTAATTTGTAACTTTGGTGACCCTGTGACCCCAAATAGGGTCACAGGGGTCACAACTTTAAAAACCTATTTTCATCTTCTTCTCCAGTTCCAGAAGGACTAGAGAGTTAAAAATGATATGTGCAGACTCCTTGGCCAATGGGGATTATAATTTGTAACTTTGGTGACCCTGTGATCCCAAATAGGGTCACAGGGGTCACAACCTTAAATACCTATTTTCATCTTCTTCTCCAGTTCTAAAAGGAGTAGAGACTTAAAAATGATATGTGCAGACTCCTTGGACAATGGAGATTCTAATTTGTAACTTTGGTGACCCTGTGACCCCAAATAGGGTCACAGGGGTCACAACCTTAAAAACCTATTTTCATATTCTTCTCCAGTTCTAAAAGGACTAGAGAGTTAAAAACGATATGTGCAGACTCCTTGGCCAATGGGGATTCTAAATTGTAGATTTCGTGACCCCATCACCCCAAATAGGGTCACAGGGGTCACAACCTTAAAAACCTATTTTCATCTTCTTCTCCAGTTCTAAAAGGACTAGAGAGTTGAAAGTGATATGTGCAGACTCCTTGGACATTGGGGATTCTAATTTGCAACTTTGGTGAACCTGTGACCCGAAATAGGGTCACAGGGGTCACAACCTTAAAAACCTATTTTCATCATCTTCTCCAGTTCTAAAAGGACTAGAGAGTTGAAAGTGATATGTGCAGACTCCTTGGACAATGGGGATTCTAATTTGTAACTTTGGTGAACCTGTGACCCCAAAATGGGGTCACAGGGGTCACAACCTTAAAAACCTATTTTCATCTTCTTCTCCAGTACTAAAAGGACTATAGAGTTGAAAATGATATGTGCAGACTCCTTGGCCAATCGGGATTCTTAATTGTAGATTTTGTGACCCCATGACCCCAAATAGGGTCACAGGGGTCACAACCTTAAAAACCTATTTTCATCTTCTTCTCCAGTTCTAAAAGGACTAGAGAGTTGAAAGTGATATGTGCAGACTCCTTAGACATTGGGGATTCTAATTTGTAACTTTGGTGAACCTGTGACCCCAAAATAGGGTCACAGGGGTCACAACCTTAAAAACCAATTTTCATCTTCTTCTCAAGTTCCAAAAGTCTAGAGAGTTGAAATTATATGTGCAGACTCCTTGGCCAATGGGGATTCTAAATTGTAGATTTCGTGACCCCATGACCCCAAATAGGGTCACCAGGGTCACAACCTTATAAACTTATTTTCATCATCATCTTTAGCTCCTAAAGGTCTATTGAGCTGAAAGACTGCATGTAGACTCCTTGGCCAATTGGGATTCTAAACTGAAAATTTTGTGACCCCATGACCCCAAATAGGGTCACAGGGGTCACAATCTTAAAAACCTATTTTTCTCCATTAGATGACAGTCTATGGCAAATTTATTTCTCCTTGGATATTTTAGTGTGGACTTCTTTCACTGTCTGATATTGGCGATCTAGAAAGTGTTGAATAATAATACATTAAATTTTGTTTTGTAATTTTGTTATAGGTTTTTTTGCAATAGGTAACATCAGTTTCATTTTTAGCTCATCTTGCCTGTATAAAGCAAACTTGATATGATGCCTGATGAGCTACAGAGCCAATGGCTCTATTTTTTCAATTATATTAGTGAGAGTTCCATTTAAGTTGTTTTACATTGAACAATTTCACAAATAAAAGAATGCATCACTGCGCCCTCTTGAATTTCTTTCCCCCAAGAAAATACTAGTACCCAAATATATCCATAATGAATACCCTAATAAGGGCCACAGGGGCCACGCCCTTAAAACCTATTTTCATCTGTTTCTCCAGAAGCATAAGGCCTAGAAAGCTGACACTTTGTGTACAGACTCCTTGACTAGTGAGGATTATGAATTGTAACTTTGGTGGCCCTGTGGCCCCTAATAAGGGCCACAGGGGCCACGCCCTCAAAACTATATTTTCATCTTCTTCAGAACCATAAGGCCTAGAAACTTTGTGTACAGACTCCTTGACTATTGAGGATTTATAATTGTAGATTGTGTGACCCTGTGACCCCTACTAAGGCGGGAACCACATTGGCCACACCCTAAAGCAAAATCAAATGTTAAGCCTGATGAGCTACAGAGCCAATTGCTCTATTTTTTTATTCACTTTAAAACATACACTTCTTAAAGCTCCTTCAAATCTTTCAAAAATTCTTTTACTCAAAAAGACCAAATTTGCTGGTGAATTTTGATGGTATTGGTATTTTTAAAATGTCTGTTATCATGTGTGATAAAGCGTCCCCTCGCAGACCAAAACATAGCAAAAAAACTGTGCCTAAAAAAATATTGCAATTATTGTATTGCTAATTGTTTACAATATATCATCCTGCTACATCAGCGGATATGTCTCCGCGTTAGGCTACAACTAACGCGGCTACAACCTATCGATAGGTTGAAGCCTAACGTGGAGACATAGCCGCTGATGTAGCAGGATGACAATAAATGAGCCTATTGGTATTTGGATAAAAATGCAGAATCTTATTAATTGCACATCTTACTTTTTGCAAGCAATAAGGATTCTGCATTTTAGCCAAAAGCGTTTTCAAATTTCTTTCAAAAATTTCAAAGATTGTAAAACATCAGAACAGCCGTACGAACAACTAAGTAGGATTCTTGGTGCAACTAAGGTATACGTTTATGATTGTGTGAAAAGGGATTAGGTATATTTTAAAGACGAAGGTGACGTTCCTTCAATCAGACAAGACAACAGCATAGATGAAATTAAGAGGAATATTCATTTTGATGACGTTGTATCAGAGAGTAACCAAACAACAATCAGGGCAGAGCTTTAATTGCGCAAGTACAGCACGTACAAATCTATCTTAGTAGGCCTATAGTTGGAACAAGCTGTTTCTAAAGTCGCCTCCGCACACCTCCTCAGCGTTGCCGCTGCACGCCTTGTTACATTCGCTTTCTGGCATTTTCGGATAGTTCGTGGTGTCGATGGTGTTGCCACAAAAGCACTCGTTTGACCACTGAAATAAACACCATATGCATATCAATAAGACGAAACGATATAATCTACCAGTTAAAAACACCATCTACCTATTAAAATTAATACGCAATAAATATGGTATCCGCCAAACATCGCTACATCACAATTCTTCGTGAAATCATTGTAGTGGACCATTACAAAAGAAACTGCAAGCTTTGTGGATATTTAGCATTACATGTAATATATAAATTAGGTTTAGTAAAACAGGATATTATAACACTTGGGAGTGTGTTAAATGACTTTACGTAGCTCCTAGAAATATCTGTAGTTCCCTCGCTCTCTCTTGGGAAACAAAGTTCACACTGATCAATTCCCATAATCATTCGGGAAAATTGGGTTGCTTGTAACTACGGTATGTTGTAACAACCCGGAATAACTATTGGAATATGCAACGCATAGTCAGTGTTTGAAATAAGCGCAGGCTCTAAGGCCAAACACCGACAGTTATTCACAAGGGCCGACACTTTTAAATATCTTCAGGTCTTTACAGGCTCATAGTTTTTAACATGATACTGTTCCTCAATGTTCCTTATTCTCACTTACGTGTAGTAAGACATCTTTCCTAGCCTAACCCTCAATTCAATTGCTCTTACCTGGCAACGGTATTGTATATATCAATAACACACTGATCCCAAGAACATTGTTATTTTAGAATCAAATGACAGGTCAAATCAGTACATCTGCTTAACTCAGCGTTGTTATGTTGTTACTTAAACTTGAACATTTTAAAGGATTATAGCCCAGCGCACTTGATACGACCTGGATGCCCGAACCACCGCGGTTCTCTTAGGGTGTTTTAAATGAGCTGTTGGAGGTTCTGACGAGAGCCTCACTGCAGCATCTAGAAACAATAAGTAAGAGTCCAAATCGCTTCTCAAAGCGACCTCTACGTTTCTAATACGCTCAACGAGTTTCTTTTGCGTTGTCACTGCGACTTCAGTGCGTCCCCCGGGCTCTCGCTCCCTTCCTGCCTATGAATCTCTATATGATTTTTTTAACATGTTTAAAACAAACACGGAGGTTCTGGGCTCAAACTTCTCGCTCCCTTCCTGCCTATGAATCTCTATATGATTTCTTTAACATGTTTAAACTAAACACGGATGTTCTGGGCTCAAACTTCTTGGTGTTCCCAGTGCGTTCTTAAACGTTTATTTACGTTCAACGAGATCTTGATTGATTTTAGAAACTACTAGTTTTACTACTTTTACTAGTCTGATAGGGTGGTAACTTCAAACAGGTGCTAATAACCAACGCCTGCGCACTGCTCGTTGGTGTATTTGAATAGCACAAAATGAAAGACTAAAATAGGAAAACTCACAAGAAACAAACGTGGTTGTATTAATAGCGTAAAAGTTGCGTTGAGAATGGAGATGAAACTAGCAATAGCTACTTATACTGTTACAAAGATTTTGTCGAGGTTGACGCGGTTTTTTGATTAAATTTTGTCATATTTAAATCACAACAACAGACGCCCTGTGAACGCATATCTGGTGTGCTGGGGGTTATGGTTCGGTTTGAATTATGACAGCATGATTTAAGGTCCCATAATGCAATGTATTGTGCAGTGATAATTCTGGATGGGACCTATGTTATCAGTGCCCATCAAAAGGTTGTAACACTCAATAATAGATAAGGTAGATAATAATGTGATTTGCTTGAAAATGACGAAGATGCTATATTAATTACCTGTAAGCCTGCATACTTGTAGCCGCCTTCTCGACAATAGTTGAAACACCATTCGTGGGTCAGGTCCTCGATCTCTATTTTATACAGAGCGTCAATCATTCGGTCGCCTTTATCGGTGTAGCAGCCCAGGTAGCGTGCTTTATAGAAAGATAATAAACAACTTGAAGTGATTCTCACCCATCCAACTATACATGAATGTCTTTATTCATGGAACACATAGTTTACTTCATATATATCAGATTTAAAGGGGCAGTAGCACGTTTCAGGGGAATATAAGGTGATGTCAGGAAAATGAAAATAAATGGTTCCAATTGAAAGACAATGTATTCAAACTAAATGAAGCCGTAATAAATCAAATATCTAATTTAAAGTTCAGCCATTAGATTCCTTTTTATTACACAAAATGAATTAAAGGTGTTAACTCAAAAATGTCCGCCAATGGACTTAATGTGAGTCCTTATAATTTGTTCTCTGACTATGAATGATTTGTTTGCGTAATGATATGTGTGATCCTATCAAAATGCTACATTAAGCATTAACTGACAATTATCAAGGAAAAATTTAAAATCTAAAATTTTCAAAAAACCGTGCTACTGCCCCTTTAAAGGCACTGACGCAAACCCATCCTGTCTCAGGGTACAGTCTGATTAAAATCGATTGTGCTTCGAGAAAAAGAGAGTGTAAAAAAATTATCTCTATAGGGGTTCGAACCACACCAGCCCGGCCTGATTTTAATCAGACTGGCTCGGGGTACAACGTATACGCTGACGCTCTACTTTCATACTCTAGGTTATAACCCAACTCAAAGCTGTGCGCTGTAATTTTTGTTTCAGCCAATGATAGGTCTTTATCGCGATGGTTCAACCAACAACAGTTGACGTACGGTCTTCTGCAACAATATGACGCTCTTCAATTAGCGAGTTGAAATTATAAATGTTGTTTTTATTTCATTATGATTTATGGGTTATTCTGAAGAATTTCGCAACGACTCACATATAGTCCATTTGAGGAAAATCTTCCCCAATGAATTATAGTCTTACCCAAAAGCAAATGATCGCAAATGAATTAAAACAACACAATAGTTGATAGAATAGACATGTTAATCGGACAATTGTTGTAAGAATATTCATCAACGAAATACAAAAGTTGATAAAGAAACCAATGCTATTTAGACATTTCACGCTTTGTGGCAAGGGTATAGTAAGGCCTGAGATATCAGCCAGGTAAGCGATTTTTCACGTTTTATGTTTATTTCAGTGTTTAGGAGGGGTATCAAAAAGCATCACATAAATGATAATTACTTTTACATATCAACAGGGGCTGATTAGCTTCATTATCGTACAAGTTCAAAAATATTCCGAAATTCTTCAAGCGAGTAATATGATCCATCTGAATTTACATAATCACAAATCTGACTAACATTTCTCTCAAACCATGCAGAACAAAAAATTACCCTTTATCAACCCTTAATTTCTGTCATGACAAATTAGTGAATGCTATGAATAAATCAAAATAAATGAGCGGAATCATATGAGAAAAACTCCAAAAGTAATTCCTTAAATTTAAAGAAATATCTTCTCCGAAACCAAATGGCCAAAATTTAAAAGGTAATATCTTTGTGACTGGGAGACTTAAATTTGCAATTACAAACACATAGTTACCTGAGGATTCCACCATCAAGCTGGAAACATCTTCTCCTATGTTCATCAATTTGTTGAGAATAGACCCATACAGATCCTGTCGTTCTTCCCCATACGAGCAAGACAGGAGCGCTGCAAATATCAGAACACGAACTACCATTGTTATTGAACAGATGATAATTACCTAAGCTCAATATTAAACCCCGCACTTGGCGTTATCCTTATATACCATCTGATGTACATTATACTGAGTTGGGGCTCACCTCGGAAATGTGACAGCTAGAAACATGGTGAAACATCATCTGTACACGTGATTGGAAATGACACATACATTTATGTAGCTTTGTAGACATGTGATCAACTTCCTGAATCAGAATAATGGTAAATAAGAGACACTGGCCTGGGAGCATGCGTTGAATCGTGTCAAATCATTAATAAAGGCATCTGCTATTACATGCAGAAGTTTAAGTTTGTATAATGAAACTTGATAATATACATCGGTTGGGCATTGTTTTAGCGATTTTATGTATATTGTTAAATGTTTTGTATTTTCGATTTAAAAGGCTTCAGGACGCCAAATTCAAAATTGTTGTCTCTTTTTCTTCCCATCTTTTCTTAATTACTTACCTACCTACTTCATCATACACTTGTGTTCAATCAATCTTTATTTCGGTACTCAAAAGGCCTCAGGCCTATAGTACATTAAATATACATTTGTTTAAACATTTCATAACAATAATGACACAATGTGGTATCTATATACAGATGCGTAAAATATATACATGGACAGGTTTTCAATTTCTTTATTATTCAAACTGTTTAGCAGGTTGTTAAATTTAAGCATATTTGGGTATAGATAATATTTTTCTTCGATATATTTCTTTCGGATGTTATTATAGGTAGGACAGACAAGTAAGAAATGGTATTCGTCGTCAATTACATTTGAATGGCATGACTGACAGATTCTTTGTTCTCTAGGTATATTTTGATATCTTCCTCTCTCGATAAATAATTCATGAGACGAGCACCTAAAATGTGCTAGACTAACTCTATATTTCTTACGTTTAAACAGGATAGATAATATTCGGTTTGGATATTACATTTAAACATTTGATAAGTGTCACATTTACTCGAAAGGGATACTTTTTCCTGCCAATTTTGGAAATATATATCTTTGAGTCTTTGGGTGAATGATTTTATGAATTCTGGGTATATTCCAAATTCCTGACTGTGCCAAATATTACCAAAACCGGTTTGAAACAATAATTGTTTTACATCTGTCGCCCAGTTTTTATGTCCATTTCTATCAAACAGAATCATCATATTATAGCATTTCTTAGGTAAACGATATGAGTGCATATATAATAATTTTATCCAGTACCGAATAACTTTACAATAAGAATGGATATATTAGGGAAACCTGCCACATTCTCCATATATCATGACGCTTGGAGTATTCTGTTTAACACCCAAGAATGTTTTACATGCATAAAGGTGTACCATTTCTAAGTTAACAAATGTATTCAATCCCCAAATTTCTGCCCCATACAAAAGGATTGGACTTATCTTTACATCAAATAATTTGAAAAACGAGTTCATGTTGAGATCACCTAGGATATGTATTTGTCTTAGGATACCTAGTAGTACTTTTTTACCTTGAACAGCTGCATAATTTGCGTGAAATGACCATGAAAGTTGACTTGTGAAATAAACACCCAGGGACTTATAAGACTTTGTAGTTTCAAGTTTGGAATTATTATAATAACATTTTTCATTTTTTGCTAGTTTCCCACCATTTTTGAAAACCACAACTTTTGTTTTATCTAGATTCACAGTTAATTTTGATTGTATACAAAAGTTTTCGAGTTCATATATCTGGTTTTGTAGTTACAAATGACTCTTTTCATCCATCATTTTCTTGAGTTGAAAAGATTTACTGGACTATCACAGAGTAAGAATGTCGATAATCAGAAGTAGTTTTATTTGTTTGCAATTTTCGATCTTTATTCAACCTGAAATTTGACCACTTGCTTTTCCGAGTTCTGTGAAAGATATTAAAGAGGCAGTAGCACGTTTTTTGATAATTTTATATTTCAAATATTTCACTGATAATTGTAAGTTAATGCTAAATGTATTATTTTGACAGTGTCAAAAATCTCATTACACAAGCCAATAATCCATAGTCAGAGGACAAAGTATGAAGATTCACATAAAATCTATTGGCGGCCATTTCGTGTGAACACCTTTAATTCATTTTGTGTAAGAAAAAGGAATCGCATGGCTAAACTTTACGTTATATATTTGAATTATTACTACTCCATTTAGTTTAAATATATTGTCTTTCAATTGGAACCATTAATTTTCATTTTCATGACATCACCTTAAATATTCCCAATAAAAACGTGCCCCTATAAGCCTTTCCTAGGTTTTGTTTGAAAATGTAAACATGAGGGTAAGTGGAAGCTGTTTCGGTGTTATAGACTTAAAAGATGTCATCAAATGTCGTCTTTTTTATAATAAACTGTATTTAATTCATACCTTTTATATACAAATACAAGGTAAAAAACATGAATAAGATGTTCATCATTTTTAAAGTGTTCATTTAATAATAAATAATCTAAACTTCTACCTGGTAAACAGTGGAACTGACGAATTACTTTCTACACTTTGCTGTGGCGAGATAATTCAAATTGTTGTCATTGTATAATGATACAAAATTTTCTTAACCCACGAAATGTTCTCATTATTTAAAAAAAAGTGTTTGCGATGACAGATACTGAAAGAGTTTCCAACCATTGCAGAGGTGTGACTCCATAACGCAGCACACATGTTGCGCTGTGTCATTTGGGCCTACGATTAAGGACATGCAACTAGAGAAGTTTACTGTTACCTACAAGCAGTCATTCATTCCCCACAGAGGCAGCTCAGTCATACCCGAGTTAGCCTCTGTTCTATTACGCCAAGATCCTGGGGTTCCGGCAGCTTGCCCTAGCGGCAAAAAGTTGTAACTTGAGATAACTCCCTTATTTGCAGCCAATGAAAACACCTTTTGGATATCCACGACTTTGGGAATTCTCAACGGTCGTATAGTGACATGCAAAAGCATCATGCCTTTAGGTTTATTTTTCATTAACAGTGTGAGAGGGAAAATATTTGAAAATCGGATATGGATAGGGTTTTTCATTAGAAACATACTGTTTTATAATTGTGTAAGTTGTTATTTGTTTTATGATAAATATTATTTTGATAATTTACAAATAAAAACTAATGAGAAGGTTAAAAGCGATGTTTTGTAGAAGGAAGAGTTATCTCCCCTGGATGTTAAATTTCAACGATAGTTTTGCCTAACCACACGAGAATAGCCGAGCTTTTGCGAATGACTACTTTTGAAACGGCGTCGCTGATTGCACAACTAACTTCGATTGCCTCCAATCAGATTTCTATCTTTCTGTCCCATGTATTAGCCGTAATAGAACAGAGGCTAACTCGGGTATGACTGAGCTGCCTCTGTGGGGAGAGAATGACAAGCAGTATCGAGTATCAGTTTTATAGATGGTGATGAGATTAAAATCTCTGCAAACACCTGCGTACATGACTTTTAAAAAATTGTATACGAGTCTTTAGAGATACATTTATGCCATTCACGTTAATGAATTTAAACTCTACGCTCAATTTTCCATAAAAAAAGTTTATTTGATAACATCCGACCCCCTGTAACAATAGTCAATTAATAAAGGGGAGGTCTTGTCAGCGTTATGTTATGAACCCTTTTCGATAGATTATTTTCATTATCCTGTGAGCTGCTATTGTCCAAATACACACAGTAAAAAAAGTTAAGCACCCCTTTATTTTCTTTTGAGGAGAAGTTTCAAAGACCAATTATAGAAAAAAACTAAAGATTCCACAGATGCAAAACAAAGTTCAGAAGAAAGTTTAAGCAATTTTGACAAGAAAATTTTTCCAAAATTTCAAATGACCAATATAGGAAATGAAAAATGAGTGGAAAATGGTGTATAAAACAAACCCGTGAATGTATTGTCATTTCAATTTTGGAGGATGAACAAGATGAAGAAATCATACTGAATAATCCGTGTCAGTGTCTTAGGAACAGTTTAGTTGTAGCGACCCGAAACGGCTCTCGACCCAAAGCGGGGAAATCAGTCCAAGTTTTACACTCAACTCATTTCCATGATTTGCTCCGGCGACTTTTAGACCACGTGGCGGAAGTCATTCAAAACTGGTAATATAGTTTAAATTGAAAATGATTTCGGCCGATCGTAAATTTGTAAAGGGTTAATTCGACACATTTGTCGTGGATATTATGAATGTTTTTGTCAGATTAACGTCCAAGCACCATTTTTTTACGAATAAGTCAACATACGTTTCCGATTTTGAAAATTCACGATTTTCATTTCTATTTTCATGACTTTGCAAAGTAAAAATATACATTATAACAAGAGTGAAGGTCTTTTACGTTTTTTAATTATTCTATAGTTTCATCAAACTAGTATTACTCTCACCCATAATTAATGTAAATGGAAACCTAATGTTAATGCTTTTTATCCCCCGGCATATAATGCTGTGGGATATAGTCGTTGGCTCCTTCTGTCCGCCCGTTCGTCTGTCTGCGATCACATTGTTACCGAAACATTAATTTGAAAACCGTTACAGCAAACTTTCTTCATTCCAACATAACCTTTAATGTCTGAGCTGTGTCTCACCATGGAATGAAGATGTCTTAATAAAACAGCATATTTAATCAAACAGGATGGTTGTTTTGCTCTCTTTCACATTAACTTGAGGAACTTGACGATGGCATAACATAAGCATCAACCTGGTTCCCTGGCCTCGTTCCGCGTGCGCTATACTTATGCCAGGGAACCAGGTTGTTAAAAAGACCTAGATAGGGTTTCTCATAGTCTAATGATGGTTATTAAATGTCAAACAAAATTAGCTGCATGTAAGCATAAAACATTATTCACAATCAGTTTCAGTCTAGCCGGGGATAAGCCACCTCTCCTGATGGTTCTTGCTATTAAACGATATTGTTTCCAAAAGTGTAAATATAATACGTTTTAAAAACATTCGAAGTTCTCTTGTCTTTCACTATGTCAACAAAAATATGAATAAGTTTGAAAAATGCTTTGTTTAATCGTTTTCGTAAGTATTGATATATTTACATGAATGTATCATTTTCATTGTATGTCAGTGATTCTAGAAATATTCATTCCAACTTTTTAGAAAGAAAAAGAGATCTAATGTATGTAATCATATAGAATCTAAATTGCGAACCATTGGGTCAACAACAACAACGTTTTCCCGATTTGGGTCGGGGTCCTGTCAAAATTTACATATTCAAAGTCATGCCAAATATCCAATAGTGGACCAATGGAAGCCAAACTTGCCAGATCAACGTGTATCATGTAGTTGAATAAATAGAAACTAAAATGGGCACCATTGGGTCAACAATTTAGATTTTAAAGACGTTTTCGCGATTCGGGTCGGGTTACTGTCAAAATTTACATATTCAAAGTCATGCCAAATACACAACAGTTGAGCAATGGTAGCCAAACTTGTCAGATCAACGTGTTTAGAATCTAAATTGCGTACTTTTAGGTCAACAATATAGATTTTTTAGGACAATAAGACATTTTCCCTATTTGGGTCGAGGTACTGTCAAGATTTACATATTCAAACTCATGCCAAGTATCCAATAGTTGACCAATTGTTAGTAATAATAGTAATACGTGTTTAATGCCAATTTTTCCAGAGTAAACATCAACTAACCTCGACCTTACCACTTCTCGATTTTCGTTCAAGGATTTTTCAAAAAAATAAAAGCTGGACTTAATTTTTGTTAATTTGTCCAATAAACACCATTAATTAGCCTATCATTTAGACAGCGTAATTATCGGCTGTGAAAAAGGTGATACCCAAATAGTCAGACGCCCCAATTGTCAGACGACAGGAGTTGGAGTAGACCAAGCGCTCACCTATTGTTATAATGGACCAGTCCTAATTATTTATGTCAATTCATGGTTTTAAAGTTATTAAGTGTTTCGTAGCCTAAAGGCCGGATCTTACATTCAATCTTTGCTATACCATTCTTTCTGTGCAATGGTTCATTTGGTGTGATTATTTAATGATTATATACTCATCAATTTAATCACTCTTCATATAGGTTTCCTAATGTTACTTTGCTTAATTGTAGACACAAAATATTGTGTTTTTAATATTTCTATATTCATTCATAAAACTAAAAAGTTTAAAATACAATTCTGGTTTTCTGAATATATACAATTTGATTTTAGTTATAAAATGTATGCACAAATAAAAAATCAATCAATCAACAATCACGAAAGTGAGTAAAAAAATACATCCCATAGAATTTTGATATGCTAAAACAATTTTAAAAGGAACAATCGTTCCATTTTGATCTGCATTAGTTTATTATTGATATAATGATATATTGACAGTAGAGTACAGTATCTGTTCTATAAGTTACATCCACGAAAATATTTAAATAATCCATGCTTGTTCATTAACGCTTCTCTTGTAGCATATAATTCTTGAAATACAATAAGTTCATTCCAATGTTGATTGTATATTGTTTTATGTATTGCAAGGTATGTGAAAGATAAATGATATTAATTATATACAATACTAGAATTAACATTATTATTATTTCATTTTTTTGTTTTGTCATTGTACAATCTTTCTTACCAACTGTCAACAAAAAGTGGGATATGAGTTGGGTTCAACTAAAGGAAGGATTCATTTCTGTCATTTTGGCCTTCCTGTCTAACAAGTTGGGTATTCGTTTGAAGGTTCCATTTTCTTGATGGGTAACAGCCTCAGTTTAATTTGCTTAATTAAGTGTCTGACAAGTGAGGTGTCTGACAAATGGGGTGCCCCCGTGAAAAACCCACCTGGGTTAGGGCCATAAAACTAGCGCTGATGTGACGTAATAAACAGACTATACAGAGTAACGCATCATTATTTCAACTGAAATACCGCCTAAATATTTGTTTAATTACCATTGATGTGGATATCTTTTTTACACCAAATGCTTAGTAGTGTTACGTCGTCAAATGATTTAACTAACTGAGTGGAAAACATTTTCTGAAAATCGTTAATTATTGGTTTTTTTCCTGTGGTATTGTTACGATAGAAGTATAGATAACGAGGCTGATTCTGTTTATGACGTCACAAAATGGAGCCGTGACCAGTCATGCATTCACTTCTTTGTTGTCAGATTGGTCTAAGCGGCCCATCAAAAGTGACTTTCAAAAACGGCTTTCATTACCAAACTAAACATATTTGAGTAGCGACCTTTAACTCACTATACAATATTGTAATCAGACTTTCTATATTCCAAAGAAAATAGTGAAATATGTTTGTGGTTATGTGAACTTTAAGGGACACGATGGGCTTATGGCATGGCATGGTGTCCAGAGGCATTAGGCCTAGAAAGCTGAAACTTTGTGTATCCTAGTGAGGATTATTAATTTAACGTTGGTGGCCTTGTGGCTACTTATAAGGGCCACAAACCTAATTTCATCTTCCTTTAAAGAAACACGAGGCCTAGAAAGCTGAAATGTTGTGTAAAAACTTCTTGACTAGTGAGGATTCTAAATTGTGGCTTTGGTTGCCCTGTGGCCCCTAATAAGGTCTGTAGATGTCACACCCTGAAACCTTCTATAATTTTCTTCCCCAGAAGAAAAAGGCCTAGAAAACTGAAATCTTATGTAGAGCCTCCTGCTGATCAGGATTGTAATTTACAGTTTTGGTGCCACTATTGCCCTATAAGAGGTATTGGTAAACCTTTGGATCCTTTACCTTTAATTATCAATTAGATATTAGCAATTGTCATTTCTGAATTGATTACATGTATCTGAAATCACGTTCCCTATATCCTTAATTTAAGGATTGGTGACCCTGGTGGTCCATAGTAAGGGGGGAGCACATAGGCCACACTCTGCAGCATAACTGAATATGAAGCCTGATGAACAACAGAGCCAACTACTCATGTTTGATTCACTTTTGTAGTTTTTATTTAGATTTAAGTGGTTCAGAATTTCCTATATCTTATGTTTCCATATGAATGTTATATTTATTATTAAAATGGTACTCATGCGTTTTTCCAGTCAACTGTTCAGCAGAATTGCTTTTCCTTTTATATAATTATCTTATTACTTTATGTCATAATTGTTTAAGACATTGAACTGTGGTATGTTAGATTGCTGTAGTCGAATTGCTTAAGTATGTTAATATGTCGACTTCACATGACAGTACAATGAGCTTGTGTGGTTCATCAAGCTATTTATGTTGGCCTTTCTAATTAGGACCATACACTAATATAACCTGTAGAGGGTTGATTACTCAAAAACCTGTACAAGATATTTTTTTTATTTAGCAGCATATAACACAGACATAAAATATTACTATTTTCTAACATGTTGCACTCCTTGTTGAACAAATCCAAGCTAAGTAATAGAATTATCTCTAGTCAGTAACCATATTGATTTGTTTGGTAATGTAATGGTAACTCTACAATAAAAAACAGATCCCTAATCACAACTTCATTAAAAGGTCTCCACTGTATCATTAAAAAGATCAGTAACTGTTGCAAAGGTTTCCTCAAATTTGTGTGGAAATACGATTATGCAATCGCTGCTCCTGGTTTAACTGTTCTTTGATACATTCTATGTCGTCTTAAAAGAAAAACAAAAAGATATGCAATTTCTGTACAACATAGCCAGAGATGATGCATATAGAAGAGTGGCAAATAATTATTTACTCGCGTGTTATAATTACACTACATCATATGCCTAGTAATACCGACGTTTTTGTGGAGCAGTCAGTGTGACATTTTCACCGAATATATTTGTTTTGACTACATGTGTATGAAATTATGTTGTTATTATTATATGAATATTTATATAGCGCGCATGTTCATCCACTCGTGGTTGTTCAAGGCGCTTACATTATTTCCCCTAGTCAATGGCATTCTTTCACCGTTCGACTATCCTTCCAACTCAACTCCCTGGGGAGTATTCAACCGGCATCCATATGTGACGCTCAGGTTAGGGAGCATTCTATGCCTCACAGGGTACCCATTCACAGCTGGGTGAACTGAGACACTAGACTCGGCCTGAATGGGATTCGAACCCCGGACCTCAGCAACGTGAGACCGGCGCTCTTGCCCCGTATATCCCGTATATTTTGGGATTTAATAAATATACTTTCCCAAAAAAAAACCGCATAGATGAATTTGCAAATTCATGTCGAGTGTAAAACAAATGAAACAATATCAATGTGATATTTCTTTCCAAAACGTCCTTTTAATATAATGTTTACGGCTTTAGTACACAAAGTCGAAAATTGTATAGCTCTTGTTTGTTTTAGACTATTTTGGAAAAAAATAATTTAGAAAAACTGTAAAACAGAATTCACGTAAGAGTAAACGCTAGATCATATGGTACCTTTAACCAACAAAAGGCACTCATTGTTTCAAATTTTGCTATTCAATTTTAAATGGAACAAAGGTCACCATTATGCATCGACAAAGTGTTGGAAATGAAAACGTTGTCGAGCGTGAAATTGAACCCAAAGTGTCATTATTCGCACTTGTCTGGCATCAGAATATTCATCATCGTCCCATTGCTAATTGTTGGTTCGTTCCTAAAGGCCAAAAGAGCAAGACTATGTGTGCATCAAAGAGTTGCCACCAAACCCCTAAATGTCTACATCCGGGTCACACTTTTCTTTATTCTCTTGCCACAGGGATACAGATTATTCACAACATCCCTGATTTGGGTTTAAAAATCCACCTAAGTGTGCAAAAGCGTTTCCATGAAGTGGATATTCGACCATTAAGGCCAGTTATCGCCCCTGTTTTTGGTGGCTTCAAAGAACCCAAACTTATTAAGTGGCGTTTTACAATAAAGATCTTGAACCGTAGAAACCATAGGAGACTTTGATTTACTAAAACGCACAAATTTGTCAATTACAACAATTAAAAAAACGTGACTGAATTGTTTACAGTTTGAAAGAGGAACAACTTGCCCATAGTTTATGTCACAAGTCAACAGATTCGGTTGAGACAGTGTGATACTGTTGGATACAACATTAAGCACACAAAATGTAATTAATTTGTGGTTCTGAAGAACTTAAGAAGCAAATCACAATTTCGACAACATCCATGAACGTCACTTGCATTAGATTATATACCGACAAAGGGAGTAGTTCGAGCATGGAAACTTGAATTCACTTGCAGAACGTCAGATGGCTAAAAAACATGCCCTTTTAAAGTAAAGAAATTGTTTAAGACTTCTCAAACACTACATTTCAAGCCAAATAAAACATCAACGGTATGAATTAAATAAACATGTACGTCAACGTCATGATACGCCCGAGACACACAAACGACTTGTCATTGCATTGAGGAAGATTGGGGAAGAACTGCATTATAGGGAATCCATCAATTTGTCAGTTCATTTTCAAAGGGATGTCAAGCAAGAACTCTTGAAAATGGCAGGAATTCATCACACTGACGTCGACGCTATTTTGTGTTTAACAGAATACGGAAACATACCAAAAACTAGTGTTCTCCTCTTGGCTTACTATTTGTCTATAAACATGTTAAGTTTCGCTTTGATACCATTGTAATTTTGTTACATTTGTGGTTTTTAAGGTGAAGTAAGCAATTCTTTATAAAATTACATTATTCGTTTCTTTTTTTGGGACAGTATATGTTCATCCCAAAAAGGGCTTCTTGTTTTAATCTTATACTTTTTGGAAACAAATGTCCCATGGATATACTATTTTCAACACTTGATATTCAAAATATATTGATCTCTAGCATCAATTTGGAAAGTAAAAGTTCAATTATCATCCCCATCCAAAAATAAGGGAGGAGGGGGATATTGAAATGAGCTCCGTCCGCTTGTCGTCCGTTCGTTCGTCCGTCCCGATATCATTTCCGTAGCAAGTAACTGTAAGATCGAGCCCAACGAAACTTGGTAAATGGATCAATTCTTATGTGTAGATATGCCTTTTGAGTGTTTCAACTTTTTGGGATTATCATGTTTCCAGTTTCCATGGAAACGTGTTTTAGGATTTAGTTGGAGCATCCGGAGCATATCTCAAATACTGTGAGACCTAGCTCAACGAAACTTGGTATATAGATCAATCTTTATGTGGAGATGTGAATTTTGGGGGTTTGACCTTTTTGGGATTATTGATTTTGGCGGTTTCCATGAAAACGTATCTTAGGATTTAGTTTCCGGGGCTAATCTCAAAAACAGTAAGACCTAGCTCAACGAAACTTGGTCCATAGATCAATCATTATGTAAAGATGTTCTTTTTGGGGATTTCAACTTTTTGTGATCATTAATTTTGACCGTTTCTGGGGATACCTAAAATTCACTGTCATGGTTTATTTTTTGAAAATGTTCCAAATAGCGGGGGATACAGACGACTCTTTCTGTTTGTTTTAAAGATGTACATGGCATTTGAATTTGATTGGGCTTAATCAACCATCACAACATTTTTAGGCTGCAAAATTACAGAGTTTAACCTAAACAATTCTTTTGGTATCCTAAAGATACTAAATACATATCATAACAGATTAATGACACACAACAAACAATCTGTAGAGAAATATACACTGAGTACTCAACGATAAAACCTTGTTTGATTTTATGACATAATCAGGGGTAATTATAGTGCACCTCTGTTCCGAAATACATTCCGGAGCATAACCAGAAAACAATTTGACTCAGAATCTTCGATGTAGTTAATGGTATCAGATCTGTTGGAGGTTTCAATTTCAACATACCAAACGTTATTGAAACTATCCCCCCACCCCCCTCCTATTATCTTTGAGGTAAAGATGTGGCTTTATTGGATAACGCTTCCAGGGTACCATATGTATTTCTTTGATTTTTGTCATTGTTATGTAATAACAACAGATATATGTGAGCCGTTCTAAATTTTGCCTTGTTAATTGATACTAAAGAAGCATTAACTCATTGAAATTTTTTCAAACCGATTACAAGTGCAAAGTGAATTTTCTGATGTAGGTCAGATCTGCAGCCAATTAGAAACAAGGCTTGGTGTAATCTGCACAATTTGATATTTTGGTGTCCTCTGATTTTAATCTAAAGAATGGCAATGTCACAGGACTGATTTGATGAGATGAGATTACCTGCAACGAAATTTGCAAACTTCTTTGAACTATTTTTAGAAAGTTTTAGACATCTGAGAAACACGGAATTTATCTCCCCAATGTGATAACATTCATGCCATTGCCAGACCCAGGAATTTGGAAACGTTTTTTTTATCACTTCTTTCTTTTCAAGGGATTTTTAACAAGGTTGAGAGGAGGTAGGTGCTTTCCCTTTTGGACGACCTACCGTGAATTCTTAATCAGGCGTTTGCCTTAAATACATGCCTACCTAAAAAAAGATGCCCTTGCACAGAACTTTCTTAAAAAAAAAACACTGGTCAACCGGGTAAATTACTTTAAAGTGCTTATTTGTTCGTTGATATAAATTATTTCTTTTTTTCAAATAGTGTCTGAGGTAGGCCTTCCTAAAAAAATACGGGTTTGATGCTCATATGTGGTGTACTTGTATATTATCTACCATCTTCATACAATGTGCAAAGAAATACTAACCGATCTGTCAAGTTTGGCTACCATTGGTCAACTATTGGATATTTGGCATGAGTTTCAATATGTTAATTTTGACAGCACCCCGACCCAAATCGGGAAAAAGTCTTTAAAATCTATTTGTTTTCATCCAATGGTGCACAATTTAGATCCTATATGATCATCTTCATAATACACGTTGATCTGGCAAGTTTGGCTACCATTGGTCAAATATTGGATATTTGGCATGAATTTCAATATGTTAATTTTGACAGCACCTCGACCCAAATCGGGAAAACGTCTTTAAAATCTATCTCGTTAACCCAATGGTGCGCAGTTTGAATTCTATATGATCAGCTACATGATACATCTTGATCTGGCAAGTTTGTCTACCATTGGTTTAAGTATGTATATCTGACATGACTTTAAAAGTGTAAATTTTGACAGGACCTCGACCCAAATCGGAAAAACTTTTTAAAAATCTTTATTATTGACCCAATGGTGTGCAATTTACATTCTATATGATCGGTTACATGCTTAAGCACATAATGTATAGTGATAGGATGAACGTGGATTTTGATTTTTGATTTAAAAACATGTCATATCAACAATTTAAAAACATTATTTGAAACCTGTACCTGTTGAACTTTATAATGACACAAACAAAACACCTCCCACAAATGGAACCAAGTATGCATCTAATCTACAAGCTATTCCAGAATTGAATAATCTTGTTTAAAATGCAATATCAGATTAAACTGCATCAATTTTCAGATACTCAATACTTACATTTATTATAGTTATACCAGGTGGAATACATAAAGTAACAATAAAAACAAAACCAGAAAGAAATTCAGCTTCTCAATACAAGTCATATAGCAGTAAAGAGAATGAAGAGAAGTTTTTAGGTTCAGTGTGCATGCGTCGTTCGTTTCCAGAACGCAATGCTACTTTTGCAGCTTCGGGGCGAAGCACGCTTGCACTTTGTAACGGGTGAATGGGAATTTGGCGTTATAAAAACAAAAGTTATGTTTCTTGGCGCTCCAAGGGCTTTTTTCTGTTTATGACATCAATAAATATAATATTTGGGTTGTTTCCCGGTTTGGGTCGTCCATGTGTAGACGTCTACAGAGAAGAAACCCTCCTCCACTAAATACGAGACAATTGGAGGCAGCACTTCACGATGAGTGGCAGCAAATCCCCATGGAACAATTAAAGAACCTTGTATGCCCAGAAGACTGACAGCCGTACTTCAGGCACGTGGTGGCAACACACGCTTTTGTCACTAAACTGTTCCTAAGACACTGACACGGATTATTCAGTATGATTTCTTCATCTTGTTCATCCTCCAAACTTGAAATGACAATACATTCACGGGTTTGTTTTATACACCATTTTCCACTCATTTTTCGTTTCCTGTATTGGTCATTTGAAATTTTGGAACATTTTTCTTGTCAAAATTGCTTAAACTTTCTTCTGAACTTTCTTTTGCATCTGTGGAATCTTTAGTTTTTCTATAATTGGTCTTTGAAACTTCTCCTCAAAAGAAAATAAAGGGGTGCTTAACTTTTTTTACTGTGTGTATTTGGACAATAGCAGCTCACAGGATAATGAAAATAATCTATCGAAAAGGGTTCATAACATAACGCTGACAAGACCTCCCCTTTATTAATTGACTATTGTTACAGGGGGTCGGATGTTATCAAATAAACTTTGTTATGGAAAATTGAGTGTAGAGTTTCAATTCATTAACGTGAATGGCATAAATGTATCTCTAAAGACTCGTATAAAATTTTTAGGCGTGTACGCAGGTGTTTGCAGAGATTTTAATCTCATCACCATCTATAAAACTGATACTCGATACTGCTTGTAGGTCAAGTAAACTTCTCTAGTTGCGTGTCCTTAATTGTAGGCCCAAATGACGCAGCGCAACGAGTCACACCTCTGCAATGGTTGGAAACCCTTTCAGTATCTGTCATCGCAAACACTTTTTTTTAAATAATGAGAACTTTTCGTGGGTTAAGTAAATTTTGTATCATTATACAATGACAACAATTTGAATTATCTCGCCACAGCAAAGTGTAGAAAGTAATTCGTCAGTTCCACTGTTTACCAGGTAGAAGTTTAGATTATTTTTTATTAAATGAACACTTTAAAAATGATGAACATCTAATTCATGTTTTTTACCTTGTACTTGTATATTAAAGGTATGAATTAAATACAGTTTATTATAAAAAAGACGACATTTGATGACATCATTTAAGTCTATAACACCGAAAATGTTCATTCGAACAGCTTCCACTTACCCTCATGTTTAAATTTTCAAACAAAACCTAGGAAAGGCTTATAGGGGCACGTTTTTATTGAAAATATTTAAGGTGATGTCATGAAAATGAAAATTAATGGTTCCAATTGAAAGACAATATATTTAAGCTAAATGGAGTAGTAATAATTCAAATATATAACGTAAAGTTTAGCCATGCGATTCCTTTTTCTTACACAAAATGAATTAAAGGTGTTCACACGAAATGGCCGCCAATAGATTTTATGTGAATCTTCATATTTTGTCCTCTGACTATGGATGATTGGCTTGTGTAATGAGATTTTTGACACTGTCAAAATAATACATTTAGCATTAACTTACAATTATCAGTGAAAAATTTGAAATATAAAATGATCAAAAAACGTGCTACTGCCCCTTTAATATCTTTCACAGAACTCGGAAAAGCAAGTGGTCAAATTTCAGGTTGAATAAAGATCGAAAATTGCGAACAAATAAAACTACTTCTGATTATCGACTTTCTAACTCTGTGATAGTCCAGTAAATCTTTTCAACTCAAGAAAAATGATGGATGAAAAGAGTCATTTGTAACACAAGTGTATGATGAAGTAGGTAGGTAAGTAATTAAGAAAAGATGGGAAGAAAAAGAGACAACAATTTTGAATTTGGCGTCCTGAAGCCTTTTAAATCGAAAATACAAAACATTTAACGATATACATAAAATCGCTAAAACAATGCCCAACCGATGTATATTATCAAATTTCATTATACAAACTTAAACTTCTGCATGTAATAGCAGATGCCTTTATTAATGATTTGACACGATTCAACGCATGCTCCCAGGCCAGTGTCTCTTATTAACCAAATATTCTGATTCAGGAAGTTGATCACATGTCTACAAAGCTTCATAAATGTATGTGTCATTTCCAATCACGTGTACAGATGATGTTTCACCATGTTTCTAGCTGTCACATTTCCGAAGTCAGCCCCAACTCAGGATAATGTACATCAGATGGTATATAAGGATAACGCCAAGTGCGGGGTTTAATATTGAGCTTAGGTAATTATCATCTGTTCAATAACAATGGCAGTTCGTCTTCTGATATTTGCAGCGCTCCTGTCTTGCTCGTATGGGGAAGAACGACAGGATCTGTATGGGTCTATTCTCAACAAATTGATGAACATAGGAGAAGATGTTTCCAGCTTGATGGTGGAATCCTCAGGTAACTATGTGCTTGTAATTGCAAATTTAAGTCTCCCAGTCACAAAGATATTACCTTTTAAATTTTGGCCATTTGGTTTCGGAGAAGATATTTCTTTAAATTTAAGGAATTACTTTTGGAGTTTTTCTCATATGATTCCGCTCATTTATTTTGATTTATTCATAGCATTCACTAATTTGTCATGACAGAAATTAAGGGTTGATAAAGGGTAATTTTTTGTTCTGCATGGTTTGAGAGAAATGTTAGTCAGATTTGTGATTATGTAAATTCAGATGGATCATATTACTCGCTTGAAGAAGTTCGGAATATTTTTGAACTTTTCGAACTACGATATGGAAACTAATCAGCCCCTGTTGACATGTAAAAGTAATTATCATTTATGTGATGCTTTTTGATACCCCTCCTAAACACTGAAATAAACATAAAACGTGAAAAATCGCTTACCTGGCTGAGATCTCAGGCCTTACTATATCCTTGCCACAAAGCGTGAAATGTCTAAATAGCATTGGTTTCTTTATCAACTTTTGTATTTCGTTGATGAATATTCTTACAACAATTGTCTGATTAACATGTCTATTCTATCAACTATTGTGTTGTTTTAATTCATTTGCGATCATTTGCTTTGGGGTAAGACTATAATTCATTGGGGAAGATTTTCCTCAAATGGACTATATGTGAGTCGTTGCAAAATTCTTCAGAACTTACCGCATATATCATAATGAAATAAAAACAGCATTTATAATTTCAACTCGCTAATTGAAGAGCGTCATATTGTTGCAGAAGACCGTACGTCAACTGTTGTTTTAAAGGTCCTCTGTGGTTGGCTGAACCATCGCGATAAAGACTTATCATTGGTTGAAACAAAAATTACAGCGCACAGCTTTGAGTTGGGTTCTAACCTAGAGTATGAAAGTAGAGCGTCAGCGTATACGTTGTACCCCGAGCCAGTCTGATTAAAATCAGGCCGGGCTGGTGTGGTTCGAACCCCTATAGAGATAATATTTTTACACTCTTTTTTTTCTCGAAGCACAATCGATTTTAATCAGACTGTACCCTAAGTCAGGATGGGTTTGCGTCAGTGCCTTTAAAGGGGCAGTAGCACGTTTTTTTGAAAATTTTAGATTTTATATTTTTCCTTGATAATTGTCAGTTAATGCTAAATGTAGCATTTTGATAGGATCACAAATATCATTAGGCAAACAAATCATTCATAGTCAGAGAACAAATTATAAGAACTCACATTAAGTCCATTGGCGGACATTTTTGAGTGAACACCTGTAATTCATTTTGTGTAATATAAAGGAATCTAATGGCTGAACTTTAAATTAGATATTTGATTTTTTACGGCTTCATTTAGTTTGAATACATTGTCTTTCAATTGGAACCATTTATTTTCATTTTCCTGACATCACCTTATATTCCCCTGAAACGTGCTACTGCCCCTTTAAATCTGATATATATGAAGTAAACTATGTGTTCCATGAATAAAGACTTTTATGTATAGTTGGATGGGTGAGAATCACTTCAAGTTGTTTATTATCTTTCTATAAAGCACGCTACCTGGGCTGCTACACCGATAAAGGCGACCGAATGATTGACGCTCAGTATAAAATAGAGATCGAGGACCTGACCCACGAATGGTGTTTCAACTATTGTCGAGAAGGCGGCTACAAGTATGCAGGCTTACAGGTAATTAATATAGCATCTTCGTCATTTTCAAGCAAATCACATTATTATCTACCTTATCTATTATTGAGTGTTACAACCGTAACCTTTTGATGGGCACTGATAACATAGGTCCCATCTAGAATTATCACTGCACAATACATTGCATTATGGGACCTTAAATCATGCTGTCATAATTCAAACCGAACCATAACCCCCAGCACACCAGATATGCGTTCACAGGGCGTCTGTTGTTGTGATTTAAATATGACAAAATTTAATCAAAACACCGCGTCAACCTCGACAAAATCTGTGTAACAGTATAAGTAGCTATTGCTAGTTTCATCTCCATTCTCAACGCAACTTTTACGCTATTAATACAACCACGTTTGTTTCTTGTGAGTTTTCCTATTTTAGTCTTGCTACGTTAATCTTTCATTTTGTGCTATTCAAATACACCAACGAGCAGTGCGCAGGCGTTGGTTATTAGCACCTGTTTGAAGTTACCACCCTATCAGACTAGTAAAAGTAGTAAAACTAGTAGTTTCTAAAATCAATCAAGATCTCGTTGAACGTAAATAAACGTTTAAGAACGCACTGGAAACACCAAGAAGTTTGAGCCCAGAACCTCCGTGTTTGTTTTAAACATGTTAAAGAAATCATATAGAGATTCATAGGCAGGAAGGGAGCGAGAAGTTTGAGCCCAGAACCTCCGTGTTTGTTTTAAACATGTTAAAAAAATTATATAGAGATTCATAGGCAGGAAGGGAGCGAGAGCCCGGGGGACGCACTGAAGTCGCAGTGACAACGCAAAAGAAACTCGTTGAGCGTATTAGAAACGTAGAGGTCGCTTTGAGAAGCGATTTGGACTCTTACTTATTGTTTCTAGATGCTGCAGTGAGGCTCTCGTCAGAACCTCCAACAGCTCATTTAAACCACCCTTAAAGAACCGCGGTGGTTCGGGCATCCAGGTCGTATCAAGTGCGCTGGGGTATAATCCTTTAAAATGTTCAAGTTTAAGTAACAACATAACAACGCTGAGTTAAGCAGATGTACTGATTTGACCTGTCATTTGATTCTAAAATAACAATGTTCTTGGGATCAGTGTGTTATTGATATATACAATACCGTTGCCAGGTAAGAGCAATTGAATTGAGGGTTAGGCTAGGAAAGATGTCTTACTACACGTAAGTGAGAATAAGGAACATTGCGGAACAGTATCATGTTAAAAACTATGAGCCTGTAAAGACCTGAAGATATTTAAAAGTTTCGGCCATTGTGAATAACTGTCGGTGTTTGGCCTAAGAGCCTGCGCTTATTTCAAACACTGACTATGCGTTGCATATTCCAATAGTTATTCCGGGTTGTTACAACATACCGTAGTTACAAGCAACCCAATTTTCCCTAATGATTATGGGAATTGATCAGTGTGATCTTTGTTTCCCAAGAGAGAGTGAGGGAACTACAGATATTTCTAGGAGCTACGTAAAGTCATTTAACACACTCCCAAGTGTTATAATATCCTGTTTTACTAAACCTAATTTATATATTACATGTAATGCTAAATATCCACAAATCTTGCAGTTTCTTTTGTAATGGTCGACTACAATGACGTCACGAAGAATTGTTTTTACCGTGTAGCGATGTTTGGATACCATATTTATTGCGTATTAATTTTGATAGGTAGATGGTGTTTTTTACTGGTAGGTTATATCGTTTCGTCTTATTGATATGCATATGGTGTTTATTTCAGTGGTCAAACGAGTGCTTTTGCGGCAACACCATCGACACCACGAAGTATCCGAAAATGCCAGAAAGCGAATGTAACAAGGCGTGCAGCGGCAACGCTGAGGAGGTGTGCGGAGGCGACTTTAGAAACAGCTTGTTCCAACTATAGGCCTACTAAGATAGATTTGTACGTGCTGCACTTGAGCAATTAAAGCTCTGCCCTTATTGTTGTTTGATTACTCTCTGATACAACGTCATCAAAATGAATATTCCTCTTAATTTCATCTATGCTGTTGTCTTGTCTCATTGAAGGAACGTCACCTTAGTCATTAAAATATACCTAATCCCTCTTCAAACAATCACAAACGTATACCTTAGTTGCACTAAGAATCCTACTTAGTTGTTCGTACGGCTGTTCTGATGTTTTACAATCTTTGAAATTTTTGAAAGAAATTTGAAAACGCTTTTGGCTAAAATGCAGAATCCTTATTGCTTGCAAAAAGGAAGATGTGCAATTAGTAGGATTCTGCATTTTTATCCAAATACCAATAGGCTTATATAATGTCATCCTGCTACATCAGCGGATATGTCTCCACGTTAGGCTACAACCTATCGATAGGTTGTAGCCGCGTTAGTTGTAGCCTAACGCGGAGACATATCCGCTGATGTAGCAGGATGATATATTGTAAACAATTAGCAATACAATTATTGCAATATTTTTGTAGGCACATTTTTTTTGCTTTGTTTTGGTCTGCGAGAGGACGCTTTATCACACATGATAATAGACATTTTAAAAATACCGATACCATCAAAATTCACCAGCAAATTTGGTCTTTTTGAGTAAAAATATTTTTGAAAGATTTGAAGGAGCTTTAAGAAGTTAATGTTTTAAAGTGAATAAAAAAATAGAGCAATTGGCTCTGTAGCTCATCAGGCTTAACATTTGATTTTGCTTTAGGGTGTGGCCAATGTGGTTCCCCGCCTTAGTAGGGGTCACAGGGTCACACACTCTACAATTATTAATCCTTAATAGTCAAGGAGTCTGTACACAAAGTTTCTAGGCCTTGTGCTTCTGGAGAAGAAGATGAAAAAAGGTTTTAAGGGTGTGGCTTCTGTAGCCCTTATTAGGTGCCACAGGGCCACCAAATCTACAATGTATAATCTTCACTAGTCAAGGCGTCTGTACACAAAGTTTCAGGTTTCTAGGCCTCATGCTTCTGGAGAAGAATATGAAAATAGGTTTTTAGGGTGTATTAAGGGCCACAGGGTCACCAAAGCTACAATTTATAATCCTCACTTTTCAAAGAGGCTATACACAAAGTTTCAGCTTTCCAGACCTTATGGTTTTGGAGAAGAAGATGAAAATATAGTTTTAGGGTGTGGCCGCTGTAGCCCTTATTAGGGGTCACAGGACCACCAAAGCTACAATTTATAATCCTCACTAGTCAAGGAGTCTGTACACAAAGTTTCAGCTTTTTTAGGCCTTATGCTTCTGGAGAAGAAGATGAAAATAGGTTTTTAGGGTGTGGCCCCTGTGGCCCTTACAGGCAAGATGAGCTAAAATGTGTGAAATAATCATGGAATTATCAAATATGATTGAGTAAAAACATGAAGGTACTCTTTCACCAAAATACCTCGATAGGACTGTCCCTTTAAAGTGTATTCATGTACTATACGAGGACTTTGGACGAAGGTGGTTTAACCAAAAGCTTACACATTTACCATATTCTTTAGAAGTCATTTTGAAAGCTGACAAGTTCATTGAAAACCAAATATATGGATAGACAGCCTTATTTCTTTGGGGTCCAGAGACCTCAAAGTCATGTAACATTTGATATTGAAAACTAATGGCTATATTACTCTTGGAAACTTCAAAGAGAAGCATATCCTGGTATTTCGAACGACCAATGGACAGAGCTGTAGCAAATTTATACCTACGTGACCATGTGGGTGGTACGAAATAATTAGCAAGCTAAAATGTAAAATATATCGTATATTTTCAACAATATATGGATGAGCGTTACACCCTTAAGAAATATCAATTGTTCATATGCATGTGAGCTGTTTTGTAGTTATTCGGTGTATTTATTTGCATTCCACATTCGGAAACGACATTTCATTTTTGTATCATCTAGGAATTCGGTTCCTTCAATTTTATTAACTATAACGCGAACGCTGAATGTCCCGCCTTGTCAATGACTGATCGTTCACTCAATGCATTTCATCGCTTCACGGAAAAAATGATACTGAACAGGCCATTTTAAAATTTCATGTTTCAAAACATAACGTCATGAATGATTTATTTACGTTTAAAGGTGTCCTTCAAAGAAAGTATCGACATATAGGGCCTAAAGTATCACAAAATATTCTTAAATGTCATCCTATAACATAATGAAAATTATGAACATGTAGCTGAGATCATTTCTAAATTTATCAGCAACTTTCGGCTGTAATTCGATCAACACTTAATTAAGGAAAATTATTCTTGCAACATGTAATTACCCTGAAAGTCAATGGGAAATTCGTCGGGTTTAAACTAAATTAGCGGGTATTGGAAAACAATGGATTCCAGAAAGTTTACTAGCGCAACTATTTATCTTCTAATTAATCACTGGCTCTTGTATTAAACTCACCGTCAGCTATCTTTTAAAGCAACATAAATTTGAATTACCGTATTAATGTTTAAAAATTTATATCATAATTGAGATAGGAGACGTATCTATCATTGTTGGAATTTAAGCGGAACGAACGAGATGTTTTACTTAACATAGTGTACTTATAACTATCAAAACAAAGAGCAAAGAACATGCGTCTCCGATTGGAACAATTTATTCAAGTAAAAGTCCCCGTCCCCGTCCTCCCTAACCTAAATCTTCTGGTTCTATATATATAGTGATACATAACCGGGTGCCCCACAGCTAGCCCTTTTAAAGGATTTTCTTGTTATTGCAACGAATGTTTACACAGACTTTGCACATCACAAACTTATTAAACTTTGCACATTTATGATCTCGCCTGACATCACTTTTGTTCAGAACATTTAAATAATAAACTCTATTTAATCAGTTTTAGAGAAGAAGAAGAAGAATATTAATTTATTTGAGTGTCACACACATAAAAGTGTCCGGCCAATGTGGCCTATGCGACACCAAAATCTTCATGGTGCAAAATTAAAATATAATATTATAGACAGATATAAAATATAAATTATATCACACAATCAAATAATACATATGTATAGTGATAAATTATTACATTAATGGCTCATTTTCCTTAGAGTAAACATACTGAACACCGTTGCGGCGATGGATTTGATATGAATCCTGTCGGAAAGTAAATATATTGCCTTGTTGATTGGCGATAAAGTGCTGAAAGACCTATCATTAATACTTAATTTATCAAAAAGCTCTGTTCTGATGTCCTTATAAAAACTACACTCAACAAGGAAGTGAACCTCGTCTTCGATTGAGTCACTGTAGCAGAATTTGCATATACGGTTATCTAGGGGGGTTACAGGTCGAGTGAAACGTCCAACTTTCACTTCTATTTAATCAGTTTTAGAAATTGAACTGTTATATTCTAAGCTTGTATTCGTTGTTTTCAGGGAGAACGCTCTATCAAAAGCAAACAGTGATTTGGAGCACCTTAAAGGGGCAGTTGAACTTTATAAGGGGAATATAAGGTGATGTCAGGTAAATGAAAATAAATAAACTAATTGAAGCAGTAATAAAAAGTTCAGACATTTTCCTACACAAAATGAACTAAAGGTGTTCAGACAAAAATGGCCACTGATGGACTTTATGTGAATCTTTTTTTTAAATTTTTTTTTATCACTTTTTTTCTTTTTGAACTGGGTACAGCACGCTCATACATGTAGTGCAAAAATATACAACATTTGATTACTGACGGTTAAGTTGTGATGAAGACATTCTTCAATTGTATACAAGCAGTTGCAAAAAAAAGGGGCAATTTGACATTTCAAGAAAATAAGCTGTGGCAGGACGACTAAAATGAAACAAAGGCATCATATCTACATTCTGTGTAGGTGTTTGCTTTATGTATCTGATAATTGTAATTTAACTTAGGTTTCAGTTCTGCAAGAGTAGGTAACCTCTCTGCAAGTTTTCTGGAGTAAATATATTCCATTGTTAAGATAAATAGGAAATTGAGGACATCGTTCCTTCTTTCCTTGAATCCCAGAATTATTGTTTCTATATTTAGATCCAAATGGGTGCCAGTTTCTTTTTCAATCCATTGTAGTAGATCCTGCCACAGCTTTTTGACAAATTTGCATTTATGTAGTAAATGAATGATAGATTCTATTTCAACATTACAAAATGTACACAATGGTGATTCTACAACTTTATATTTATACAAATCTTTATTTGTTATCAAGATTCTATGAGTAATACGGTATTGAACCATCTATGTTTAACGCAAAATGATGCTCTAAATGGCAAATTGTTAAATGATTTCCATACATCTGATTCGAATTCTACATTTAGTTCTTTTTTCCATTTGTTTTGGTAGAGAAGTTTAGGGTAAGGTAGTTCATTACGTAGAAGCCTGTTATAGAATATACTACACCCCTTCTCAGCTTTATATAGTATTTCAAGATTTGGAAGTATAAAGGGTTATTCCGGTTTGCTGATGTTGATTAATTTTTGTTTGGAATATGTTCTCAACGAAGATAGTAGTCCTGCATATTCAAGAAAATTTGATTTGATTTTGAATCTTTCCACGAAATCATTGTATGATAAAAACGTATTGTCATCAGTTAGAAAATCATTGATAAATTTGTGAATCTTTATGATTTGTTCTCTGACTATGGATGATTGGTCTGCGTAATGACATATTTGACACCATCAAAACAACGTAGCATTAACGTACAATCATCAGTGAAAATTTTAAAATATAACATAAAAAACAACCCGTGCTATTGCCCCGTTCTAAGTGTTCGCGAAGTCATATTTGGTTATATTAATTGATATTGTGTTCACGCATGAACCATCTAAAAAAGTATCACACAATGATAGCGTCAATCATGTCCAAAATTATATTACAAAGCAAATTTCATAATAAGAATAAATCATGTTTTTGTCTTGAAAGCAAATATCAACTGGCAGACAGAAGATCATGATCCCCATTCTCATCATCTTCATCATCACAACTCATCATAAGCAAATATCAATTTGCTTTAAAGGGGCAGTAGCATGTTTTTGAAAACACTATATTTTAAATTTTTACTGACAATTGTACTTAATGCTAAATGTATTACTTTGAGAGCGTCAAAAATCTCATCTCACAAACCAATCATTAATAGTCAGAGAAAACCTTTACTTTATTTTGTGTAAGAAAAGGTTATCGCATTGCTGAACTTAACATTATATATTTGATTTGTTAATGATTTATTTAATTTAAATACATTGTCTTTCTATTGGAACCATTTATAATCAGTTTCCTGACATCGCCTAATATTCCTCCTAAAAGTGCTACTGCCCCTTTAACGTCTCCATCACCACCTTCCATAAGACGCGAGCTGATTTATATAGTTAAACAATATCTGGCTTTTCAACATGTTGATACCAAACCCATAATGGGCCCCGTCATAACTCATAACGCCTTCAGTCATATTGAAGGTGTCCATAAGAGGAACCCTGTTCAATATCAACTGTGCATTGATGAATGCGTTGTATCGTTTCACACTCGCGTAACTCTGGCCAGGAACTCTTGGTGTTTTCAGTATCCCAGGTGCATGAGGCGATAGCCAGACAAACTCCGGCCATGGGATATTCAGTTTCTTCTTCTCCTGCAGCAGTGTAACTGTCGGTTTGAGGAAATTCGTCCACACCAATTTCTCCTGATATGTTCCGTGTATGCCTATTCCCACGAATAATAACGTCTTACTGTGATTTAGATAGCTCTTTGTTAAGTCCAGTAACTTTTTCCCGTCGTTATGGGTTAAAAGTTCAACATATTGTAGGTTTGTTTTGCCGCCACAGACGGAACTCGTGAAGTTAAGGTATTTGTAACACAAGAACTGCATCCATCCGGAACAATACCTATACCAACCTGAAACCAGAATGAATCATAAGGTAAACATATCGATCTCATATGGAACAAATCCTGGATTACCAATACTTGATACTATGAAATGTTTATAACCGTTTCTATTACCAAGGCAGTGGCGGATCATTTACAAGATTCAAGTCAATAAAAATAATTTTATATAACAAAACAACCAACAACCCACCCCCTACCCCCTTCAAAATATCCTGGATACGCCACTGCAAGGTGTCTTTGACATCGAGTAAGATTCATAAAAAGAACATGTTGGAATTATATCAAATCTACCTTTTGGAATATTCGTTTTCAGTGTTGTGTTTTCAAAGTTTCCGCTCAGGAGACCTGCTGTGACTGTATAAACTTGGCGAAGAAAAGAATCACCGACATACACTATATTGGCTCCCTGCAAGAGGTCACATGCTGTTTCTATGTCATATTGATGCACCTTGCAGTTGGGGTTGTCTGGCAGCCATGTTGAAAGTTCGGCGTTGATCTGAGTGCGCATGTCAAAACACTTATCACAGTTACACTCTCCTATTGGTTTGTCAACACAAACGTTGTCATAGCAACAGGGTGTCGGACCTTCCGGGTCACAAAGAGGTCGAAACCAGAGGGCTGGGTGTTGGAGTCCTTTTAGAAAATCAAACGTCGTATTCCCACAACGACCATCTGGGCGAGTTAGGGTAGTAGGAATGAAATACTTCCCTCTGGACTTCGATAAGAATCGTTCCACTCGGTATTGTTCTTCAACAGGGGATTTCTTTGGTATCCACTTCCCTCGAACCATTTCCTGAAGGCAGTCGGAGCAGTTCATTCTGAACGGTTTGCCAGGGATAATGTAGATCTCCATATTTGACCAGGTGTTGTAAAAGAGTTCCACTCTTGAAGGATCGTGTGCAAGTAGAAGAAAGAAGGAAAGAGCAACACAAACGATCACATACACGACGTTCTTCTTCTTCAGGAAAGCATTTACAGCCATTGCTCCGATCCTGCAACAGGCAACAATAATAATGTCTTTGTCTTATTTGTCGACAACATTGCTCATCCTTGGTTAACGTATTACATTTGTGTCTTGATACACGGTTACTGTATCGAGTGTTGAACTTACAAGTGTTATATAACATATCTATATAACATATCTATATAACATATATAACATATCTATATAACAAGGTAAAACAGATGGTCAACCTTTATGGATCTCTCCCGTTTGGAAATGGAAACTTGGGCCAGTCTAAGAACTAAGTGCATTTGAGTCAAGAAACCATTTCCCGGCGGACAGGGAAGAAATGCAATATGGCTGATAGTTTGGATTCATTCGTTAGAATTTTGAAATATGATGTACCGGTAAGATAAATGGTACTTAAGATAGGATTAATTATATTCTCCCTTTTTATTTCTGAAATGGATAATTATTAATTTTGCACTGAATTAGATTCTCCAAGAAATGCCCTATTTTTTCGTATGAATTATCAAGGCACACCGTTTCGTTTATACCTTAATTATGTTGCCTACTGTCAAAGCGTAAGCCGAGCTTCCGTATTTCAATGGACTTATTAAAATGAAATATGTTCTACTAGAAATACGTCTCAACAAAAATCGATAGATACAATGTGACTTATAAACAATGCAGAAGAATATTATAGCTTAGCGATACAAAACATGTTAAAGTCTTCATGTTTACAGTTTCAGAACCCGCATAAATTCCGACTGAATATTTAGAACTCATTTCTTGACATTTAATACCAATTACCTTACAATTATAGTATTTATTTCTTTACAAGATGTTTTGCTAAGAAATGCCAATAAATGTTTCCTAAGGAAATATGAATAATTTGAATTTGAAGAAACAATGTTGCAGTTTATAACCCCTTAATTACGATGATATTATTAAATATACCGATACATATTTATTCCCAAGTGAATATGGTAGATAACATGTAAGAATTTGAAGAAAGAATTTTGTGTTTAGTGTTCTTCATCATTGCTATATTACTGTAATGTCTCTCATAGCCTAATAAGCAGTGTTTATTTTTACTGAATATTTATCAGTAAAACTTCACAAATCACTGAAAACTCAAAATTAGATTCAATTAAACTAGATTGAATCTGTATATATGCCAACATCCAGAATCGTATCCATACCAATATAATATTTTCTATAATTTAAGCAGAATAACAAACTCGTCCCATTCATTTACTCCCTCCCCCCTCCCCCCTCCCCGATCCCCACCACGACCAACAACAGGGGGAAGGATTTAACGCATTTATAGTTAAAAAATATCTAGTTATATATAATCAGTCGGGTTAGGGGAAGGAGCTGAGGTTTTATCTAAACATAAGCCTAGAAATGGGGTTATTTAACCAACAGGTGGCCTGTGCAAACTACCAAGAAGATAAAATATGATCGATTGTATTTTAGTTGCTATCATAACATTTATTAACTATGTATGTTATGCTGATAATATGAAAACGTACAGGGTTTGCGGATATCATGTTTTCAGCTGCCTGATACATTACAAATGGACCAGGTTCTTTTTGTCTGGTTGGTATTGTATTATAGATCGTCAGTGAAACGTTCAGTCTAAGTAAACCTAGCCTCAATAATACTCGCTACACTCCCGATCTAAGTAAACCTAGCCTCAATAATACTCGCTACACTCCCGATCTAAGTAAACCTAGATCTAAGTAAACCTAGCCTCAATAATACTCGCTACACTCCCGATCTAAGTAAACCTAACCTCAATAATACTCGCTACACTCCCGATCTAAGTAAACCTAGCCTCAATAATACTCGCTACACTCCCGATCTAAGTAAACCTAGCCTCAATAATACTCGCTACACTCCCGATCTAAGTAAACCTAGCCTCAATAATACTCGCTACACTCCCGATCTAAGTAAACCTAGATCTAAGTAAACCTAGCCTCAATGATACTCGCTACACTCCCGATCTAAATAAACCTAGATCTAAGTAAACCTAGCCTCAATAATACTCGCTACACTCCCGATCTAAGTAAACCTAGATCTAAGTAAACCTAGCCTCAATAATACTCGCTACACTCCCGATCTAAGTAAACCTAGATCTAAGTAAACCTAGCCTCAATAATACTCGCTACACTCCCGATCTAAGTAAGCCTCACCTCAATAATACTCGCTACACTCCCGATCTAAGTAAATCTAGCCTCAATAATACTCGCTACACTCCCGATCTAAGTAAACCTAGATCTAAGTAAACCTAGCCTCAATGATACTCGCTACGCTCCCGATCTAAGTAAACCTAGCCTCAATAATACTCGCTACACTCCCGATCTAAGTAAACCTAGCCTCAATAATACTCGCTACACTCCCGATCTAAGTAAACCTAGATCTAAGTAAACCTAGCCTCAATAATACTCGCTACACTCCCGATCTAAGTAAACCTAGCCTCAATAATACTCGCTACACTCCCGATCTAAGTAAATCTAGCCTCAATAATACTCGCTACACTCCCGATCTAAGTAAACCTAGATCTAAGTAAACCTAGCCTCAATGATACTCGCTACGCTCCCGATCTAAGTAAACCTAGCCTCAATAATACTCGCTACACTCCCGATCTAAGTAAACCTAGCCTCAATAATACTCGCTACACTCCCGATCTAAGTAAACCTAGATCTAAGTAAACCTAGCCTCAATAATACTCGCTACACTCCCGATCTAAGTAAACCTAGCCTCAATAATACTCGCTACACTCCCGATCTAAGTAAACCTAGCCTCAATAATACTCGCTACGCTCCCGATCTAAGTAAGCCTAACCTCAATAATACTCGCTACACTCCCGATCTAAGTAAACCTAGCCTCAATAATACTCGCTACACTCCCGATCTAAGTAAACCTAGATCTAAGTAAACCTAGCCTCAATAATACTCGCTACACTCCCGATCTAAGTAAACCTAGCCTCAATAATACTCGCTACACTCCCGATCTAAGTAAACCTAGCCTCAATAATACTCGCTACACTCCCGATCTAAGTAAACCTAGCCTCAATAATACTCGCTACACTCCCGATCTAAGTAAACCTAGCCTCAATAATACTCGCTACACTCCCGATCTAAGTAAACCTAGATCTAAGTAAACCTAGCCTCAATAATACTCGCTACACTCCCGATCTAAGTAAACCTAACCTCAATAATACTCGCTACACTCCCGATCTAAGTAAACCTAGCCTCAATAATACTCGCTATACTCCCGATCTAAGTAAACCTAGCCTCAATAATACTCGCTACACTCCCGATCTAAGTAAACCTAGCCTCAATAATACTCGCTACACTCCCGATCTAAGTAAACCTAGATCTAAGTAAACCTAGCCTCAATAATACTCGCTACACTCCCGATCTAAGTAAACCTAGCCTCAATAATACTCGCTACACTCCCGATCTAAGTAAACTTAACCTCAATAATACTCGCTACACTCCCGATCTAAGTAAACCTAGCCTCAATAATACTCGCTACACTCCCGATCTAAGTAAACCTAGCCTCAATAATACTCGCTACACTCCCGATCTAAGTAAACCTAGCCTCAAAAATACTCGCTACACTCCCGATCTAAGTAAACCTAGATCTAAGTAAACCTAGCCTCAATAATACTCGCTACACTCCCGATCTAAGTAAACCTAGATCTAAGTAAACCTAGCCTCAATAATACTCGCTACACTCCCGATCTAAGTAAACCTAGCCTCAATAATACTCGCTACACTCCCGATCTAAGTAAACCTAACCTCAATAATACTCGCTACACTCCCGATCTAAGTAAACCTAGCCTCAATAATACTCGCTACACTCCCGATCTAAGTAAACCTAGCCTCAATAATACTCGCTACACTCCCGATCTAAGTAAACCTAGCCTCAATAATACTCGCTACACTCCCGATCTAAGTAAACCTAGCCTCAATAATACTCGCTACACTCAATATCGAAAGTGTAGAGAGTATTATTAAGGTTAGGTTTACTTAGACTGTGAAACTTTATGAAAATCTTGAATGTTGTCGAGAAGAATTATGTGATGATATAACCACTTTGGAATTAACCATGAGTCTGAAATCAGGGACATGTCAAATCCATCACAAGGATTAAATAGAATTCATAGAAACTTTGTTAACATACTAATAAGGGCCACATGGGCCACGTCCTAAAAAACAGTTTTATCTTCTTCTCCAGAAGCACAAGGCCTAGAAAGCTGAAAATTTGTGTATAGACTCCTTGACTAGGGAGGATTAGAAATTGTAGCTTTGGTGGGCTTGTAGCCCCCAATAAGTTCCAAAGAGGCCACGCCCTAAAAACCTATTTTAATCTTGTTCTCCAGAGGCATAAGGCCTAGGAAGCTGCAACGTTCTGTATAGATTCCTTGAATAGTGATGATTATAAATTATAGCTCTGGTGGCCCTATGGCCCCTAATAAGGGCCATAGGAGCCACGCCCTAATAACCTATTTTCATCTTCTTCTCCAGAGGCTTAAGGCCTAGGAAGCTGAAACGTTGTGTACAGATTCCTTGAATAGTGATGATTATAAATTATAGCTCTGATGGCCCTATGGCCCCTAATAAGGGCCACAGGGGCCACAACCTATTTTCATCTTCTACCCCAGAAGCAGAAAGGCCTAGAAAACTGTATGTACTTAATGCCTAATATATTTACTTAATTTTAGGATTGGTGACCATGTGGCCCCTACAAAGGGGGAACCGCATTGGCCACACTCTACAGCATAATTGAATATGAAGCCTGATTAGCTACAGAGCCAACATTCTCTCCCCACAGAGGCAACTCAGTTATACCTGAATTCAGGTATGAGTTAGTTGCCTCTGTGGGGAGAGAATGCAGAGCCAATGGCTCTATTTTTTGTGGAATTTCGTGATTATTTTAACATGTTTGATCCTCTTAAGATGGTGCAATTGGCAAAAAATAATTCATTTGGGAAGAAAGTTTAGAATTAAATATCAAAAACGTACTTCTGCCTCCAAGGTTATTACGCATACAATATAAAACAAACATTAATATCAACTAATATAGTTAATAATAAAACAACTTTACTTTATATAATACTAAATAACTTCTAAGCAATAACGATATTTCTCATGGATAAACAACTTCTTAATTCTGTAAAAGCGACCCTTCGACATAGATTCTTATGTCCTTGTCACAAATCACTTGTTTGACGACATAAGAATCTATGTCGAATGTCGCTTTCACAGAATAACGAAGTTCTACACTACAGAAAAAATCTCCTTTTTGTTTATCGCACTAACATAAATATTGACAATCAAATATATTAAGAACTAATACTTATTTAATATTATAACAAAATAATAACTCCAACTTATTATGAAGTTTAATACTATACTACAATCAAACGCTGAAAACAAACTTACCTAAAGATTTTAGTGTGAACCATAGAGAGAACTATAAGAAGGAAAGTGAAATCTAACACCAGCTGGTGGACTTGGATTATATACGATGAAGTTAGTGTTCTATTGTGTCGAGCAAAAGCTCTCAAGTTTCTAAATAGCAGGCCAATTGCATGTTGGTAAGATCTTATCGTCTCAATATCATTGTTACCGTAACCAGGTCTGGTTATATAATTTGACCTTGCGATATGTTCTCACGGGCCATTGTACCTTCATTGTTTAGTCTGTCATCCAGACCCTAAAGCAAAATTATTCACATGACGACCAACCAAGTCTACTGCAGTATAGGACCTCTAGATCACTCAGCTTTAAGAAGTTAAAGCATCTTCTGGGCTCTATTTTGTGATAAGACATGAATTGTATTAAAATATTGTCAATATTGAAAACAAATACTTCTGAGACTAAATGTAAGTCTACTTCATTGTTGAACAAACCGAGAACTATACAAAGGCCAGTAAGATAACTCCTTGTACGAAATGTGTGTGACTGCAAATATCCGCTGAATGGTAGGTGACAGTGACTGTGTTTGAAGAGTTATCTATGTATTATTATTATATATTTCTCTGCATTATTGTCATTCCAACTTCTGAATACCTCTCAAAGAAGTTATCCAGGTCACAAAGTTTGGGTGTATTAACCGGGATTCGAACCCGAGCCTCGGGGGTGAGAGGCATGTCAGTCACTGCATCACTTTGCCCCTCAGTTCAAGTCTATCACAGGTACAGGGTAAGTAGTAAATAGAATATAAACTCAGGGGCAAAAGAAACTATACCATGTTTTATAAAGTTGAAACTAGGTTTGAAATGGAATTTTTATTATCAAACTATGTCACAAGAACGCAAGCGGGATGATGCTGAGCCGACGTGACCGACGTAACCGTCAACAGTGGGCAAGAATGGTTCAGCGGTGGCAGAACAGGAACTGGCAAAGAATTTTGTTTACAGATGAAAGCATGCTCCAGCTACAGAGAGCTGATGGCCGAGTGTGCGTTTAACGTTGGGGAGGAGAGAAAACGGCCCCGTGTTTCGCCAAGGAGATAGTGCCATTCGGCGACGGTATTGTCATGGTTTGGGGAGGCCATACCAGATGCTGACAGTTTTCCAGTGTTCTCTTTGTGAATAAAAGCGTTTTCTGTAGACTTGTTTATTTTTGCAATTTGACATTTACCCCCAGTGTCATTCGTTGCATTCTACTGCATTAACTGTACGTGCCAACTTTTCTAAATTTCGACCAAACATGGTCAGATAAATTGCCTTTCAAACGAGTATCACATTATGTATGTGACATATCTGATAATGTTGATAACAACAAATGTTGGTATAGTTTCTTTTGCCCTTGAGTTTATTACATACATGGTACAACAACTGATAAAGGGAATGAAAACAGTGATCATACACAATCAAAACAATGTCCTACGGGTAATTTGCATGTCGGTCTGGAATTATCATTCCCTAGAAAACAACAGTGATCTAATTCGTCTTCGAAATTGTGCATTACGGCTTTGAAGAATAATGTATTGATATGTTTTTGCCTTAGATGCAGATACATTATGTTAAGAACAATGTTCAAAGTTGACATTTGCTCTATTGGAATTTGGATGAATTAATTAGCATTTAAATTGAAGAGCTGCGATACTGCGATACTATCTTTAGAGTAAGACCTAGTTGAGATAGATCAAGATTAAATAACTCGAGGAGTAAACTGGAAATATGCAATATGGAATGATGTTATGGTAGATTAAGTCATGAAGAAGATATCGGTATAAAAACATGTAAAGATGTAAGTGTCGTAGATCAGGTTTTTAGGCTTACCTTCGTGCTCTCCTTTAACAAATGATGTTTTAATCCTGTGTTCAGATAGCAATGACATGTAACCTTTAGTATGTCCCGAAATACTTCCCTAATACAACCAAATCTGTACCCACTATAAAGACTGCTAGCCGCAAAATACTAAACGTAATCTAAGACCTAAGACATTAATAATTTCAAAGAAGTCATTAATAATGTAGACACCGCTTGTAAAATCTATGCCCGTAGCCTGATGAACTATGGTGATGTGAGATTTAAGCAATGTCTCGTAGCCTGATGAACTATGGTGATGTCAGATTTAAGCAATGTCCCGTAGCCTGATGAACTATGGTGATGTCAGATTTAAGCAATGTCTCCTAGTCTTGGTTACTGATATCACTGACGATTTTTTTTTATGAATAACGATGATGATTGGGTGATAAAAGTATATTTTTATGAGGATGATGTTACTTTAAATGGTATGGTTATTGATAGAGGTTATGATTTCCCTTTTCTTGACAAATACCATGATTGTTTATCTCATTTCGTAAGGCAGAAGAGTATTTTATCTATTTTCATTACGATTTCTATTCAATTCAATTCAATTCAATTTATTTCAATACTTAAAGGCCACAGGCCTATAGTACAAAAGATACATTTACCTCCTTCGCAGGGATAATATTATGGGGATAATTATAATTTTTAAACATATCATATATAGTGAAATATTATACTATAGCATATACAATTTCTCAAAATAGACATCATATCACAGAAAATCAGAAAATCAACCCCCCCCAAAATAAAACAATAGAATATACAATCAATTCATACTAGTTCATACATTGTTCTTTCTTAGTAACATGGCATGATAAATAAATGTTGACAACTTACGCACAAGAACAGTATTGTCAGTCCTTAACAGCAGTGTATAAAATAGATTGGAAATCTAGCCTGTCCTGAAAATTCATTGGTCAATTCCTTTGGGAAATTTAAGAAAAAAATTGAAAAGTTACCAGTCCTGACCAAAAGATTACCAGTCCTGACCAAAAAGTAACCAGTCCTGGCAAAAAGTAGCCAGTTCAAGGACTGGCTGACGGGCAATATTTTAAACACTGTTAACAGTAAAGAAAATTTAAACCAATTTGGATGAAAATGATAGTATTGGGGAATATAGTATATATATATTTACGATTTCTATTATTATCTATATACTCTTGGAAGTGTCTTATAGTGAAAATATCAACTATCAACCTCACACGACAAATGTCCTCTTCACATTAATCGAAGATTTAAATGCTAGAACAATGCAAGCCTCTGTTCTAATAAGCCAAGATCCCGGGGTTCAGGCAGATTGCCCTGGCGGCAAAGATTGCAACTCAAGTGTTCTCCCATAACAAGCCTTCCTATTTTTGTGTTATGGTGTCAGAAGTTTTGAAGAACTGAATAAGGAGGTGACAAGATTGTTCATTCCCATGGCGGATCAGTCAGAAACTGGCTGCACAGTCAGAAGGGGTTCAGATGAGTTCAAACACTTATACAATAATATTGGAAATGAACGCCAACAGAGAATGAACTCATTTTATAAGAAGGATAATTAGATGTTGTGATCGAGAATTATGACAAACATTCTGTTCACCAATGCAGTCAAAGATCAAGAGAAAGTATGGAGGCGTTCATAAACTCGTTATAAGAACTTCCAAGTGAAATGACAAACCTTCTGTTCATCAATGCAGTCAAAGATCAAGAGAAAATATGGAAGCGTTCATAAGCTCGTTGTCTGAACTTCCAAGTGAATTTGGGAACATGCGTGATGAAAGTATTCTTGTCAGGATTGTCATTGGGCGATGGAAGAGGACGATTCTAGAATGTGAACTTCAATACTCATATGAGGCATATGGTTCCACACGGGGTTAACATTAGAAGTAATGGTTACCATGGCAACCAGAGGAAACAATCAATGTTCCAATCATAACAAGCCCTGATCACGTGCACGTTGTGGTAACACCCATTCGATTAGGTGTTGGTCATGTTTGTAACAAGAACGACATTATGCCAGGATCTGTACTAGCAGAAAACAGAATGCTTACAAGTTTGAAACAGAAGCTTGGTCGGATGATCAGGTAAGTGGGTTTTATATTTAACCTGTCCGTTTTCATTATGCCAGAGATACATGGATGATTTCACTGTAATACATATTTGCTAAATTCAAGGTAGAAACCGTTGCAGTGATTTCACAAGAGACTTATGACAAACTCTTTGACAAACCAAAGTTACTGCCACCAGATCAGAAAAATAAGGACAATCACACATGATTGGGTGTTCAGGATTGTAGAGAAATCTACAGATTATTTGGGGAAAATCTATCACTTGATTAGATATACTAACTAAATGTCTTCTCTATATCAAACATTTGCGAAACAATAAAGACAAAATATTGTTATCCATATTCTAGATAAACAGATATTGTATCTAAACAACACTCCATGATGGGATCTTGAACTCAAAGTGGAACAAAAGAAAATTTGAGGCACTCCAAGCCGTAGATCCTTTTAAGAAGATTTTACTAAATTTAGAAAACTACTCACACTCTTCAAGAAAACTTTTACATTGAAAAATGCAGCTTATAAAGGCAAACAGAAAAAACTAGTTATTCAAGCAAAAGATTACTTAACAATTATACTACTCTTAAGTCGTGAATAAAATATCCTTCATTAACACCACTGATAACTGTACAAGAATGGGGGATTTTTTAAGGTGTTCGCTTTCTACTAATTTTACGACCAATTTTGATGCAGTAATCAGCGAATTAAATGAAGAGATGACTGTGCAAGATGAATCTCAAAATACCAATCTTATCAATTTATGTCAATTTACCAATGATGAAATCTTTAAATTCCTTCAAGCTTCTTTCTTCAAGATCAATAAATTTCCAGGGCCCAATAGAATTGTAAATGTCAAGTCAAGAATCATATCATTCCAGTACTCACGTTATTATTTGATGATCTCAGGAATGTTTCCAAAGACTGTGGGAAAAATATCACATGTCCAATTACAAAACAGGAAACTTAATACAGTACTGCTAATTATACCCCCGATCAACGGGTCCTTCCGTGCGTCCATCCGTCCGTCCGTCATACTTTTTGTTCCGCTCATTATTCGACTACTATTTGTTCAAATGTTACGAAACTTCATATCGGTAACAACTATGGTCCCTAGATGTGCCTTTTGTTTATTTCGGTCAGATGACCTCATTATATTTTGATTTCCTTTTCCTTCCTTACATATTTCAGGACAGTATCACCACGGGCACTGTGCAGTACGACTGGAGAATTGCAAACGTCTCACCCATATTCAAGAAGGGAAATAAGCATATCGCAAGTAATTACAGACCAGTATCCCTGACATGTGTCTGCTGTAAGCTCCTTGAGCACATCATATGCTCACATATAAGAAGACACTTAGATATACATAGTATTTTAACCCCACTGCAACATGGCTTCCGCAGGGCCCATTCATGCGAAAGCCAACTTATAACTAGAAATCTGTGCATGTGATGCACTGTGATGTCCCCCGCTAACGTTTAATCCGAAAGTGACCCCCCCCCCCCCCCCATTATGTACAAATTTCATATTGTTTCCATGGAAACCAGAAAAATAACAATTGAGAATAACCAAAGTAGCAAAAGGCACCACTCCTCCAGTAGTTCTAACCACATATCAAGTCTAGTAAAAATATTTTGAATAAATTTTAAGCTAAAGTACGGAAACAGACCCTACCCCCCATATACACCTAGTTCAACTTGTTTCTTTAGAAACCAGAATTTCTTTTTAAGAATAACTAAAATAGAAAAAGGCACCACTCCACCACTAGGTCTAACCACTTATCAAGTTTCGTAAAATCATATTGAATAGTTTTTGAGATATTGCCCGGAAATGAAAGCATCCCCCAATATGCATTTAGTTCAAAATGTTTCCATGGAAACCAGTAAAAAAAATAATTTCAGAATAACCAAAATAGCAAAAGGCACCACTCCAGTACTAGATCTAACCACATACCAAGTTTCGTTAAAAAATATTGAACGGTTTTGGAGATATGGTCTGGAAACAAAAGCATCCCCAAATATGCACTGAGGTTCAAGTTGTTTCCAAGGAATCCAGAAAAAATAAAAAAATCAGAATAACCAAAATAGCATAAGGCACCAATCCAGTACTAGATCTAACCACATAAGCTTTGCGGGGGACATAATAACCATCCATGATATCATGAACATATATGACCAAAAGAAACAAAGAGACTTGGTGATATAGGACTTTAGTAAAGCCTTTGACACAGTTCCACATAAAAAACTCTTATATAAACTTGACAACTATGGAATATCTGGAGACTTAAACAGGTGGATAGAAACCATTTCTCACAAACAGAGACCAACAAGTGGTGGTTGAGGGTTCTACATCATCATCATACCATGTCGATTCTGGTGTTCCCCAGGGTACTGTTCTGGGACCACTACTCTTTTACTCCATATCAATGACTTACCAGTAAGTGTCAAATCCCAAGTAAGACTCTTTGCGGATGACTGCCTTTTGTATAGGACCATAAACTCTCAAAATGACCAAATCTCACTCAAAGTGGACCTAGCATGTCTAGAACAGTGGGCAGCAGAGTGGGGTATGAGATTTAATGCATCAAAATGTTATTTGATGTCTATTCATCGCAGTAGAAAACCATTTACTTATTCATATTTGTTGTCAAATCATATTTTACAACAAGTTTCAGACAATCCATATCTTGGAGTGACAATTAGTGATAATCTTAAATGGTCAAACCATATCAATCATATGTGCAATAAAGCAAGCTCAACATTAGGATTCCTGCGGAGATATCTCAAGAATGCCAATAAACACCTGAAAGCAACAGCTTATAATTCACTTGTTAAATCAACCTTATCTTATGCATCTGTTATGTGGACTGTGTATAACCGTACACCGGAACTAGCGAGGTGTACGGCGGAGAAATGTTGCTAGCGAGGAGCCGAAATCGAAAGTTAGGTAATATTTTACTTCATAACTTTCAAATAATCAACATCATGTGGTAATTATAGCACACATACTTAGTACAATGTATGTGCTTGTCGTTCTGTATCCAAGGGACAGTAACAATGACAGTTGCGAGTAATGCTGTTGTTAGTAACATATTTGCTATCTCTGACTATGAACAGGATATGACATTAAATAGTTATGTCTCGGAAAGCTATTGACATGATATTAACATAGAAAATGTTGGTGAAACGGCGATGATTGCTTTTTAAGTGATCCCGTTTGCGATCACGCTCCTCGCTAGCAACATTTCTCCGCAGTACACCTCGCTAGTTCCGGTGTACGGTTATACACAGTGATGTGGGATCCTTTCCAAGCAAAGGACATTGATCGCCTTGAACAAGTTCAAAGGAGAGCAACCAGATTAGTCTGTAAAGATTATAACCGGAAGAGCAGTGTTCCTTCTATGATTAAAGAACTGAATTGGCCGCCTCTTCAAGTATTCAGAAGAGAACAACGTATTTTATTCTTCTATAAGAATAATTTAGTTGCTGTACCAGTTGATAATATAATCGAGCGTAATACTCGACCACAGAGGACATCACATAGTATGCCCTTTAGAGTGTTAACCTCTAATACAGAGGCTTACAGGAACTCCTTCTTTCCAAAATCAATTATAGACTGGAATTCCCTCGGAGAGAACATAGTGATGAGTGAATCAATTGAGAGTCTTAAGTCAGCCCTGAGGATGGGAGTGACTAAAGACTAAGCAAGCACATGCGCATACACCAACACTGGCAATTTATGCTCTATTTAGAGTAGGCCAGCAGACTCATACAGATACAGATTGTAGAAGTGACTGTTTGAGGAAGTGATTTGTGTTCCGCTCATAACTCGGATACTGTTTATTCAAATGTGATAAAACTTCATAGGTGTAAGTAATAGATATACCCACACTTCCCGAGGTGTATCGCTCAATATACCTCCTGTTTGAATCGTGGGTCTCCGAGGCGTAGCGTTGCCACAGAGGCAACTCAGTCATACCTGAATTAGCCTCTGTTCTATTACGGCTAATACACGGGATAGAAAGGTAGAAATCTGATTGGAGGCAATCGAAGTTAGTTGTGCAATCAGCGACGCCCTTTCAAAAGTGATCCGTGTGGTTCGTCAAAGCTTTCGTTGAAATTTAACATCCAGGGGAGGTAATTCTTCCTATTACAAACCATCGCTTTTTGCCTTCTTATTAGTTATTGTTTGGTTGATTAGTAAAATAAAATATATCATAAAACAAATAATAATTTACACAATTATAAAACAGTTTCTATCTAATGAACAACCCTATATCAGATTTTACAAATAGTTTCCCTCTCACACTGTTAATGAAAAATAAACATAAAGACATAATATTTTTCTTTGTCACTATACGACCGTTAAGAACTCCCCAAGTCATGGATATCCAAAAGGTGTTTTCATTGGCTGCAAATAAAGGAGATATTTTAAGTTACAACTTTTTGCCGCTAGGGCAATCTGCCGGAACCCCAGGATTTAGGCGTAATAGAACAGAGGCTAATTCAGGTATGACTGAGTTGCCTCTGTGGGGGGAGAATGCATACCTACTATAATAAGTCACATTGTAAGTACATTGGAGGTTTTCTTTTATAAAAAAAGTGTTTTTGTAAGAATCACGAATGTCCCAAAAAGACATAGTAAGCTTCATAACAGCTGTTACAGGACACAACCAGGAAGTTTTTTTTCCGCATTTTCATTGACTTATATACACAAAGAACTTAATTAGGCACCACTCACTTTTTCAAACAGAAAAACACTGCTGATAATAAACAAAACAAATGTACAATTAAACAATCAGGATTTTTAAAGAGATCAATCATCTAGCATTGTGTAAACAAAAATTTCATTCGGTTTATGATTCACTGTCTAACTGAATAACTGCTTTTAAAAAAAATTGGTATTTTTTAGTCAAAATCCAAGTTACCTTAAAATTGAAAATGAAAGTCGATATTTTTTGCTGCAATGTGATTATAATTATTCTCTTGAGTGAATTGATGACTTTTTAGTAAATAACCTCATAGCAAAAGTCAATCGTTAAAGCAGTATGAACCTTCAAAATTATCAAAGATCGAATTTAAAGAAAACTTCACAAAGACATTAATTGGCCACTGTCAAAGATAATTTCTTATCTAAAGGAAGAAGAAGTGTTTGATCAACAAGTTCAACTCAAGAAATCTCAAATTCACTCACAGATATTAAGATTGTAGGCATTTTATCAATTTTTGATGAAAAAGGTACTGAAAATTCAATGTCTTGCTAGCCTCTTATCATGCATGATAAAAAGGGTTTTTGTTTATGAATGTCAATTAGGGATCAAAATTGTTATTTTTGGTTCACATTCAGAGGCATCTCAATCATACCCATTTGGCGCTTGTTCGCACTGAGGAAAGAATGATTCTCTTATTATAGTGGTATATCTATTATCGACTTATTTTGTAAAATGTTGACAAATCTACTTGATAAAGATCGGTGTGGCAACAATGACATTATTCTTGACTGTTAAGGTACTCAATCATTGGTCACACCTTAAGTTTTCAGACAATAGAAGTATCTCTCTTAAACAAAAGGAAGATTTTACTGCATCTTCATTATTTTTTACAAGACGTTTGAGAGATTCAGGAAAGTTGGTCTCAAAGGGAATTCGATTAAATTTCTCACATCTATCTTTTCATGCCTATCATTATTTTCAAAAATATCAATCGGGCTATCAGAATAGTTCAAATGTGACATTGGAATCAGCCAGTGATGTGTATTGAGCCCAAACTTTTTTATTATCTACTCAAATAAACTCATATGTCAACTAGAGCAGAAAAAAACCGAACAAAAGATCGATTCAACAGTGTTACATCCATCATATAGCTAGCCTTTTGACAAAGCAGAGAGATATACATGGGCTTCCTTTTTAAAGAACTTCCTGTTTCGCTTGGATTTGTATTGGTATTGATACAACACATTATTGTTGACATTTATCTATTCTTTCAAAACTTTAAGTTAAGACTTTCTGACAATCTAATATAAACAACATTTGGCATACTTATAATCCCCTCTAGAAACGAATTCTTCCACAGTGTAGTTACCTTTCGACATGAATAGGAAGCTTTTAATTGTTTTTATAGTTGTTCATTTAATGTGAAATTATATATATGTTTATTATATATAATATATTTTAGTTGAGAATATTCCACGATAAACTTAAACCATAAAGAGGATTTTGGATTTCACATTATGGCATATTATCGCTGTGGATAATGCAGTTTAAATTTAACTTCAAATAATGACAACGTTGAGATGGACGATGGGAGATGAGAAGCATGTAAAAAATCACAAAAGTTGGTGTGCAAGATATAAATGGTTGAAAACTAGGGATGGGCGGAGCTTTTTTAAAAATGGTTTAAAGGAATACCTGGAACTTTACTGATTTCTTATAATACTGTAGGATGAAATGGGTTTTCGGTCCATGTTTCGATACTATGTTTCATTAATAATTTAATGCAAAGTTTTATTGAATACTCATGCAGTCTTTATAACTTTATTACGTACATATCTTCCAAATAATATTTTAGTAGATTAGTGTGGAATGATAGATATCAATTCATATTGACGAAACACCGGTGCTTTAATGCCTTGAATAGATCTAAAACACTGAGTTATATTTCGGGAAGGAACAGCACCAACTGTATACATTTTACTTCATTTTTGATACGGTCGATTCTTACCTAGCCCCAGAAATTAATTATTAGTTCAAAAATAACTTAATAAATGTTTCTGTTTTTAGACAAACCAAAATGATGCTATGATGCGGATTTTTTTATTATAAAAAATGTTTAAAAATTTACATAATACATTTTATTTTTGTTATATACATGTAGTTAATTATTGCGAAAAAACTCTTCGAAGTGAAGGCTTTAAGGGTATTTAAAGGGGCAGTAGCAGTTTAAAAAAAAGTGTACGTATTATTTTCATAGTGTCAAAAATTCACTACACAAACCAATTATCTATAATCAGAGAACAAATTATACAAATTCATATTAAGTCCATTGGCGGCCATGTTTGTGTCAACAATTTTAATTCATTTTCTGCAAGAAAAAGTAATTACATGGCTGTATTCTACATTATATTTTTGATTTAATACTGCTTCATATAGTTTAAATATACTATACAAGAAAACGAAACGCATAGGTGAATGTTTTCCGGATAAATGAGTTTTCAAAACGAAATATGTCAAACTGTGAAACACATTTGGTTGTAGAAACATTTTGATTGTGACAATTTTGAATGTTCGAATCTGTCACTGATTTCAAAATTGTGAATTTGAACGCGTTTTTGACCAAAATGAAAAAAACATCGCAAAACGGAACCATAAGCACTTTGAAAGTTGAAACTATTGGAAACATGCGTGTATTCACATTCTCCACAAAAGGCTTTCACCGATCACGAATTGCAATAGAAGTTTTACCATATGAAGAATAAATGCAAATTCCACGTTTTGGCACTGCAACTCGAATCACCGCCATTGGCAAAATTCAGACTGGAGAGTCGCAAACATTCCTTGCCAGGGGTCATAACGTCTAAAAGAGCACAAACACTTGTCTTTTAGAACGCTTCCAACAATTTTGTTCCACCAATGATTGTCAACGTTCTGGAACACCTTGGGTCATCACCGAGGGTCAAGATCGCTAAATTTGGTTCCTTCATCCATGTTACTGCATTGTCAATGCTGTGTACACAGCTGACAGGGTGCCCATAGTACACAGAATTTCGCCACAAACAATACGGAATCGTTTGTAACAGATCAGATTGAGAGTCAGGAGACGCTACTTTGGCAATATGTTATGACGTCATAATCGCTCGCAACGTGTTCTGTGCTGTAACAACGTTCAGGTCTGGAACCTAAGACATGGGAAATGTGTAAGTCTTAGCGATGCATCAGGATTTCTTTTGCAAAGAGGAGATGAAAAAGAATTGGGTATACAGACGTGTACAAATGAAAGATACGCTCCAAACTGCCAAAGTCAAGTCGTTAGATTTTGGAAAGGGTAACCTGATGATGTGGGCGGCCATATGCTATACACATTTCTTTCTGGTTTAATTCATTTTCAAGGCAGTCTAATGGGCTTATGTTCATAACACACTACCATCAAACGACACGTGCTTCCAATAAATGACGTAGCATCGTAACGTTGTCCACTACATCGAAAGAGCACATACTGTTGGTGTCACAAGATCATTTCTGACATGTTACAACATCAATGGGATCCCCTTTCATTTACGTAATCAGGATCTTAACCTGATTGAACACTTTTGAGATGAACTGGATTGACCTCTCTGGCAGCGTTAACGTTTACGTCAAATGCTTCCAAACCTGGCTCAGTTTATGCAGGACAAGTTGGAGACCATAATCCAATCATCAATGTAGCGACTTGTACAGTCTATGCCAAGGCGTTTGAAAATTGTTAAGCGTTCACGTGGTGGTAAAAACAGACAATGACATTCAAGTGACCTCTGATTAGCTAAAGGAAGTTAAAGTCATATGGCGTGTATGATATCATAAAGAGCAATGATCCTGTTATCTCAGTGAGAAATTTCAGTTTGTTATACGCATTTACTAAAAGACAGTGTCAATTCAAAATTGACTGTAACCACACCTTGAAATATCCAGCTATGCGTTTCTTTTTTTGTATAGTATACATTGTCTTTCAATTAGAACAATTCATTTTCTTTTTTCTGACTACACCTTCTATTGCCCTAAAACCGTGCTACTGTCCCTTTAAAAGGTTTGTATCTTTGTTTTTAAGCCTCGGGGAATACGTTGCATTCTTTTAACTTTTTCAAAATCTTAAATAAAGTATTAATACGTTGGGTTGAAAACAACGCAGGCGGAAACCAGAATGTTTATCAAAGCCTTAGGGAAACACAAATGACAGTTCTGCAGACGCGTTGTATGCTTCAGCAATTATCAATTGACTGTTGACTTTGAATCTTTAACTGTCAAAACCATTTAACACAATTGTCATACCTAGCTCGGCATATAATAACTGATGCCGAAAATTGATTCATATTACATTTTTAAGATCGATTGCTGCTCTTATAAATCTATTTTCAAATCTCGTCTTATTCTGCGTGGAGAGCTAGGTTGATTGAATGGGTTATATAAGGCAATAGGTCAGATTAAATGACAGGAGAGACGGAATTGGTATTACTAAACTAGAGTCCAAAACAAACGCTACCGACACATTTAAAATAGTTAGATAATTCATTCCACGGGTGATTAATATGACGAAACATGAATACTCTAGAAGCAATCTTACTTTGATATAAAATATTGAAACGTTATTTTTTCTTTGAAAATCGCGTCGAATTGGAATGTCATTTACTACGATAGCAGAGAGAACACTTTTGCTTTTTGCAAAACGTCAAAACATTACTGTCAAATCATAAATATGTCAGCAACATCGTCGCCTAATATAACTTCTGTAAATCAAAAAACAAAATTATGTTCAAGTAGGCCTATCAGTTCCCATTCTCTCCCCACAGAGGCAACTCAGTCATACCTGAATTAGCCTCTGTTCTATTACGGCTAATTACATGGGATAGAAAAGTAGAAATCTGATTGGAGGCAATCAAAGTTAGTTGTGCAATCATCGACGCCCTTTCAATAGTGGTCATTTGCAAAACCTCGGCCATCTCCGTGTGTTTCGTCAAAGCTTTCGTTGAAATTTAACATCCAGGGGAGGTAATTCTTCCTATTACAAACCATCGCTTTTTACCTTCTCATTAGTTAATATTTAGTTGATTAGTAAAATAAAATCTATCATAAAACAATAATAGTTTACACAATTATAAAACAGTTTCTTTCTCATGAAAAAACCCTATCCATATCTGATTTTCAAATTGTTTCCCTCTCACACTGTTAATGAAAAATAAAGATAAAGACATAATATTTTCCATCTCACTAAACGACCGTTAAGAACTCCCCAAGTCATGGATATACAAAAGGTGTTTTCATTGGCTGCAAATAAGGGAGATATTTTACAACTTTTTGCCGCTAGGCTAATCTGCCGGAACCCCAGGATCTTGCCGTAATAGAACACGGGCTAATTCAGGTATAACTGAGTTGCCTCTGTGGGGAGAGAATGATCAGTTCCTAAAGAATGAAACTGTGTATTCTTCTTTACAAGACACATGCTTCTCAAATATACAAATTCTATCCGATAAAACAGTCTTATGGTAACGTTTATTTTTGACAGAAGTTTAAATATACACTCGACCGTTGGTCTATAACAATATAGCGCTTCTCCATGTCTAAAATTTCAGAGTATAAAGTAAATCTCATATGTTTGAAAATCTCATATGTTTGAATAATCTCTTATGTATGAACATCTCAAATGAAAAATCCCTATTTGTACAACCCACTGGCTTGGTTCGGAAGCTGAAATAAGTGTGACTTTAATATCAATTGTCCAAAACTTGCAAAGTAACATTTCTTATAGAGCAAAGAGTAACTAACGACTATCAACATAAAAATCCATCTTTAATCATAACTCCTTCTACAAACCTATATTTCACTCTCTCTATCTCAGCAATTAGATATCGATTTTATAACGACAGTAAACCAATCGAGACGGGTCGCTATTATAACATCCAACGAGTTAAAATATTTATGCATATCTATGCAAAGTATCGCTATTGAAAACCTGTTGAACAAGTATTTCCCAACCCTGAATATCATAACGCAGTGGTACATCGGTAAACTCATAATACAAACCTTGTATAACCAATAACAACAAGGTGGGCTTACTATGATGTTCGAGAGGGCCAATTGATTTTGTGCTTATGTGCGAAAATTTCGTAACGAGATAGCGAATTGCTTTAACGGAGACGCGAAACAAGGACAAGAAACTTTCGTCTAATTTTTCGGAATTTCGTAATTACGCTTAATCATGTTTAGTGATTTCGCGTGGAACTAGTTTAGTCAGTTCGCAAATTTCATGATTTCGTGATAAATATTTCGAGGTTTTGCGACTTCGTGTAGAATGATTTGACACAAAATTAAAATAGCCCCGCTCGGCTTTCATAGTACGTATATACTGACACGATCTTTAAATCCGCATTTCCCGTCAACAGTGCGTGCAAAGAGAGACGCGTTTTTGCGTATTTGTACAAAACCTGCTATGGCCAAACACAACTTTTGGCTCTATCCATGTTTTTTGTTGTAAATTACCATAATGTTTTTTTAAATTAGAAAACATAAACATAACGGCAAAAGAAAGTACACATTTCAATTGAATATATCATAAGTCGTATTCTCAAACTGATAAAATCATGAGTTAAATATATCATTCAAATAGTACTTTTAAGGGTTTAAATATTTTTCTTCAAAATTAAAATTTTATGTTGATAAAAAGTTTCAAAGTTGATTTAGATAAATACAAAAAATTATCAACAAGTGAGACATATTACATGTAAAAATAATTAAACGTGCCTTTTGTCACATATTGACAACATTTTAAACAGGGTAGGGGTCATGAAAGTGTAATTTTTATTTCTTACCCCCTGCGCACTTTAAACAAAGATTTTTGTACAAAACATTAACCGACCAGACACAATCTAAATAAATTTAGATCAACAGGTTTTATATTTGGTCATACATGTTGATCTAAGATTGGCCCGTAAGGCGGGTCATCCCGGTGACCTCTGAAATCAGCCGCTCGGCCAATCAGAAAAGTTGCCCTAGCTCGCTGGAAGTTAAAACAACTCAGCAGCACATCTTTTGAAATGGATGATGTTCGGAGCTCTGTCATTTGGAGCGGAGTAGAGCGATGAATTATCCGATTGCTTGGATGTATTAATAGATTATATTTTTTCTATTTTAAACGATTTAGCGTAATTGCTAGTTGTCAATGACAAATGATGATTGCACATCGCATAGATACTAACGTGGCGAATAATAATCATAAAGTTAGAGCATGATAAATGTCAATATTTACGAAAATCCTCACGCAAGGGGAGGTAACTCCTTTTGATCAAACTTGTTTGTACTAATTTCTTTCATTTCCATCCAAATAATTAAAAAAATATTGATTTTTTGTCAATCATAAAACTAAATATATTTCATACAACCAAAATAAAATCAACCTACCGATATATTTCTTATCAGTATCAAAAACAAGATTTATTAGCTATTATATGTTTCTTCCGTTCACACCTTGAATGAGCGACTATGAACTGTTTGTGACGTCGAATTTGATTGATCAAATCGCGAATTCCTTATTTGCATACGAAAGGTCACCGGGACGACCTCTTACACTGGTCAATCTTAGATCAACAGTATGACAAAATATAAAACCTGTTGATCTAAATTTATTTAGATTGGACCAGATACCAATTATTTTTTTTACAAATGTGTTAATGGTAACTTGGCATAACTTAATCTATCACTTGTCTCTTAAGTATAAGGTAACTTCAAACAAACGATGGTGTATAGTTTCTTTTGTTTGGCGGTTCAGAAACTTAAAATCACTTAAAAACATCTACAAAGGCCTGCAAGTTTTATGCCTTGCTGCCGACCCTTGAGTTTTCTGTGCTGCTATCAGCGCTTCTACAGGCGATTGTTAGAAACCTCAAGTTACTTTCTGATTGGATTAATGCTATTTCCTACAGTAAACTCGAGAGCAATCACAGAAAACTCAAGGGTATGCAGCAAGGCATAAAACATACAGTTCGGAAACTGGCGTTTACGGCTTTGCGTAGTAAGATGCGTTTTCTAGGCTACCGGAATAAAGTCCCATTCGTTCCTTGTCAACATCTGCAAAAAGTTTGATGCGTAGGTTTGTAACTAATGAGGGCGAACACCAGAAACAATAACTTCTAGGCCTATGTGATGAATGTTTTTGTACCTGCGCTATGACGTGTTTTAAAAACATATTCAGAGACTCAATCTTCATAAATTTAAATCGACAGTTCTACAGTATATTAAAAAAAGCATGACATATAAAAAAAGTAATTAAGATTTTTAAAAAAGCTGTGGGACACTGCTTCACAATCAAGTGACTTTCATAAAATCTTTAAATGAGAAACCATTTCTTACCGAGCGAGAGCGACTGTCGTTGAGTTAAATCGTAGAATTTAATCATTGGATTCAGCACAGTCAAATATACAGTCAAACTTCAAACAGCCATTAACGTTCAATTGGCCTCTGATATATGGATAAATAAGTAACTTGAGACTGCTAAGCAATGTTGACTAGTAATTTATGAATGAAACGGCTCATATATCCTTTATTGGAAAGAATACAGGATATGAAATCTTTTTGTAATGTACCTTCCAGCGAACAAATTCAGATTCTAAAACATTGAATAATAAAACCCAAGTGCTATTTTTATATAATATATAAATAAATGTTTATTTAACTTTAACATGACCAGTGCTCAAAATGCAAACGTAATCCTAAAGTTTGAAATAAACTTTTAAAAAACAATACCTTAAAGGGACAATAGTACGTTCTTAGTGGGAATATAAGGTAATGTCAGAAAAATGAAAACAAATGGTTCCAATTAAAAGAAAATGTATTTAAACTAAATGGAGCAGTAATAATCTAAATGTATAATGTAACGTTTAGCCATGCGATTCCTTTTTCTTACACAAAATGAATAACAGGTGATCACAAAAAATGGTCGCCAATGGATTTTTTTGTAAATCTTCAAACTTTGTCCTCTGACTATGGATGATTGGCTTGTGCAATGAGATTTATGACACTATCAAAATAATACATTTAGCAATAAATAAATGTCATTTGCTATCCGTGTATCTGATTCGCTGAACACTGTAACAGAAATTCAGTTCATACCTGCATAAACTTAATTTCGTGACGTCACATCACATTCAGCCACGCCCATTCACACTTAGCCACGCCCCAAATGACGGAACTATTCGTAAACTAGCGTTTTTTATGCTGTACCAGTTCGCGAGAGTTCGGTAAAAAGACAAAAAATTACAAATAGCTTATATCAAATCAATATTTTATAGTTTGTTTTATAAATGGCACGGCTTCATAACAATACACCCGGTCGTTTTCCCTCTCCCGCAGTCGCGGCTGTTGCAAGGGTATCAGCCATTGAAATGCCGCAGTTTCTAGCTTTGTTTCTCAACAAGATTAGAGAACTGTGCCGTTTAACATAAACTTAATTCGATTTGATCTGATTGCTTATCGTCCAACTTTGATGGCTAGCCACATGTATGGCACGTCCTACGATAGTCTAATCGGCTATTTTCATACCGAATCAAACAGTCGCGAGTTTGTGTTTATGTACAACGGTTGACACTAGGAATGTCAAGGCCACGTGACAAGACGTTGCGGGATTCCGTTGTGAATTTTCATTGGCTGGTAAACTAGTCGTAGGCGGAGCTAAAATAATAATGACGTTTTGATTGACATTTTATCTCTCTTGTTTTGCTGAGAGTTGAATTCGTTCGCGTAAATAGTGCAGTCCTAGTTGTTGCATTGTGGTTATTTGGAGCAAACAAACGTATTAAAACATCGAATTTGTGTATATTTATTTATAAGAATTGACTTCAAAATTTATTAAGTTCATGGAGGTATAAACTTAAAAACCGCTGTGCAAACTTCGCGTAAATCCGCTACGCGGATTTACACAGTTTGCACAGCGGTTTTTAAGTTTATACCTCCATGAACTTAATAAATTTTGAAGTCAATTCTTAATTAACATAAAATTATCAGTGAAAATTTTAAAATATAAGATTATCAAAAACGTGCTACTGCCCCTTTAATCTTTAAAAACAAGGCAACAAGATTCATAATTTGAATTTATTTTGGTCACGATTGCATGAACATTATAGTGACCCACGTAGATATCTATTTATTTCGGGAAATAAACATCAAACATTATTGTGTACTCTAAAAGCCAATTGCTTAACGCAAAATTTCGAAACACTCACCTATAATTATCCGTTTTAACCGCATGCAACGATAATTATCCTCGGACAAATTTAATCCATGAAGCGTAAGTATGAAGTTTGTGTATATAGATTTCAAACTGAGGTGAGACAAGAGTCGACCTCTTTAATGATCAATTTCGTGTCAACCGATAGTATACATCATATACACCTTTGTAGCGAGGAAACTTCGTCGTTGCTATAGCAAAGCTTTGTTCCCACGACTCGGTAACAGCGGAGCGAAGCACAGGATTGGATAGCTACACCATTCACTGTTGCTGTTGTCGAGGACTAGGCCATGAATAATGAACGACTACCTTCTCTGTTTCTTGAGGGCTGCCAGTCAGCTATAGATATGAACCAACTCAGTCCTTTATCAACGTCACAAATGGCGTCTTTTGGGACTATGAAAACTTAGCAAGTCGTGCAGGATGGAACAGACGAGAAATACAACCAACCGTTTTCCAAATTCATATACACGTTTCTGTTCAGTACGGATATTCGTTGCGTTATGTGTTTCAATCTTACTTTTAATACAAGTTGTATCATATTTTTCTTATGATGAATCGGTAGCTGTCGGGAGATTGTTACCGAATATTCGGAGTGATGAATGCCCGGATTATTTGACAGAGGCAGCCAATGGAAGGTGGATTACCCGCCCTTTGTCCAAGTTTGAGACCGACGAGATAAATTCATTTCTTGTGGTTGCACGAAGTCACTACGGCGTATCAGCCCGTCTTCAGCGAGAAGACATGAAATGTGGTAATGTAGGCTTTCCCAAACTCAAAAGTCATCCACTTTTGAAGTTTCGAGCTCTTTGTGATCCTAAAGGTGAAACTCCATGTTGTGACAACTACCGGTGCGCAGCTCAAACCGTTCGGAATTGTACCTGTTCTTCCTGTTATGACGTCAGAAGTCAGATTCATGCCGAATACGCTCAATGGAAACCCTCTGATGACCGATGCCACCTCAAGAACTACACCTTGACCTCCGTTTGTGAACTCCTAACAGAAGCAAGTGTGTACTTTGTTGGCGACTCCTACCTTAGACAGATGTACGCCATGATGGTAATGCACGTGACCGGAAACTACCACGACTCAACCTTTCAAGCAAAAGTTTCCCCTGGTAAGTGTTTGATAAATCGAGATAGGTCCATCTCAAACCTTTTTAGGAACCTCCTGGGAGAGGCAAAGTTGATTTATGAAGGGTGATGGCTTGTTACAGTAGTAGTTTATTTTGTATCTATTTATTTTCTCATGCATCATTAGATTTACTAAGCAAAACAGGACACACATTTAAACAAATTGGATCCGGCTTACGAGAACTAAATACACATTCGGACTCTTATTCCATATTTCATTCTTTTAATTTAGTTGAAACACAAACTTTATATGATCATTTAAGATACAATTATGAAGATATAGTATACATGGCGGGCCTTTTTGTCATAAACTTGTGTCGTTTTGAGCACACAACGTCCGGTTTTTCTTTTGTCATGCGTTGTTACGTTACGTTTTTATTCAGCGCGGACTACACTCGTTAAACTTAGGGTTTTGGGACACGTTTCTATTTGACTACAAAAGAAAGAAATGAATGTTGACATAGCTGTTAAGAAAACTGTATTTCTGGTCCTAGTGAATCTTGAACAGGAAAAATATCGTCGTTCAATAGTAAACGAAACAGTGGATCTAGGAGTAATGGATGGAAACGGAATCACATGCATGCTGGATACTTTACCTCCAATGGAAGGAAGACCCTTGCATAGTTTCAGATATGACGTCAGAAAAGAAATGCGATTTGGTTTGCGATGCTAGGAAAATAGCATTCTCTCTATGACTAAGCTGCCTCTGTGGGGAGAGAATGTAGATATCACTGTGTATAACCGTACACCGGAACTATCGAGGTGTACGGCGGAGAAATGTTGCTAGCGAGGAGCCGAAATCGAAAGTTAGGTAATATTTTACTTCATAACTTTCAAATAATCAACATCATGTGGTAATTTTAGCACACATACTTAGTAAAATGTATGTGCTTGTCATTCTGTATCTAAGGGACAGTAACAATGACAGTTGCGCGTAATGCTGTTGTTAGTAACATATTTGCTATCTCTGACTATGAACAGGATATGACATTAAATAGTTATGTCGCGGAAGGCTATTGACATGATAATAACATAGAAAAAGTTGATGAAACGGCAATGATTGCTTTTTAAGTGATCCCGTTTGCTATCACGCTTCTCGCTAGCAACATTTCTCCGCCGTACACCTCGCTAGTTCCGGTGTACGGTTATACACAGTGGATATAGGCGCAGCATCTAATTCGATCGCATCGCATTGAACCATCTGTCGTGGTGTTCGCGGTCCATGAAAACTACGCTGTGTGTTTTTTCTGCAAGGTTGTAGTAAGTACGTCGTGATTACATGAGCGTGTAAATTGATCCGTCTCTATACCTAGGTAATATGAATATTCAATGCTTGATCAAACACGTGATCACAATATATCCTTTATTCTAACTGTACTGTAGGCCATGTTGCCAAAATACTGAAATAAACAACTAATATGAATAGCAAGTTTCTTTATCTATTGTTCCTTTATTGATCATTAAGCAAAACTAACATAAACAATAGCAAATGAACATTTTTCTTGAATGATTTGTTATAATCATTACTGTTCCTGTAGTCATATCGTGTTCTTGAATCTAGGTCGAATTCCATTCTTGACTAAAACGTATTTGTTGCTGTTGGACAAATCTAATTTATAAAATATGTTCACATTTTCCGATTGTAGGTATAAACATTGTTGCTTTATTGCTACCCTCCAAGTGGTGTATATGTTTGAACAGAATGCACAATGTTGATGTTCCTATTTGCTTCTCAAACACCTCTAAACCATCAATTAATTAGAGGTTTGTGTGGCTGATATTGCACCTCGTACCTTAACTCTGTGAAAAAATCTGCTGAATGGTTCTCTGGTGAACTGTCTAAGTAAACCTAGCCTCAATAATGCTCGCTACACTCCCATACTGAGTCTAGCTAGGTGTAGTAAGGGCTCGCGTCAGCCGACTTATCGAATTGACCATTCAGGGCTCGGCTTACCATGTCGCAATAGCCTACTTTCGCACATATAACCTTGGAGGGTCATAGGTCGCCGAAAGGTCGGCTGACGCGACCTTTTACTGTATCTCGCTAGACTCAGTATGAGAGTATAGCGAGTATTATCGAGGCTAGGTTTACTAAGACTGTCTGGCGAACAGTCTAATGTCAGTTAACTGCAAATTGCAAACAGTCTAATGTCAGGTAACTGCAAATTGCAGACAGTTCCAATCCGATGTACGACAAAGTTTCCATTTTCAACACTCATTCGTTGTAAAACATACATTTTCTTTCATAAATATATCGAGATACAAATTTAAAAAAAACTTTTGCTTTTTGTTGGTTATCAATTTTACGAACTCTTGCCTCTGTTAACAAGGATTGGAATACTACTTTTGTAAATGTATTTGCCTACTCGCGTATAAATGATTTGAAATGGAATAATTTATTTTCAAAGTGAGAACTATTGAGCTTACTCTCACATGAATATTGTGACTTATGATCTGAATATCATTTTCAAAATGTCTTCAAACTATTCTTAAGCACATGGTTTTTGTGGTCTGAATCAGTAAACAAACATTCAATACTGACGTTTTGAAAGGAAATATTTGTTTCCACAATATCCGATACTCTTCGGTATTCGAATGCAATTATTATGTTAAAAGATCTATTAAACTTCAGGAACCAATACAGCATTCAAGGGTGATCGATGAAGTCCCAATTCCCCGTTTTTGCCATTTACATGTGCACATATGAAATATATGAAACATACATGACACTATGAAACTCATGAAATATGTATGACATTATTAGATATTATTTGTAATAGAATGCTCTGACCGAAATTTTGTTCCAGCACAACGGAAACCGTACCTGGGTCCTTTCCAACTGTTGTGTTACAGCTTTCTCAACAGAATAACTAAGGTTTGCAATAACACGACCTTGTTACACCACTTGGAGATCAACAGAGCTGTACAGGGGTCAGCGGTCCTGAAGCTTGTGCAGAACCTTCGCAACAAGGTGCGTTCACTTGTTCTCCTAGGCCAAGGGATCCATAATGCCTATGATTATAACCAAACTTGGAACCTACTTCTCAAGCCTCTAGTGGATGAGTATAATAAGACGAAACAAAAATGGCCGAAGTTGGTTTGGATGGGGCCTCATTCTCATGGAATCATGAAAATAGAACGGGATGTCCATCAAAGCGATGAAAGCCTTAGGAAATATATCGAAGTCATCAATAAATTGTTGCGGGAAAATGGGATTCCTGTGTTTGATACGGCCCCCATGACCCACAATGTCATGGCGTACGATGGTGCCCATTATGGCACTGGAGTTAACATGCTCAAGATCCAAGTGATCTATAATTACCTTGAAGATTTGAAGAAGAAGACGATGTGGTAAGCCAGTGAAATAGCTATGACTTCTTGCGAGTGATATGGTCGAATTACAGCAATTGGTTACACAATGAGAAGTGCAATACTGGGACTTTTCAATGAAATAAACTGTCTATCAATATACAGTGGTGATATCTCATATTTTCACTTTAGCTAGTTGGAGTTGTTGGCCATGAGATAATGTGTACAGCAAATTATTGTATTATGTGTTTCTCATCTCCTGCCGACCCTGATTTACACTCTCGATGTAAAAAAATTAAAAAAGTGTTTTTACTTGTCATTCTGATTAAAAAAGACTGTTTTATGACACACCTTTTAAAATCTCTCCATTATCTCGACCAGGAATTTCCTTTTTCTGTTTGGCTTTGCATTTTACATTGTCTTTATCATGATATGACCATATATCAACAAATGCACACCACTTTTGTGACCAGAAACGATATGATCTATTGTCCCGTTAGCCCGAACGTCATTCCACTCATTAAGCAAATTGGATATATTTTACTACTTAAAAGTAACGTAAATAACCACAGCTGTACTGTTGTTAAAATAGAAGTAATAAAACGATTACTTAATAAAGTTTGGCCAGTATTAGGGTTTCTTGATCTCTTGATCTCGCACTTTACTCCATAGCACTCGAAGGTATTTACCTGATATTTGGCTAGCTCCAATGAATATCATCGGGGCATTTGAAATAAACCTGAATTTAAAAACCGGTTAAACTTTGATATTTTCCACAGACTTTCTATTTCCTTGAGTGTATTTTGAGATTACGTATTGAATGTAATTGTAGTAGAAGTAGAAGTTTGTCACAGTAGAAGAAGTTGTTGTAGTAGTTGATGTTGTTGTATCCAAAACCTCTTGCTGTTAGTAAATCTTGTAAAATGTATATCCTGTTTAAAATTAACCTATTTATAAATAAAGTATGTATCAAATTGTTTATAAGTTCGTTCTTATTATTCCTCATTTCTAAATTGATGAGCGCTAGAATGTCCCATAAGAAGTCTGCCTTAACATGTGCTTTTTTTACATTGTTTGAAAATAGTCCATATTCTCAGAGACCAAATAGCAAGGTCATAGTATATATCTTTGATCATCTGATTAATATGCTCATCCCGACACATCGGGGTATAATGTCTGTAATATTTAGCCTTAATATACCTATCTTGCAATTTTGAACAATTTGCTTAATGGTATGCCTTACAGTCGTGGAATTTAAGACCTTTTAAAAAACCACTCCGTTCGTCGCTGGGGGCACATACATGTACCTTTCGGCTACTACAAGGAAGTATTCTTTAACAGCTTATAAAGTGATAATAGAAAGGTTTGAAGTCTGCTAAAGATAAGGTTAATAAGTATCGTAGGCCACCCGCGGTACGTACACTCGGGTTTCAGTAGTACACTTTACTTAACGCCTTGCACCTTTATATTACCACTTCACTGAATAGAGTTACCTTTCAAATTTACTTTCCATCTACTCGATAATCTACAGCGGTTAACATACTTTACCCTAACAGCAAACTCGATCTACCTCTGAAGAGCCACTTCATGAGATGTTGGTGGTTACCTATGCCAAAATTTACCAATGGTGACATCTGATCGAGTGGTATCGACTGTTGCGAGATTGTATCATCTAAAAAGCTAATCGACGTCTTTAATTAACAACAGGGAGGTTTGAAGTCGCGATTATGATCGAAAACCGGACAATGACTCGCGTCAATCAGTCAAACGTAATTTTGGAAATTTATCACTGTTTGATAGCTTATATTACTCATATTTATGTAAACTGGACGTGTGGATTTGCCTTCCGCGAACATGTATGTTTATGGTTGAGATAATGACATACAGCCGAGTAGGTATCGGATATAACCTTCAGGCGACAGCGAGAAGGTTATATCCGATAGCTACGAGAATGTGGTCATTATCTCACATACACAACATGGCTTTACCAATTTGCATTTTAACAAATATTCAGTTACAATGTATTTGATAGTTGTTGTTATGGGGTAAAACTTTAATACACTCAACTTCTTAACATTCCATTTGCACAATACGCGAATTTCACGTGCAGATTGTGCATGTCATGGCGATGTTGTTAATCAGACAAATCTGAGCAAGAAGCAATCTGTTTTTAGTTGTTTCGACTTACCAAAAACACCAATATTCTACATTGAACTAAAATTAGATAATGTGAATGCAATTTGTCAAAAACGTCACCGAAATTATGATTCATGGCACATGATATTCTTATGTTTAATCAGGGATGTTATAACTGTATTATACTTCCCTGGTTTAATACACTATCAGCCCATCAAATATTTCCCTCTTTATGAAGCAAAGGGTGTTGCTGCACGGACGTTGTCATTTTCACCTTGTAATGCACGGATTTTAAGTAAATATCACATCACCGGAGCTGTACACAATCGAAAGCTATGGTGGCTGATTTCTGCCATTCGCACCTTCGCTATTTCCTGTTATTTGAGCCTAGGGCGAAATAGCGAAATAGCGATGCGAAATTGCGAAGGGGCGAAGCTATTTTGCTTCGCAATTTCGCATCGCTATTTCGCTACTTCGCATCGCCACTTCGTTCCTTCGTTACTTCGTTACTTCGTTACTTCGTTACTTCGCTATTTCTCTATTTCGCTATTTCGCTATTTCGCTATTTCGCTCCTTCGCTACTTCGCTATTTCGTTAATTCGCTCCTTCGCTATTTCGCTCCTTCGCTACTTCGCTATTTCGTTAATTCGCTACTTCGCTATTTCGCTACTTCGCTATTTCGCTACTTCGCTATTTCGCTCCTTCGTATCTTCGCTACTTCGTTACTTCGTTAATTCGCTCCTTCGCTACTTCGCTACTTCGCTACTTCGCTACTTCGCTACTTCGCTACTTCGTTAATTCGTATCTTCGCTACTTCGTTACTTCGTTACTTCGTTACTTCGTTACTTCGTTTCTTCGTTACTTCGCTATTTCGCTCCTTCGCTCCTTCGCTCCTTCGCTCCTTCGCTCCTTCGCTATTTCGCTACTTCGCTACTTCGTTAATTCGCTATTTCGTATCTTCGCTACTTCGTATCTTCGCTATTTCGCTATATCGCTATTTCGCTATTTCGCTATTTAGTTATTTCGCTATTTCGCTATTTCGTTATTTCGCTGTTTCGCATCTTCGCTATTTTGCTATTCCGTTATTTCGCTACTTCACGTCTTACTATTTCGAATATTCGTGCCTTTTTTTTCGGTACAATCCCCCAACGAAAATTGGTTTTTTTTGCCTATAATCGAATATTTCTAAATTCTAAATTGAATATAATTGAAACAGTTGTTTGAATTAACTGAATTAACAATTTCTTGTAAGTTTAGATCACCTGAAATACGGGATTCTCTAATTTTTTTTCAAATGCACGCTATTAAGAATATATAGTTCTTAAATGTCTTGCATACATAGAGGATATTATATGAGTGTCCATGACATACTATGTTTACGACACGAGTGCCTAAATATTAGTATTTCCCGAGCGAGAGCGAGGGATATACTGATATTTAGGCACGAGTGTCGTAAACATAGTATGTCATGGGCACGAATATAATATTCTGTTTATTACCGTACTTCCCAAAATTAAAGAAAATACTCAAAACCAACTTCTCAGCATAGGCGGACTAGCCGCCGCCGACCCGTATAGATTGTGACGTCATAGGTGAACCGTGACGTCAAAGTACTGTTTTTAACGTGACGTCACAATGAAAAAGTGATATTTTGCCCTAGGGCAACATATGAAAAATATGAACCTTATGGTGGCTGATTTCTGCCATTCGCACCTTCGCTATTTCGTGTTATTTGAGCCTAGGGCGAAATAGCGAAATAGCGATGCGAAATAGCGAAATAGCGATGCGAAATTGCGAAATAGCGATGCGAAGTTGCGAAATAGCGATGCGAAATTGCGAAGGGGCGAAGCTATTTTGCTTCGCAATTTCGCATCGCTATTTCGCTACTTCGCATCGCCACTTCGTTCCTTCGTTACTTCGTTACTTCGTTACTTCGTTACTTCGTTACTTCGCTATTTCGCTATTTCGCTCCTTCGCTACTTCGCTACTTCGCTACTTCGCTACTTCGCTACTTCGCTACTTCGTTAATTCGCTCCTTCGCTATTTCGCTCCTTCGCTACTTCGCTCCTTCGCTACTTCGCTATTTCGTTAATTCGCTATTTCGCTCCTTCGTATCTTCGCTACTTCGCTACTTCGTATCTTCGCTACTTCGCTATTTCGCTACTTCGCTACTTCGTTAATTCGCTACTTCGCTACTTCGCTATTTCGCTACTTCGCTCCTTCGCTCCTTCGCTACTTCGCTACTTCGTATCTTCGCTCCTTCGTTAATTCGCTACTTCGTATCTTCGCTACTTCGTATCTTCGCTACTTCGTATCTTCGCTACTTCGTATCTTTGCTACTTCGTATCTTCGCTACTTCGTTACTTCGCTATTTCGCTCCTTCGCTCCTTCGCTCCTTCGCTCCTTCGCTATTTCGCTACTTCGCTACTTCGTTTATTCGCTATTTCGTATCTTCGCTACTTCGTATCTTCGCTACTTCGTATCTTCGCTATTCGCTATTTCGCTATTTCGCTATTTCGCTATTTCGCTACTTCGCTATTTAGTTATTTCGCTATTTCGCTATTTAGTTATTTCGCTATTTCGCTATTTCGCTATTTCGCTATTTCGCTATTTCGCTATTTCGCTATTTCGCTATTTCGCTATTTCGTTATTTCGCTGTTTCGCATCTTCGCTATTTTGCTATTCCGTTATTTCGCTACTTCACGTCTTTACTATTTCGAATATTCGTGTCTTTGTTTTTCGGTACAATCCCCCAACGAAAATCGTATTTTTTTGCCTATAATCGAATATTTCTAAATTCTAAATTGAATATAATTGAAACAGGTTTTTGAATTAACTGACTTAACATTTTCTTGTAAGTTTAGATCACCTGAAATACGGGATTCTCTATTTTTTTTCAAATGCACGCTATTAAGAACATATAGTTCTTAAATGTCTTGCATAAAAATGTATATGTTATTATGTCTTCCAAAAAGATGATTTTAAAAATCACATATATCCCTTACTGTATTTTTCCAGTTTATGTTTATTTTATTGTGTAATTGGTAATGATATTACATATTGGATGGATATGAAACCCTAAGGTATCTTCTTTGATTGGCATTCTAGAAGTTGGTGTGATGAACAATAAGGACAATTCTTATGGATGAACAACTTCTTTATTCTGTGTAAGCGACGTTTCGACATAGACATCACTTGCTTGACAACGACATTAGAATCTATGTCGAAACGTCGCTTACACAGAATAAGGAAGTTGTTCATCCATAAGAATTGTCCTTATTGTGCTTAGGTATCTTATTGATAAAACACGCATGTTAGATTGTATTGTAGGTAAATCAAAGTCACATTTATATTGATTATCAATTAATTTCCACAAACGAAAATGTTGTCTGACATGTTTACCTTGAACAAAACATAAAAGTCAACTTTATGCCATGAAAATCAAATCAAATAGTTAGTGTCGTGTACTTGACAGTCGATATTAATAGATAAAATAATGGCTTATCACACAACGTTTTGATTTATCAAATGCGTAATGTTCTTGTCGAGACTTGCACATAACAACATTCCTATTCATATTTCTTTCATTAATAACTTTTCAGAAGATTTGATATTCAATTCAGCTATATCTTGCATTGAAATCGGTTTGAAAAGGACCTAACCAACGTTTGTATATGTACCATATGTTGTACATAAGGATTTTAATATTTCAATACAATCACAATTTCTTATTTTTGATTTTTTTCCCGAAAATCGCTCAAGGATCAATCATTGAATAAAAATATGAATATATAGATAATTATACTTTATGATAAGTTTAAAACTTCGTACGATTTTTTACATAGGGACAAGTTGTTTGTTAGGCAATGGATGTGGAATGGGAGTAACGATAGAGGTAGCTAGGTTTAATTCATGAGTGAAGAAGGTTACGGGAAAAGAGAATAACAACCAAGGCTAGGGTAAATCTGAATTAAAGTTAAGAAAGGCGATAGTCATGGAAAAACGAGGGGTATGGGAATGTTTAAGTAAAAAGTTTGTAATGGAAACGACCGTTACATAGAGGCACAGGGTTAAAATTAGGTATATGGTTATGCGAGGGTTATTGAAACGAGGGTAACGTACAGTGATAGGGCAGGTATAAAGTAAAGTTTGGGTTATGAAACGAAGTCTAGGCAAATGATACGGATATGTCTACGGGCAAGGGAGTGATAGGGAATTAGGGTTACGTAGAGGGTCTGGAAGGCGGGGGTTACAGTAATGTATACAGTCAAGAGAGTGTTCGGGAATTGAGTTTTACGTAGAGGGTTAGGGAAAGCGAGGGTAAACATTATGTACATGTATACATGAACTGTTAAGCGAGTGTTCGGGAAACGAGGGTTAAGCAGAGGATTACTGTTACCCTCACCTTCCCTAACCCTCTACGTTACACAATATACATTACTGTAACCCTCGCCTTCCCTAACCCTCTACGTAACACAATATACATTACTGTAACCCTCGCCTCCCCTAACCCTCTGCTTAACCCTCGTTTCCAGAACACTCGCTTAAAGTATACAATACCGTAACCCTCACCTTCCCTAACCCTCTGCTCGACCCTCGTTTCCCGAACAGTCGCTTATAGTATACATTACTGTAACCCTCGCCTCCCCTAACCCTCTGCTTAACCCTCGTTTCCAGAACACTCGCTTAAAGTATACAATACCGTAACCCTCACCTTCCCTAACCCTCTGCTCGACCCTCGTTTCCCGAACAGTCGCTTATAGTGTACATTACTGTAACCCTCACCTTCCCTAACCCTCTGCTCGACCCTCGTTTCCCGAACAGTCGTTTATAGTATACATTACTGTAACCCTCACCTTCCCTTACCCTCTGCTTAACCCTCGTTTCCCGAACACTCGCTTATAGTATACAATACTTTACACCCCTTGGGCGGTTATATCCCTTCTTTTTTGTATTGATTTTAACTCATAACTACCTTCTTATAGGTGTTTACCCCTTACATCCCTTGGGAAGTTATTGCCTTTATTTTAGTTGAATGTTATATGCCGTGAGCTCAATCCGCGTAGGTTGGTTATCTCATAACCACCTTGGTCGGTTATAAGATTGTAAACAATTGCAAACAATTGGACTTGTAAAATTTGGATTTTAAATCAAACAAGAAAGTTAAGATTTATGAACAACGAAAGTGGGATTCGAACCAGCGACCTCTATGTATTAAGCAGCGCTCGTACCTGTTGAGCTACCGTGGATCCATGCCAGTTGATGTAAATTTTTGTGTGTCATGTTTGGTTTTTTATTTTCCCCTATAAATATATATTTATATTGCAATAAAATAGTTTTTAATGTAAGGAATCAAGTTTTTAGTTCTAAAACCCTTAGCAGGGGGTATTGTAAGTAGTCTAAAATAGTATTCTTATCAAGACATATCAAACCCGCAAAATGGATAACTAAAACGTTTTTCAATTATTTGTATGTAAACCAATTTAGTTGAAACACCGTAATAAAATAGTTTTTATTGGAAGAAATCAAGCGTTTATTTCTAAAAGCCTAATATGGGGGTATTTTAAATATTTTTCCTTATCAATAAATGAAAAACCCGCGAATGATATCAGTAAAACGTTTTTAAATTAATTGTTTATAAACAAATTAAGTTGAAACTATTGCAGGAGTCTTCCGCGGGAGTGTAAGTCAAATAATGACCCGTTTGCCTCGGGTTATGGAAATAACCTCTGCTCGGGCTACGCCCTCGCGAGGTTATTTTCCATAACCCCTCGGTACCGGGTCATTATTTACTACGTAACCCTCACCTTCGCTAACCCTCTGCTTAACCCTCGTTTCCCGAACACTCGCTTATAGTATACATTACTGTAACCCTCGCCTCCCCTTACCCTCTACGTTACACAATATACATTACTGTAACCCTCGCCTTCCCTAACCCTCTACGTTACACAATATACATTACTGTAACCCTCGCCTCCCCTAACCCTCTGCTTAACCCTCGTTTCCCGAACACTCGCTTATAGTATACAATACCGTAACCCTCACCTTCGCTAACCCTCTGCTTAACCTTGGTTTCCCGAACACTCGCTTAAAGTATACAATACGGTAACCCTCACCTTCCCTTACCCTCTGCTCGACCCTCGTTTCCCGAACAGTCGCTTATAGTATACATAACTGTAACCCTCACCTTCCCTTACCCTCTGCTTAACCCTCGTTTCCCGAACACTCGCTTATAGTATACAATACCGTAACCCTCACCTTCGCTAACCCTCTGCTTAACCCTCGTTTCCCGAACACTCGCTTATAGTATACATTACTGTAACCCTCGCCTCCCCTAACCCTCTGTTAACCCTCGTTTCCCGAACACTTGCTTATAGTATACGTTAAGGTTAATTACCCTTACAAGGTAGTTATTTAAAAAAACTTTTCGAGGGCGCAGCCCGAGATGAGTTTTTTTAATTAACTACCGCAGTAAGGGTGATTAAACGACTTACACCACGTGGACATACTTATCATTGACGTGTGTAACATATTTTGAATGATAAAAAATCATCTACAACAAAATTATTCCTTTTTTCTGATAAATAACTTCCCTAGTTCGGTTATTGTTTGCACCAAAACTAACAGTGCGCCGAAACGTACCACTTAGCGCTCACGTGACGAAACAGCGCACGCGATTCTCGTGCAAGATTGTCTCTCAACACGTGGCCACACGACAGTCATTCGACGCAATTCATTTGGGACTGTTGGTACCGGCTTTTCGATTCAGGTGAAGAAATTGTGAACAAGAGCTCATGGAAGTTGAGTTAGTGAGAAGAAGGATTTCAATACTGGCATTGTTTTAATGATCTTGTGAAACTGAATGACGAAGCAGATCTTTTCATTGTGTTGACATTTTTGACAACGTCTACCAACACAGAAAACAACAATAAAGGTTAGTATTGTTGTGAATTGCTGGTAATATAGTTACACATTATAGATAGATAACCGGATAATGTAGCGACTGGTGAGTCAATTGATTCTAACGTTTTAGACTTTTATTAATCTAAACAATACGAAAATTTCAATAATTAGGAGACATGTAAATAAAAATATTTTATTTATATCTGTCAATCGGCAGACGGAGTATAATGATGTCTATTCAAAATATTAACGTCTAACATGATTTGTCACTTAAATAAGAAATTGAGAACCATGATAGTCATATACACGGAATTATCCGTCTCACGGCTTAAATATAGTATTTATTAAGGTTCATTTTCAATAATTAAAATATAAAGGGTGAAATTTTAGTTCCCTTGAAGAAGTGTTCATGACTTTCCTTGAAACGATATCGGATAATATATCTTTATTTTTTTTAAATTGAAAAAAGGTCAAGTAAAACTAAATAATTTGAATATTTGTCCCGAATATGTCTTCGAATCTACGCACACTTTAACTAATAAAATGTTTTCGAAACTATTGAAACGGGTGACATTATATTCTATTTTGTTCATATTTCAGGTGTGACCGCCTATCTGAGAAGCAGTGATGGAGAGATGACTACCAACATCGCCCCTCTCATGCAGGATGGAGCACAATCGCGACCGAATCGGATACAATTGTCGAAACATGTACTTTGAAAGACCTTCAATTCAATAAAATTCTTCAAATGTTTGTTGTGTATTCCTTTAAGTTAATTTGGTTGGGATGGTTATGTTGGTTATGCGTACAAATGAGGTAGTTATTTAGAGGTTGCTTCATAAATTCAGAAAAACCAACTTACATTCGGAATTTTTCGAATATTGACTCGAGGCGAAGCCGAGAGGCAATATTCGTAAAATTCCGAATGTTTAATTTTCTAGGGAAGATACCAAGTCCGAGGCGTAGCCGAGGATGTAAGGTATCTGCCCGTGAGAAAAATACAAATACAAAAACCTCTAAATAACCACCGCGGTCGTTCGCATTGCCACAATAACCGACCTCGATACATGGAAATAACCGAGGTGAGGTTCGGTTATTCAGAAAAACGACTCGTCAGAACAATGGACATAACTTTCCCTAGTGGTGTAAATTACTGTAACCCTCACCTTCGCTAACCCTCTGTTTAACCCTCGTTTCCCGAACACTCGCTTATAGTATGCAATACCGTAACCCTCACCTTCCCTGGCAGTGTGAAGTTGGTTACTTATTCCTTATTCCTTATTCGATATTCAGTTTTTCCAGTTATTTATTCAGAAAAGACGATCTAGGGTGCCAAGGAATACATACACCACCTTCTAATTATACTCAAATTAAAAGTAATTCAATTGCCCATCCAGTAAGGTATCTTACGTCATTTTACATAGAGGCGGCCATACCGTAATGTCCCAAAAACCAACAATAAGTACCCCTATATTGTATTTGACTCAAAAAACAACTTCTGAAGGTACCAAGGAATGCGTGCACCACCTTCTAAGTATACTCAAATTAAAGGTAATTCAATTGCTCATCCAGTGAGGTATCTTAAGTCATATTACATAGAGGCGGTCATACCGTAATGTCCCATAAACCAACACTAAGTACCCCTATATTGTAATTATTCCTAACAACAACTTCTGAAGGTACCAAGGAATGCGTGCACCACCTTCTAAGTAAACTCAAATTAAAGGTAATTCAATGGCAAGTATCTGGGACTTAATGTTTGATTTTATATAGAATCCATTAAGTTGACGTTTACGTTCATTTTGAAGTTTCCATAGCTGGTATGATGTGAACCAAACACAAAAAATATTTTGTAAAAAAAAGCAATAGTATTTTGTAAAAAAAGGACATATACTTCTCAATAACATAAAATAATTCATAAAGTTCTACATATTTGTCACAAACACTGTAGAATGAATAAATTTAGCAAATTGTGATATGAAAATAGCAAATGAACTAGCCCGTGTCTTAAAAAGCAAATTTTTAACACCACAAGAAGTATTATTGTCAAAACAAGCCATTTACAATATGCTATTGTTACATTAAGTAAACAACATTATTGGTAATGTAGTTGTGTAATGCGAGGGTTATGGACACGAGGGCTAAGTAAAGGGTTAGGGCAAAGTGACGGAATCAGCTAGGTATACGGTAAAGCGAGGGATATGGAACATGGTTTCTGTAGAGGATTAGGGAAAAGTGATGTTTACCCAGAAAATAATAACCAGGTACCAAGGGATTAAGGCAAACCAAGTGCGATGTAAGTGTATTGTCATAACCCGAGGCAATTTGTTGTTTTTCATGTGGCTTATACACTAGTGGATCACTCTTTCATTGATTTAAACTAAAAATATATGAAATCAATTAGGAACGTTTTAATGCTACCCTTTTTGGGTTTAAAAAGTCCTGCCCAAACTAAACATACAGGTATACTTATATATTTTATAATTAAAAAATTTATTCCTTACCTAAACAACTATTTCAATTTAATATAGATATCTATGTTTGGGAGAAATAGAAATAAAGATATGACTAAACAATGTATGTGAATTAATGGATCCTCGGAGGCTTAAGCGGTAAAGGCGCTGCTTGACAGCACAGAGATGCCCGGTTTGAATCCCACTTTGGATGTTAAAATTTTTAAAGTCCTTGTTTGATAAAAAAAATCTAAATTTTAGTCCAATTTAGTGGGTGTGTTAACCATTTCCTAACCAACCTTTTTGCTTCAAATAGACCAAAGGCAATAACTTCCTGGGGAGTGACGAGTGGACACCTGAAGGAAGGTAGTTAAGAGTTAAAACCTATTGAGAATGGAAGAGATATAACAACCCAAGGGGTGTAATGTTAGGCATACAATAAAAATGAGGGTTATGGAAACGAGTGTTACTTAGGGGTTTAAAACAAAGCGAGGGTCGCAGTTATGCATTCAAAATGGAAGGGTTATAGAGACGAGGGTTACGTAGAAGGATTAGGAAAAGAAAGGGTTACAGTTAGGTAAGTGAGGTATACTGTAAAGCCAGGGATATGGACAAGAGGGTTATAGAGGGTAAGGTCAAAGTGAGGGTAACAGTTATGTATACGGAAGTGATAGTGCTATGAAAAGAGTAAAACATAGACAGATAAGGCAGAATGAGGGTAACAGTATAGTAAATGGTGAAGCGAGGTTCCGCTTAACGAGGCTTACGTAGAGGGTTAGAGCGATGGTTACAGAAATATATTCTCTGAGTGCGAGTTATGGAAACGGTAACGTAGGTGCTATTGCAAAGCAAAGTTATGAAAATAAGTGATGCGTAAAACGAGAGGGAAGAGTGAGGTTCACAGTAAAGTTGATGGTTAAACGAGGGTTAGTGCAACATGGGAAACGTAGAAGATTAGAGAGGGATTTATATCAACAGTCAAGTGTGGGCCATAGACACAAGGGTTATGCACGGACTTAGGGTACGACAAGAGTTACAGTTAGGTAGACGGTAATGTGAGAATAATGAAGACGAGGGTAACGTATAGGGATAGGGCAATAAAAGGGTCACAGTAAGGTATACGGTAAAATGAGGGTTATGAAATCACGTAATACCAAGAGGGAAATGACAAGGCAAGGGTTAAAGTTTTTATACTAAGTGAGGGTATTTTAAACTAGTTTATATAGAGGGTAAGGGAAAGTAAAGTTTACAGTTGGTTACACCCCTTGGGTGGTTATAACTCTTCTTTTTTCAATAAGTTTAAAGTCATACCTTGTGAAGTTATACCTTTGTTTAAACTTTAGGTTTTATGCAGTGACCACGTTTTGCATCGTTATCTCATAACCACCGTTTCCCTATGAAATCTTTGCCGGAATGTTCCTCGTGAGTGTAGGCCAACACATAACCTGATTGTCTCGGGTAATGGCAATAACTTAGCTCGGGTTACGCCTTCACGAGTCTATTTTCCATAACCCTTCTGTACCGTGTTATCATTTACTAGGTTTAGCATTAGGTGAGGCAAGGGAACCAGGAGTCACTAAGAGCTTTAGTTTGGAGATTAAAATTAAAAGTACGGTATTGAAACGAGGGTTAAGTAGAGGTAATGGCACTGAGAAAGTTATTTTGTACAAAACAGGCCGATGACGAGAAGCAAATATACACAAAAGGTATAGGCCGAATAGAGTTCGCATCCATAATTTCTAGGCGATCTTGGTATTTATTTGGGTAACACTCCAAGCGAAAATCCTGTTTACTAACAAAGTTACCTATAAACATTAATTCCGATGCATACTCTTTGCTCTGTTACTCTTTGCAGGTCTAATGTGTCTTGACTGAAGGGGAAACAAAGTTATTTAGTTAGCTTTAAAAAATATTAACTTGATTCCTTAAATAGTCATAGAATATTTAATTTTGCTGTAGATATATAATTAAATACAAATTAACTAGCAATACAGGCATGGCATCACCAAATCACTTTGAATATATAGAGGTCCCGGGTTCGAATTCAACTCATGTTCTTACATGAAAAAGTTAAAATTTTACAAAGCCCTTTGTTTTAAGTTGGTAGACCATCTCAAAACTGACCAATGAACCTGAAACCTGAACTTGAAAATTGGTGCGCATACTGAATGTTTTTGAGATAATACGGTATGACCGCCTCTTTGTTATATGACGTAAAAAAAACTTCCCTGGACGGGCAATTGAATTACCTTTAATTTGAGTATACTTAGAAGGTGGTGCACTTGGTACCTTCAGAAGTTGTTGTTTGAAACAACTACAATATAGGGGTACTTAGTGTTGGTTTTGGGGACATTACGGTATGGCCGCCTCTATGTAATATGATGTTAGATACCTCACTGGATGGGCAATTGAATTACCATTAATTTAAGTTTACTTGGAAGGTGGTGCACGTATTCCTTGGCACCTTCAGAAGTTGTTGTTTGAGTCAAATACAATATAGGGGTACTTAATGTTGGTTTTTGGGACATTACGGTATGGCCGCCTCTATGTAATATGACGTTAGATACCTCACTGGATGGGCAATTGAATTACCATTAACTTAAGTTTACTTAGAAGGTGGTGCACGTATTCCTTAGCACCTTCAGAAGTTGTTGTTTGAGACAAATACAATATAGGGGTACTTAGTGTTGGTTTTTAGGAAATTACGGTATGGCCGCCTCTATGTAATATGACGTTAGATACCTCACTGGATGGGCAATTGAATTACCATTAACTTAAGTTGACTTAGAAGGTGGTGCACGTATTCCTTGGCACCTTCAGAAGTTGTTGTTTGAAACAAATACAATATAGGGGTACTTAGTGTTGGTTTTTGGAACATTACGGTATGACCGCCTCCATGTAATATGACGTAAGATACCTCGTTATATGGGCAATTGAATTACCTTTAAATTGAGTATACTTAGAAGGTGGTGCACGTATTCCTTGGCACCCTAGATCGTCTTTTCTGAATATGTAACTGTAAAAACTGAATATCGAATAAGGAATAAGGAATAAGGAATAAGTAACCAACTTCACACTGCCAGGGAAGGCGAGGGTCACAGTATTGTATACTATAAGCGAGTGTTCAGGAAACGAAGGTTAAGCAGAGGGTATGGGAAGGTGAGGGTTACAGTTTTGTATACTATAAGCGAGTGTTCGGGAAACGAGGGTTAAGCAGAGGGTTAGGGAAGGTGAGGGTTACAGTGTTGTATACTATAAGCGAGTGTTCGGGAAACGAGGGTTAAGCAGAGGGTTAGGGAAGGCGAGGGTTACAGTATTGTATACTTTAAGCGATTGTTCGGGAAACGAGGGTTAAGCAGAGGGTTAGGGAAGGTGAGGGTTACGGTATTGTATACTATGAGCGAGTGTTCGGGAAACTAGGGTTAAACAGAGGGTTAGGGAAGGCGAGGGTTACAGCGCATTGAGCATGGACCTTGTTTGTGGAGTTGTGCGCTTTATAAATACTCTTATTATTATTATTATTTAATGTACACTATGTAACGTAGAAGGTTATGGAAGGAGGTTACGTAATAGATAACACCCTTATCCAAGGGCGTTCTAGCAATAAAGGCTTTTGCCCTAGGGAAGACCCGAGGGAGCGTAGCTAGAACGCCCGAGGATGAGGATGTAATCTATTACGTATATACCGAATAAACATATATTTAACTTTAAAGCGCAAAATTTATTTCATTAATTTTTTAGGAGAGCAGAAAAGACGTCAATAGCCAATACCTTTTTACTCCCCAATCCCATGTGGGCTAGTGGTACAGTCTTGGACTACAGTTTGAAAGGTTACTGTTCGAATCCCATACGTTCTTCTATTTAAAATTTACATTTAGATATTTTATTTGAGCGCTAGAAGATGAGGTTGTTGTATACCCAAAAAAATCACATTTCTAAAATATAACGTGAACAGTAAAATTAACTTTTAAAGTTTGAGGAGAGCAGAATAGATATCAACTGTCAATTGCATTATACTAACCAATCCCCTGTGGTCCACTGGTACAATATTGGACTACAGTTTCAAAGGTTGAGGGTTCGAATCCCAAACGTTTCTACTTTTTAGAATATTACATTTATAAATTTTACTTGAACGCGGAAAATAAAATCACATTTCTAACATTGAAGGTGAACAGTGAAAATTAACTTTTAAAGTTTGAGGAGAGCAGAATAGATATCAACAGTCAACCCTTCACACTTACCAATCCTTTGTGGTCTAGTGGTAGAATGTTGGACTACGAAGTGAGTGTCTCTGTGTTCGAATCCCCCATTTTCTTCCATGAAATGTTTTATCTTGGACATTTTGCCAGAACGCTATAGCATAAGCATATTAAGGGCGTTATCAATTTTTGTTACCGAGATACACCACATCTCTGACGTATAAAGTGTACAGTAGAGCGCAGTTTAATATCATCAAGTTCTAGGAGAGCAGCAAAGACCTCACAAATAAATCCCTTCATATTCACCAATCCTTTGTGGTCTAATGGTAAAAGTCTTGGGCTACAGAGCGAAGGGTTGTGGGTTCAAATCCCGCGGTTTCACTTCTGAAAATTTTCGAGATCGATTACCTTACCTGACTTTGAAATTATGAGGTGCGAAATGAGGGTTGCGGTATAAAACCTCGCGAGGGCGTAGGCCGAGCCAAGATTATTGTCATAACGTTCAGGCAGTCGGGCAAAAACATGGCTAACACATTTTTGGAACACAACTACACTGTTTTGAAACTATATCACGTATATGCAATAAATGTACACTGGTTTATGTATACTCTTTGCGGACTTCTAGTGTCATGGCTGAAGGAAACCAATATGATATTACAATACCTTTCTTGAGGTTTTGAAACTTAGAACTAGATTCCTTGCATTAAAGAGCCACATTTCAATAAATTTCAATATTATATATTTGTACATATTAAAATCTTCATCAGCGGTCATAGATCCTCGCTATCTTAAGTGACAAGGGCGCTGTTTTACAACATATAGTATAAATATTAATAATATATAATATAATAATATATATAATATATAATATATAAATAAAGTCAACATGTTTGCCTTGGTTGACAAAACTCATAACCAATCAAGGTGTTTATGAGATAACCAACCTGCATAGATGATGGTTACGGTTACAATTAGAACTTTAAAGTAAGAGCAATGCAAGACCTAGGGTAACGTCAAGGGTTACAGCATTGGTAACAGTAAGGTATACGGTCTTATAGAGACTTTGTGGTATGACCGCGTCATATTATAGTCATATATGTAATATGTCGTAACGTAGCTCGCGTAATGGGCAATTGAATTATCTTCTATTTCATACGGTGGAAAAACTACTGATTGGTACCTTGTTATTGGTTCTACTTTTTGACTCGATACGTATTTCATTACAAACTGAATTCAACGATCTTGAAGACCAAGGCAATGTGTTTTTTTTGTTATGGTCCTTCTTTCTATATTTTAAATCTGTTCCCGCCTGTTCGAATGATATTCAAATAATAACAGTTTTTAGTGGTGCGTTTCTTAAATGTGTTTGCTTCTTTGAATTTTCAATTTGTAGAAACACAGTGCATACATTTAAAGCGCGTGTGTCATTAGAAGTAATATGTAGGTTGGTTATCTCATAACCACCATGGTGGGTTATAAGATTGTAAACAATGGCAAACAATTGGACTTGTAAAATTTGGATTTTTAATCAAACAAGAAAGTTAAGATTTGGGAACAACGAAAGCGGGATTCGAACCAGGGACCTCTATGTTGTAAAGCAGCGCTCTAACCTGTTGAGCTGCCGAGGATCCATGCCAATCGATGTAAATAATTAATGTTTGTGTGTCATGTTTGGTTTTTTAATTTTCCCTTATAAATATATATTGATATTGCAATAAAATAGTTTTTAATGTAAGGAATCAAGATTTTAGTTCTAAAACCCTAAGCAGGGGGTATTGTAAGCAGTCTAAAATAGTATTCTTATCAAGACATATCAAACCCGCAAAATAGATCACTAAAACGTTTTTTAAAATATTTGTATGTAAACCAATTTAGTTGAAACACCGTAATAAAATGGCTTTTATTTTTTATTTTTTTTCTAAAACCCTAATCTGAGGCTTTTTTAAATATTTTTCTTATCAAGACATGATAAACCCACGAATGATATCAGTAAAACGTTTTTAAATTAATTGTGTATAAAAACAAAGGTGAAACCACTGCAGGAGTCTTCCGCGGGAGTGTAAGTCAAATAATAACCCGTTTGCCTCGGGTTATGGAAATAACCTCCGCTCGGGCTACGCCCTCGCGAGGTTATTTTCCATAACCCCTCGTTACCGGGTTATTATTTACTACATGTACATGGTCAACCATTATAGTTTCAGAGTTATCAATTGGTTTTAGAAGCAAATATATTAAAATAGAATTGTTATTTTCATTCTATTATTTTCATATATTTGTTTAAGTTTGTATTAAAATGAAGTATAAAAAAGTTTCATTTAAAACACATATATTTTCTTTGATTTTTTAATATAAGTTTGATATTCATCATATCTTTTGTTTTATCCCTAAACAATTAAGAATATAGGCAGTATGGGCAAGTCCGACAGACATTAAATGTTTGTAAAATGTTAAATATGTTTTTCAAACCAATCAATTTCTTTTTTCTTTCATATATTTGCTGGTTTCTGATAATAAATGAGTTGAATTGTCAAGACTCCAATAGTTCCAATAAATTCGTATATAGTAATCATGCAAGTTTTTGGATAAAATCTTCGAAAATATAGGTCCATGTCAAATAAAAACATATTTTTCCTTCTTTGAATACTGAGCTTAGATTTTTATTATTTGTTCAGTTTTCATAAGGGTGCGTGTGAGCTGCATGGAACTTTTAAAAAACGTTTTTGTATGGTATTGGCTTATTATAGGTGTTTGACATATCAAAAATGTGTGTCATTTCGCATGGGCCACTTTGCCTCAATCTACGGGGCAAAGTGCACCGCCTTTGTCGAAATACATTTTCGTCAATATCTCTTTATGCAGGCATGGTAGATTAAAAAGCATTTGTCATACAATAGCTTATCTGATGAGAATAAGAGACATGCTGCAAGTTGCATTCTAAACATGTTAATATGCCCAGAAAACACGTTTATAGCTGTATCACAAATAAGAAAATCGTTGGTACTGCAGTTAATAAAGATGTTGTATTAAATTAAGTACCTGTACGCACGCACGCCCGCATTTGGAACCGTAAACAATGGATATTAAGCTTGAGTACCTCTCCTTTCTGGTGTCGTTAACTGTTATCAATCGTTTCACAATGCAACTTTCTTTGTTTTTTAATAACAGTGCTTAAATAAAGAAGTTGGAATAAAAAAAACATCTAAACATTCTGAATGATCCATATGACTTTGTTTTAATGAGCTAGGTCCTACAGTTTTTTAGTATTGTTCTGGAAGTTACGTTTCCATAGAAACTGCCAAATATATTGTTTCAAAGAAGTTGGAACCCCCAAAAGGCACATCTACCATTATAAATGATCCATACACCACGTTTCGTTGCGCTTGGTCCTACGGGTATTGACTTTTGCTGCAGAAATGAAAATCTAAGTTACGTTTCCATCGAAATCACCATAAATAATAATCCCAAAAAGTGGAAGCCCGAAAAGGCACATTTACATATAATGATTGATCCGTATAGCAAGTATCTTTGAGCTAGGTTTTACAGTTATTGAGTTATGCTCCAGAAACGAAAAAGGGACTGACGGATGGACGAACGGACGGAGCCCGTTTCGATATCCCCCAAAAATTCTTTGGGTGGAGGATGATTTAAATTTAATCAGCATATGTCAATTTCATGCAAAGATTATGTTATTGTTTTTTATTAATTTATTATTATATATAAATATTATGGCTTTGAAAATTATTAAAAATGCATCTTGTTAGCTATTATTTATGTGCTTTTTTGTAGGATGCTTCTCAGAGTGTTTGCAATGTACAATGTACATAAGGATTTTCTTGAAATAGAACAATTCTGAAATGAACATTAACGTTGGGTAATTAATCACTTACACACAAAAATAACAATTTTGAAATACTTGATTTGGTGTCTTAATTCAAATAACGATGTTTAGTAAACCAAAGCCTTCTCTCCGTTAACAAAACATCAATGTATGCAATATGAAACCAACCTGGTTCCCTGACCTCGTTCCGCGTGCGCTACAGTAAGCGAGGGAACCAGGTTTTATAAAACAACCTAATACCGAAACACAGTGATAACATGTACATCCTACAAGATATGTTTTAGTCGAAAAATACGTATAAAATAAAAATGAAAAAATGGTTGAATTTAACAACAAATGAAATGCCCTGTATTCAAATAATAATGAATTGCTATTAAATCCGGACTTTTTCAGTCATCATTATGGAAAGTACAATTTGAAATGTTTAATGACATGTTTCGTGTAACTCTTGGTTACTAATGAAGAATGTTTAATTTGGTTTTTAAAATGTATACTTTTACAATTTGTAAATTTTACATAAAACATCATTTCAATAGAAGGTACACCTTTACATAAATCATGACTAATGCACTGATCAAAAACGACATTTCTTTTGCTGTTAAGAATATTATGTTGATCTTTTTCATGTCATCTCCTGATTTTCCCACAGCAATTAAGAAATAAAATCAGATAAGCATTAATGGAGAAGGGTATGCTATTATTTCTCTTAAAAGCTCATTACCACTTTATCTTTCGGAAATTAAAGTATCCCACGAAACGGAAAACAAGATTATAAATTACAAGACAATATATATAATTAATTTCAACAATCACTTTTGAATGAACTTAATTAGTTCGAACGAGCTATTTAAAACGATATCACTATATCAAATGATTTAGTGTATTCACACCAACGCAGGGACATGTAATTTTGGCATTATACGTGATAGGTATTTAAATGCTTATCCTCTGAAGAAGTTACAATATAACAAAATGACATATCATTATCCTTTTTATTGAGTAGAATGTTTGTTTGAAATATAGGTGGGTTCGTAGACAGGTTGATTGTGGGTTTGTAGACACTCAAAGAATTTGTTAAGTTTAACACATACTAACAAGTTCTGTCATCGGGACATAGATCTTAATTAGTGAGGGTCGATTTAAGCCGTTTTCACGTTGGTAGTTTATATTATTCTTATGTCATTGAAGATACATGATATCTAAATATTTATCGCATAACACACGCAATTATTATCTTTCCAAGGATCGGCAATTATTTTTAACAGTTTCAAAACGTTAATAATTGTGATCTTTCGGAAAGGTACTTTGTTGATATCCATATTTTTTTTATAGAGAGCTGTATATTCACTGTGATATATAAAATAGGAAAACTCAAACCCTCAGTGAATATTGCGTACAACGAAGGCACGAAATAGCGAAACAGCGAAGTAACGAGATAGCGAAACAGCGAAGTAGCGAAATAGCGAAATAACGAAATAGCCAAGCAGCGAAGTAGAAAAGTTGCGAAGTAGCGAAGTAGCGAAGTAGCGAAATAACGAAAAAACGAAGCAGCGAAGCAGCGAAATAGCGAAATAGCGAAATAGCGAAATAGCGAAATAGCGAAATAGCGAAGTAACGAAGTAGCGAAATAGCGAAGTAGCGAAATAGCGAAATAGCGAAGTAGCGAAGTAGCGAAGTAGCGAAGTAGCGAAATAGCGAAGTAGCGAAGTAGCGAAGTAGCGAAGTAGCGAAGTAGCGAAGTAGCGAAACAGCGAAGTAGCGAAATAGCGAAGTAGCGAAGATACGAAGTAGCGAAGTAGCGAAGTGCGAAGCAGCGAAATAGCGAAATAGCGAAATAGCGAAATAGCGAAATAGCGAAATAGCGAAATAGCGAAATAGCGAAATAGCGAAATAGCGAAATAGCGAAGTAGCGAAATAGCGAAGTAGCGATGCGAAATAGCGAAAGGGCGATGCGAAATAGCGAGAGGGCGATGCGAAATAGCGAAGCAAAAGTGCTTCGTGTCTTCGCTATTTCGCATCGCTATTTCGCTATTTCGCATCGCTACTTCGCATCGCCCTTTCGCTATTTCGCATCGCTACTTCGCTATTTCGCCTTAAAATTGAAAACACGAAATAGCGAAGGTGCGAATGGCAGAAATCAGCCACCATAGAACCTCGGTATGACTGCCCTCGTAGGTAATAAAAATTTATATGTTATTATGTCTTCCAAAAAGATGATTTTAAAAATCACAAATATCCCTTACGGTATTTTTCCAGTTTATGTTTATTTCATTGTGTAATTGGTAATGATATTAAATATTGGATGGATATGAAACCCTTAGGTATCTTCTTTGATTGGCATTCTAGAAGGTGGTGTGATGAACAATTCTTATGGATGAACAACTTCTTTATTCTGTGTAAGCGACGTTTCGACATAGATATCACTTGCTTGACAACGACATTAGAATCTATGTCGAAACGTCGCTTACACAGAATAAAGAAGTTGTTCATCCATAAGAATTGTCCTTATTGTGCTTAGGTATCTTATTGATAAAACACGCATGTTAGATTGTATTGTAGGTAAATCAAAGTCTCATTTATATTGATTATCAATTCATTTCCACAAACGAAAATGTTGTCTGACATGTTTACCTTGAACAAAACAAAAAAGTCAACTTTATGCCATGAAAATCAAATCAAATAGTTAGTGCCGTGTACTTGACAGTCGATATTAATAGATAAAATAATGGCTTATCACACAACGTTTTGATTTATCAAATGCGTAATGTTCTTGTCCAGACTTGCACATAACAACATTCATATTCATATTTCTTTCATTAATAAATTTTCAGAAGATTTGATATTCAATTCAGATATATCTTGCATTGAAATCGGTTTGAATAGGACCTAACTAATGTTTGTATATGTACCATATGTTGTACATAAGGATTTTAATATTTCAATAGAATCACAATTTCTTATTTTTGAGTTTTTTCCCGAAAATCGCTCAAGGATCAATCATTGAATAAAAATATGAATATATAGATAATTATACTTTATGATAAGTTTAAAACTTCGTACGATGTTTTACATAGGGACAAGTTGTTTGTTAGGCAATGGATGTGTAATGGGAGTAACGATAGAGGTAGCTAGGTTTAATTCATTAGTGAAGAAGGTTACGGGAAAAGAGAATAACAACCAAGGCTAGGGTAAATCTGAATTAAAGTTAAGAAAGGCGATAGTCATGGAAAAACGAGGGGTATGGGAATGTTTAAGTTAAAAGTTTGTAATGGAAACGACCGTTACATAGAGGCACATGGTTAAAATTAGGTATACAGTCAAGAGAGTGTTCGGGAATTGAGGGTTACGTAGAGGGTTAGGGAAAGCGAGGGTAAACATTATGTACATGTATACATGAACTGTTAAGCGAGTGTTCGGGAAACAAGGGTTAAGCAGAGGATTACTGTTACCCTCACCTTCCCTTACCCTCTACGTTACACAATATACATTACTGTAACCCTCGCCTCCCCTAACCCTCTACTTAACCCTCGTTTCCCGAACACTCGCTTATATTCAGTTTTTCCAGTTACTTATTCAGAATTCTAGTATTGTTCCCGTAAAGATCAAAGGCGCCGCCCACCCTTTATTCCGCAATAAAGTATAGTTTTTGAGTGACGTCACGAAACAATGGGACATGACGTCAATAACAATCGGCTATGACGTCACTAGCCCTGGCCCTAATCGAGGATTTTAAATTCGCGGCCGAATGTGATTTATAAAATTTGCTTATTTTGGAGTAGAAATAGCTTTAAAATCGAGTTAAAATCGACATACTAGAAAAGTAATAGAGTAGCCCTAACCATCATGTGTTTTGCAATAAAGTATAGTTTTGCCCTGAACTATTATAACGTCAAACAACTCGGCCTTCGGCCTCGTTCTTTAACTATAATAGTTCAGGGCAAAACTATACTTTATTGCAAAACACATGATGGTTAGGGCTACTCTATTTCTTAAAAGACGATCTAGGGTGCCTAGGAATACATGCACCACCTTCCAATTAAACTCAAATTAAAAGTAATTCAATTGCCCATCCAGTGAGGTATCTAACGTCATATTACATGGAGGCGGCCATACCGTAATGTCCCAAAAACCAACAATAAGTACCCCTTTATTGTATTTGACTCAAACAACAACTTCTGAAGGTACCAAGGAATACGTGCACCACCTTCTAAGTATACTCAAATTAAAGGTAATTCAATTGCCGATCCAGTGAAATATCTTATATCATATTACATAGAGGCGGTCATACCGTTATGTCCCAAAAACCAGCACTAAGTACCCCTATATTGTAGTTGTCTCAAACAACAACTTCTGAAGGTACCAATGAATACGTGCACCACCTTCTAAGTATACTCAAATTAAAGGTAATTCAATTGCTCATCCACTGAGGTATCTTAAGTCATATTACATAGAGGCGGTCATACCGTAATGTCCCAAAAACCAACACTAAGTACCCCTATATTGTAATTATTCCTAACAACAACTTCTGAAGGTACCAAGGAATGCTTGCACCACCTTCTAAGTAAACTCAAATTAAAGGTAATTTAATGGCAAATATCTGGGACTTAATGTTTGATTTTATATAGAATCCATTAAGTTGACGTTAAAGTTAATTTTGAAGTTTCCATAGCTGGTATGATGTGAACCAAACAAAACAATATTTTGTAAAAAAAAGCAATAGTATTTTGCAAAAAAAGGACAGATACTTCTCAATAACATAAAATAATTCATAAAGTTCTACATATTTGTCACAAACACTGTAGAATGAATCAATTTAGCAAATTGTGATATGAAAATAGCAAATGAACTAGCCCGTGTCTTAAAAAGCAAATTTTTAAATCACAAGAAGTATTATTGTCAAAACAAGCAATTTACAATTTGCTATTGTTACGTTAAGTAAACAAAATTATTGGTAATGTATTGTGTAATGCGAGGGTTATGGACACGAGGGTTAAGTAAAGGGTTAGGGCGAAGTGACGGATTCAGCTAGGTATACGGTAAAGCGAGGGATATGGAACATGGTTTATGTAGAGGATTAGGGAAAAGTGATGTTTACCCAGAAAATAATAACCAGGTACCAAGGGATTAAGGCAAACCAACTGCGATGTAAGTGTATTGTCATAACCCGAGGCAATTGGTTGTTTTTCATTTGGCTTATACACTAGTGGATCGCTCTTTCATTGATATTGACACATATATAAAATCAATTAGGAACGTTTTAATGCTACCCTTTTTGGGTTTAACAAGTCCTGCCCAAACTAAACATATAGGTATAATTATATATTTCATAATTAAAAATTTGATTCCTTACCTTAACAACTATTTCAATTTAATATAGATGTCTATGTTTGGGAGAAATAGAAATAAAGACATGACCAAACAATGTATGTGAATTAATGGATCCTCGGAGGCTTAAGCGGTAAAGGCGCTGCTTGACAGCACAGAGATGCCCGGTTGGAATCCCACTTTCGATGTTAAAAAATATTAAAGTCCTTGTTTGATAAAAAAAATCTAACTTTTAGTCCAATTGTGTGGGTGTGTTAACCATTTCCTAACCAACCTTTTTGCTTCAAATAGACCAAAGGCAATAACCTCCTGGGGAGTGACGACTGAACACCTGAAGGAAGGTAGTTAAGAGTTAAAACCTATTGAGAATGGAAGAGATATAACAACCCAAGGGGTGTATTGTTAGGCATACAATAAAAATGAGGGTTATGGAACGAGTGTTACTTAGGGGTTTAGAACAAAGCGAGGGTCGCAGTTATGCATTCGCAATGGAAGGGTTATAGAGACGAGGGTTACGTAGAAGGATTGGGAAAAGAAAGGGTTACAGTTAGGTTAGTGAGGTATACTGTAAAGCCAGGGATATGGACAAGAGGAGTATAGAGGGTAAGGTAAAAGTGAGGGTAACAGTTATGTATACGGAAGTGATAGTGCTATGAAAAGAGTAAAACATAGACAGATAAGGCAGAATGAGGGTAACAGTAAGGTAAACGGTGAAGCGAGGTTCCGCTTAACGAGGCTTACGTAGAGGGTTAGAGCGATGGTTACAGAAATATATTCTCTGAGTGCGAGTTATGGAAACGGTAACGTAGGTGTTATTGCAAAGCAAGGTTATGAAAATAAGTGATGCGTAAAACGAGAGGGAAGAGTGAGGTTCACAGTGAAGTTGATGGTTAAACGAGGGTTACTGCAACATGGGAAACGTAGAAGATTAGAGTGGGATTTATATCAACAGTCAAGTGTGGGCCATAGAAACAAGGGTTATGCACGGAATTATGGTACGACAAGAGTTACAGTTAGGTAGACGGTAATGTGAGAATAATGAAGGCGGGGGTAACGTAGAGAGATAGGGCAATAAAAGGGTCACAGTAAGGTATACGGTAAAATGAGGGTTATGAAATCACGTAATACCAAGAAGGAAATGACAAGGCAAGGGTTAAAGTTTTTATACTAAGTGAGGGTATTTTAAACTAGTTTATATAGAGGGTAAGGGAAAGTAAAGTTTACAGTTGGTTACACCCCTTGGGTGGTTATAACTCTTCTTTTTTCAATAAGTTTAAAGTCATACCTTGTGAAGTTATACCTTTGTTTAAACTTTAGGTTTTATGCAGTGACCACGTTTTGCATCGTTATCTCATAACCACCGTTTCCCTATGAAATCTTTGCCGGAATGTTCCTCGTGAGTGTAGGCTAACACATAACCTGATTGTCTCGGGTAATGGCAATAACTTAACTCGGGTTACGCCTTCACGAGTCTATTTTTATATAATTAAATACAAATTAACTAGCAATACAGGCATGGCATGACCAAATCCATTTGAATATATAGAGGTCCTGGGTTCGAATTCAACTCATGTTATTACATGATAAAGTTAAAATTTTACAAAGTCCTTTGTTTTAAGTTGGTAGACCATCTCAAAACTGACCAATGAACCTGAAACCTGAACTTGAAAATTGGTGCGCATACTGAATGTTTTTGAGATAATACGGTATGACCGTCTCTATGTTATATGACGTAAAAAAACTTCCATGGACGGGCAATTGAATAACCTTTAATTTGAGTATACTTAGAAGGTGGTGCACTTGGTACCTTCAGAAGTTGTTGTTTGAGACAACTACAATATAGGGGTACTTAGTGTTGGTTTTTGGGACATTACGGTATGGCCGCCTCTATGTAATATGACGTTAGATACCTCACTGGATGAGCAATTGAATTACCATTAATTTAAGTTTACTTAGAAGGTGGTGCACGTATTCCTTGGCACCTTCAGAAGTTGTTGTTTGAGTCAAATACAATATAGGGGTACTTAGTGTTGGTTTTTGGGACATTACGGTATGGCCGCCTCTATGTAATATGACGTTAGATACCTCACTGGATGGGCAATTGAATTACCATTAATTGAAGTTTACGTAGAAGGTGGTGCACGTATTCCTTGGCACCTCCAGAAGTTGTTGTTTGAGACAAATACAATATAGGGGTACTTAGTGTTGTTTTTTGGGACATTACGGTTTGACCGCCTCCATGTAATATGACGTAAGATAACTCACTATATGGGCAATTGAATTACCTTTAAATTGAGTATACTTAGAAGGTGGTGCACGTATTCCTTGGCACCCTAGATCGTCTTTTCTGAATAAGTAACTGGAAAAACGGAATATCAAATAAGAAATAAGGAATAAGGAATAAGTGACCAACTTCACACTGCCAGGGAAGGCGAGGGTCACAGTATTGTATACTATAAGCGAGTGTTCAGGAAACGAAGGTTAAGCAGAGGGTATGGGAAGGTGAATGTTACAGTTTTGTATACTATAAGCGAGTGTTCGGGAAACGAGGGTTAAGCAGAGGGTAAGGGAAGGTGAGGGTTACGGTATTGTATACTTTTAGCGAGTGTTCGGGAAACGAAGGTTAAGCAGAGGGTGAGGGAAGGTGAGGGTTACGGTATTGTATACTATAAGCGAGTGTTCGGGAAACGAGGGTTAATCGGAGGGTTAGGGAAGGTGAGGGTTACAGTATTGTATACTTTGAGCGAGTGTTCGGGAAACGAAGGTTAAGCAGAGCGTTAGGGAAGGTGAGGGTTACGGTATTGTATACTATAAGCGAGTGTTCGGGAAACGAGGGTAAAGCAGAGGGTAAGGGAAGGCGAGGGGTACAGTAATGTACACTTTGTAACGTAGAATGTTATGGAAGGAGGTTACGTAATAGATAACACCCTTATCCAAGGGCGTTCTAGCAAAGAGAGGCTTTTGCCCTAGGGAAGACCCGAGGGCGCGTAGCTAGAACGCCCGAGGATGAGGTTGTTATCTATTACGTATATGCCGAATAAACATATATTTAACTTTAAAGCGCAAAATTTATTTCATTAATTTTTTAGGAGAGCAGAAAAGACGTCAATAGCCAATACCTTTTTACTCCCCAATCCCATGTGGGCTAGTGTTACAGTCTTGTAATACAGTTTGAAAGGTTATTGTTCGAATCCCATACGTTCTTCTATTTAAAATTTACATTTAAATATTTTATTTGAACGCTAGAAGATGAGGTTGTTGCAAATTTCATATACCAAAAAAAAATCATATTTCTTAAATATAACGTGAACAGTAAACTTAACTTTTAAAGTTTGAGGAGAGCAGAATAGATATCAACTGTCAATTGCATTATACTAACCAATCCCCTGTGGTCCACTGGTACAATATTGGACTACAGTTTCAGAGGTTGAGGGTTCGAATCCCAAACTTTTCTACTTTTTAGAATATTAAATTTATGAATTTTACTTGAACGCGGAAAATAAAATCACATTTCTAACATTGAAGGTGAACAGTGAAAATTAACTTTTAAAGTTTGAGGAGAGCAGAATAGATATCAACAGTCAACCCTTCACACTTACCAATCCTTGTGGTCTAGTGGTAGAATCTTGGACTACGAAGTGAGTGTCTCTGTGTTCGAATCCCCCATTTTCTTCCATGAAATGTTTTATCTTGGACATTTTGCCAGAACGCTATAGCATAAGCATATTAAGGGCGTTATAAATTTTTGTTACCGAGATACACCACATCTCTGACATATAAAGTGTACAGTAGAGCGCAGTTTAATATCATCAAGTTCTAGGAGAGCAGCAAAGACCTCACAAATAAATCCCTTCATATTCACCAATCCTTTGTGGTCTAATGGTAAAAGTCTTGGGCTACAGAGCGAAGGGTTGTGGGTTCAAAACCCGCGGTTTCACTTCTGAAAATTTTCGAGATCGATTACCTTTCCTGTCTTTGAAATTATGAGGTGCGAATTGAGGGTTACGGTATAAAAACTCGCGAGGGCGTAGGCCGAGCCAATATTATTGTCATAACGTTCAGGCAGTCGGGCAAAAACATGGCTAACACATTTTTGGAACACAACTACACTGTTTTGAAACTATATCACGTATATGCAATAAATGTACACTGGTTTATGTATATTCTTAGCGGACTTCTAGTGTCATGGCTGAAGGAAACCAATATGATATTACAATACCTTTCCTTTTATTTCTGAAATGATGTGGTGCGTATTGGCTTAAGCCAAAGAACAAGAGAGTTTGTTTTGTAAATCTAAATTGAGGGAAAACAATGCACGCAAGAATCAAAATATTTGTAACGGACACAAACCCTTTAAAGTTGTTTAACATCATATATATTCCACTAATTCCGCTTTCAACTATTGGTTCGGCCGTTGTCAAGACGAGACATCATACCTTCTTTTATTCATCAATACTTTGAATATAATAAACACGTTTTGCCACCATTGCCTGCTTATAATTTAATTCAATTAATTTGTGTAGCACAATCAACACACTTCAGATTTAACAAAGCCCGTTTGAGTTTTCAGGTCGGAAGACCGTTTAATGATGATGATGTTTATGAACAATATGGACTCGAGCTGTCCCGTGGGTGGTTCTCTCTCCACTATGTCAATCGTGGTTATTTATACATGTTCAGATTAAGTATCTAACAACAATAGATCTTGAAATCATATATCTCTCTGACAACTTATCAGCTTGTGGATTATCCTTAAGTTGCTTTGGTAAATGGGATTTGTAGCCATAACAAGACAATGTTACACTCAGCAACCGGGATTTATAAAGTCAACTACGGTAATTATGTGGTGGCGTTGGAATATATAAATACATACTTTATGGGAAATTGAAATCCAGTATGCAATCAATTCAGTGAACGGAGGGAGGGAGGGAGAGAGGGAGGGAGGGAGAGAGAGAGAGAGGGAGGGGGAGAGGGAGGGGGAGAGGGAGAGGGAGAGGGAGAGGGAGAGGGAGAGGGAGAGCGAGAGGGAGAGGGAGAGGGAGAGGGAGAGGGAGAAAGGGAGAGGGAGAGCGAGAGGGAGAGGGAGAGGGAGAGGGAGAGGGAGAGGGAGAGAGAGAGATGTATTATTGTGTCACGCAAATGTTGACATGCCATATGACACAAATGATTACAAGTCATATAAATAAAAAAATTAACACCATATACATAAACAACATCTCCCCGGCCTAAACAGGCCTATGAGACACATAAAATATAAAACAATTATATTGATAAAATGCAAGTTATAATACAATATGCAATTAATTCAGTTAACGAATAAATTACTCGTGTGTACAGCTGGGTGTTTAGGAGGCGCAGGGATACTGAGATAGATAGACCAGTAATTGATGTACAGGGCCAGGGTCTATCTGCACGAAGTCCCCTTACTGCAGATGGGTTGGATGAAACATCGAGGTTCGTTCAGTAGACCGGACTCTGTGCAAGTCGGACTTACAGGTTTGTAGTTCATGAATATTTTAGTGGCCATTTAAGAAACTTGTGTGCACATGGCTTTGTTGATGATTTTCCCTGTTTAATTCATAGCAATTCCAGAAGATGATGCAAGAAAGATATGATGTTTATTCATATAAATATTTTGAAAAGCATTTTAACAGCTGGTAAATATCTTGATCAGACGCTTTGCTTTTAGCACATTTGATCGTCCATTGACGGATCAAGACAGGCGATGCGGGGTTGCGTACTTCTAACAAGAGAGTTCTACCTATAGTAGATTTAAAGAGTCGTAGGTTACATTGATAAAAGTTTAAGATTAACCATCTCAATTCAGTCATTAAGCTTTATTTCCTTCAGAAACCTATTCTTTGACCCAAAGGAGATTATTTTCATATATTAGTTGTACTTATGGCATTTAACTTTGGGCGCACCCTCCCAAGCGAAAATCCCGTATTCGCCCTCCCGTCCTCATTTTAAGTTATCAATTGCTACAACTTCATATCCATGTGCATTCATCTGTTACAACAGCATATAATCAACCTGAGCCTGCCAATACATGTAGAGGATATGTTAATATTTGTATTGATTTATTATCAGGTTGTCAATGAACAGGCATATCGTTATTAATAATACATAAAGGTTCATGAAATGATAACGGTTCATGTTTTCAAGTAATATTTTACAAAATAATTCATATATAAATATTTTAACCAATTGCTGTTATTAATAATATTCATAAAATAGTAAGTGTTCATGTATCCCCATGTTTTCCAGTATTATTAAAAATAATTCATATATCACTTCTTTAAAGCGATTGCTCGTACATTTTACACACAGGGACAGGTTGCACATCGTATATCAAAATTATGTTTATTTCCCATTTTGTCGTTTGCTTTTTAAATCAAGGCACATAATTAGGACAACGACATTAGGATCTATGTCGAAACGTCGCTCTCAAAGAATAAAGAAGTTGATTATCCATAAAATAATCTTCCTTATCGATAATCTGTTAAAAGTTATTTTCTGATTGTCAATGATTTCTACGTTGGCTAATGTCGATGTTTCGTACCTGAAACACATGGATTCAGGCGTATAGTTCATATATATTGTGATTTCAGCAAAAACATTCTCTCCTGTATGCGTTTGCACAGGCATGCATGCGGGTATTCGTGCGTTGCTGTGTGTGTATTCTCATTAGTATTAACTGATTGTGAAGTTATTATTTTTAACAATAACGACACATTTTTAATGGAGTGATTTTACTAGTTTGAAAATAACACATTGGTTGATTTTAACAATGCATTTTAAGATTATAAGATTTGATGCGAGGTCATAGTCATGAAAGGAAATGAGTTCACAAGGGCGGCTCAGAAACTCTTTTGTGACGGTATATGTTCTAAACTGAACCTGATTTATTCATACCACGCACTTGACGTGATTCTGAATAAGATATGAGACTGATATTTATTATTGACATAAAAGATACGCTGACGTTTTCATAATTGTCAAAGTGAGCTTCGTAAAAAGATAAATCCTATATACTCTTTGATACCATCAATTTTCAAAAATAGTTCTTTCTTCAAATATACATAAGAGAGAGAGAGAGTGATCTGTATATTAAATAGATAGTGTCAAAAATCTCATTACTCAAACCAATCATCCATAGTCAGGGAACAAATTATCAAGATTCACATAAAGTCAATTGGCGGCCATTTTTGTGTGAAAACCTATAATTTATCTGTGTAAGAAAAAGGAATCGTATGGCTTGAACATTATATATTTGAGTTATTACTGTTTCATTTAGTTTAAAAACGTTGTCTTTCAATTGGTACAATTTATTGTCCTTTCCTGATATCACCTTATATTACCCCTAAAATTTACTACAGCATCTTTAAATGTTAAAACATATCCACTAATATTATTTACGATACCTCCTCGTGATTAAGCATGCAGTAAATGATCATCGGTGCTTATTATCATATTTTATTCATACAATATTAACTAAAGTATATGATGTGAAAATAGTTTTTGACAAGGAAGAAATTGGTTTTTGCCTATTGTGTGTAAATAATACACGTGGCTAAACTGACAACAACAATATCATCTTTCTTGGTAATTGGTTTTCATTTCAATTTGCATTTGCAGGCTGACATTTAAATGGTATTTATGACTTAAAATAACTAAGCTTTTATTATTAACACAGCATGATTTGTAATTGGAAATGGATGGCATCTGTAATTAATGACTCCTACTAATAACTAGATATGCGGGATACAAAAATTATTAAAAATGAATAAGAGACCGTCAATATTGTACAAGAAAAGATGGATTCTATAAATTAATTATTAATTGAAATGGTTCCGGAAATGAAATATTGTTCGTTGAAGCTAGAGACACAATCTATGTGGAAATAGCCTACATAAATCATGGTGTCATTTCACTTTAACGACAGCGTCTAATTGCTTTGAACTTGTTAGCCGTTGTGTTCTCTTACACATAATGCAAATGTCGAGCCTCTCATCAGTTGAGATTTATGACTCATTGTTCCCCATATATTTAATACCTACTGTTTGTAGATGTAAACTTTTGACCCGGAGGAACAAAAGCATTGCCTTGTACCATAGATTATCTCAAGTTCTATCGTTCCCATAAGAAACGTTGTATTGTAGGTATTGTAGGTAATCAAACCTGGCATGCAAACAGGGTATTAAAAGGTACTACTTTCCAATAAGATGTTTCGCATTTGGTTTGCTGTTGACGTTGTATTGATAAACAAATGAAATATTGAGTTGAAAGAACTTTAAATATTTTTTAATATTTTAGTCAGCTTAATGTAAAGACAGTCACTGTGGTTTGTTTTTATCAGAAGTGTGATCCTCTGAAATTACACATTGCTTTCTTGAACTGTTTATGAATTAATTTATTTTAAAAGATATGCTTCTATGATGGTAGTAATCAAATGGTAAATATATCTAACACCTAGATACCTAAATTTCAGTGTATTCACATAAGGCATATAAAGGTTTGGAAAAAATGAAAAACTTCCGGATCACGATAATTCATATTCAAATTTATGTTGACATAATTATATACATTGTCGTTTATCCACTTAACTAAGATTTGCGTAAAAAATATATACATTTGATCACGTTATTAGTGTCGTAGCAAGATAATAGTTAAAGTATCGCTAGTTCTTCAATTACTGTATCATCATCCTGTCTCAGGGTACTTTACGCGAACTCCACTAATTTGTACCCTGGGCTCAGAAGCTAGATTCGCTCGCGGCCCGACTTGGGATATAGCCAATCAAATCATTTTCTCGCCACAAATATTACACAATTATCATTTTATACGGACGTCAAAACAGACATTGCACACAAAGAGAGAATATGATGTGTATAACGTTTTTGAATAGAGATAATTGCACTTTACAACCTTCTAGCAACAAAGAGCACTGAATAATTCATCAACTGGACATCTTTGACAATGCAGTATATGAGCTAAAACAACTCACCGAGTGTTTTGAAGCGTGTCATCAATTAACATCTTTCTAGTGCTTCACAATCACATGGGAGAGTCAAACGACATCCTCCCGTTAATCGATAATCGACGAATAAAGTTTGACATGTTAATCGAAAGAGCCCATACAGCGAAACAGTGAAATTGCGAAACAGCAAAGCTATTAGTCGTTAAGTCTTGAGATCCCTAAATATCGATATATCACAAATATCTATAAACATTTAGAAATTACCATTAATTCCAAAAGTAGTTGTTTTAATCGTTCAGTTGTTTTGATTTGAAGATTATAGCTACATGTAGATACATTTATTGATCAATAGGCCTATATACATGTATGCAATTATTACCGGAAACGTATAGGTAATGCATCTTTTAAAACATGCAATAATATGATTGAATGCATTTTCTATATCCAATCCATGTATGATTTCACAAAACTAAAATCTGTCTTTTTACCAATTTACATATACATGTATTTCAAACATTTTACTATCAAAACAATACAAATTTCAAAGCCCACTCACGGCGACGCAATTGATAATTCATGCGGTATCGTCTCAAAAGACAGAATTCCCAAAAGACAGAACGCTTAAAACAACACTTCTCATGGTTGAAAAATTATGTGTAACATGGCCTCTACCCTTTAAAATAATAGAACAGCCCAGATGATAGAAGACAGAATTCCCAGAAAAAGATCATTTGTTTATGTATTTTAATTGTTAAACTATATGACATGAAACACCATTTCATTCACTTGACATGTTGTTGTCTCGATAAAACCTATATACACACATAATGTTTAAACATATTTATATTTCACAATATGAAAAAAGGAACAACTGGACACAATATGCAAAACAAACAGCAAAAATATATAATTGATTAAAACATCTTTGTAGTCAAACTAGTTTGTATAAATCAGGCATTATGACGGAGATGCCTATAGTATGCAGCAGTAAACATCAAATCTGCTACAAACAAAAAAACAGAAGTAAATGCTATTCACAGAAAGCAGGTACATGTACTTATGAAGTTGAACTGATGTTTGGATTTTAGGATATTTGTTCTATCAATTGAGGATTCAGTTCCGTAAAATACTGTTTTTATATTACATACAGTATTTTATAAGTCATGGTAGTTTCGACAAACAAACAGGTAATGAAGGGCGTCTTCATTAAAATGGCAACAAAACACCTAGGTATTTCAGATAAATATCCGTCGATTTTATGTTCAATCGTATAATTATCCCATATCTGACATTCATAACCAAAGAGTTGTTGGATAAAAGATTTAAACAGAGAATCTAGTTGTTTACGAGATAAACGGTATTTTAAACATCTCTAGCAATTGATCCTTGGTCTTATTTTCTTATCGATTCATATATATGTAGTTTCCAAGAACCATAGCTTTGAAGTGTTAAGACTTATATCGTATCTCCAATAAAATGTGTCTTCTTTTACCTTATTCTTTTTTTTTTAAATTATTTTTTTCTTTTACCTTATTCTTAACATAACGATATCCATCCAGTAGCAACTCTAAATATTACAAGAGGAACTTGCTTAAAACATTCTTATTGTCTCTTGTAAAATGCAATAATATCTGCAACATGATATACAACTTGTTACTAGTGAATAAAGCGGTGGTTGGGTCAGTTCAACGATTAATTAGGGGTGGTCAGCACTGCTCAGCTAATAAGTGTCGTGATTGATTCTGTCTTTGGAATTTTGTCTTATGGTACTGAATAATTCATCCAGAGTGCATTACACGAGCTTGGCATTTCCCCGCGTGCACTCTTCACTTCTCCTGTCAAATGAACAACACCGGTTTCATACTGACAAACAAACATTCTTGATCTGTGTGCCCCCCAAATAAGCTAGTGGATAGAAGCGCTGAGTTACCATTCGGGGGGATGCATGTTTGATTCTTGACTCACGTCCTTCCAAGAGTTTATTTTCAAAATTAAACGGGTTTAAATTTGTCATTCTTGAAGCAATTCAGTAGACGTTATATTACTAAAACAATTTTAAACCCTAACACCCCTCATAGCCGGGACAGTCAAAGAGCAGTGCATTCATAAACAATAATTTACTGTGAACACAATAGAGTGACGTCATCGCCATGGATTATTCGTATGGAAAAGTCGAGATAAGAATGTCAGTGTAGAATGTAAAAGAGGTACAATTATGTTTTTTGATTGCTTACGACTGAGACATCATAAAGTGTAAGTGAACTCACATTGCTCAGAAGTTACAAAAGTTTATTTGTTTCCTACAAACTCTGTACATCACTGCATTGTACAAACACAGTGATACATGGCTGCGCCTTACGGTGTATGGAGCAAAGTTCACATTCAAATATTCAGCGGATTCTCTTTTAGGCTTTATAATGTTTTCGGGTTTTTTTCATTTGTATCTAATAATATTTGATGAATGCCAATGAAAACTTTCCCTCATTTTCGAAACTTTCAATTGGTTGAGTATTTATTGATTAGCTTAACATGTAAACCAAATTTACGTTTGTATGTGCTATAGATATTCAAAAACCAAAAATTTGACAAATCTCTGAAATATGACTTAATGGCATTTATTATGTCCTCTGTAAAGCTTTCAGTTCCGTAATTTTTTGGCATCTATCTGAAAATCTTTTGCTTATTTCTTTAAAAAAATGTTTTGGGGATGTATCTGGTTTCACTGTGTCAAATAAGGCTAAAGACTAGGGCGGGGGACATCACAGTGCATGACATATTTCTAGTTTCAAATATATTTAAAAGAATGAATACTTCAGACCGCTTTTTCATAATCACTCCAAAAGATAGTGTTTCAGAATTCAACTTTTTTTTTAAAGCGTCCAAATAGTAAATTGTCGATTATAAAACATGCGGACAGAAAAACTACTTATGTGGTGTGTATACCCGGGAGATAATATACACAAAGAACTTAATTAAGCAACCCCTCCTTTTTCAAACAGAAAAAGACTGTTAGGGTTTTTAAATAGAATGATTATATAGCAGTGTGGAAACGAAAACTTCAATCGATTTACGATTCACTGTCGCTGGATAACTGGTTTGACAAAAACTTTGTCGATTTTTGTCAAAATCCAAGTTACCTTATAATTAAAAATTAAAGTCAATATTCTTTGCTTCAATGTGATTTTTATCATTCTCCTGACTGATTTGATGGTTTTTTAGTGAATGACCTCATAGCAAAAGGTAGTCGTTAAAGCACTATGAACCTTCAAAATTACAAAATTATCAAATATCAAATTTCAATAAAACTGCACAAAGACAAAAATTGGCCAGTGTTAAAGATAATGGCTTATCTAAAGGTAAGAGAACTGTTTGATTAACAAGTTCAGGTCAAAGAATCTCAAATTTAGTGATAGATTTTAAGATTGTTGGCATTTTATGAATTTTTGATGAAAAAAGTGCTGAAAATTCAATGTCCTGCTAGCCTCTTAACATGCATGAAAGACATTTGTTTTGTGTATGAATGTCAACTAGGGATCCAAAATATTTTTTTAAATAAAAAAACAAAAGTTTAATGTGTAGTTTTCCCACTATGACAATAGTTATATTTGGTAAAATTTCAGTAGTCTCACAATTTTCCTCATATTTTCATTATTTTTGCATATTATCGATTTTTACTTCGATTAAATAGTCAATGAAAAAGCAATTGAAGAGGTCAATACACCAAATTAATCAAAATAGTCCAAGAGCACCAAAATTAATTTTACAAAAAAGGGGGTGCTTAATTAAGTTATATGGTATATAGTTTGCTTATAACTAATAGTTGTTATGAGCTATCTATATGCACTAAATACTACAAAAGGCCTGTTATTGATTTTGTGTCTACAGTTACCTCAATATGTTTTTCATTCAAAGGATAAAAATGAAAGGGCGACGTTGACGTACAAATTCAGATCTACCCTTATCCTTATAATTATACTGTATGTACTTAGACGAAACAATACAAAATTAAAATGCAAAAGAATGTTATATATTGAAGAGTTTCTTTTAAAGTTGAAATAATTCGTAATTCATGTCAGGTAAATGGATGAATTTGTTTGTAGAACAAGACAAAGAGAAATAAATAAATAATGAATTCGTTTATAACATTTTGTTTAAAAAAGTATCACCTAAACAAGAAACAATTTAGAATGGTTTAAGTGTATTAACATACATGCTTGCTAGCTCGATGCATTTTCAATGAACATTCTTACGTATAAGTATTAATTAGTATATTGGCATTGGCATTTTAACATTTAAATATTGAATTAGGTCAAAGTTTGTATGAACCAAACGCATATTGAATTGACTCAATTACAAATCAGTGCCAAAAATCGCAATTTAAAAAAAACCGCCTTAACATACACGTACATTTACATACGGAATTAAAATATTTTTGCAACTTCACAAATTTGGGTAACATAAACTTGAATAATGCCTGTTTCATGAAATGTATGAGTGGCGTTCTACAGTTGCAGGGTAATAAAGTAAAATATTGAATGGATATCCAACTTCTTTATTAAAAGAATATCAACGTTCGGCATAGATCCTTATACCTAATACACTAGTCTTACACTCAGACTGGAGTTAATATTATTTTAACTTAACAAAACCTCTATAAAAGCAAGTCTAGATCTGCAGTGAACTACATCTGAAATTTCCAATTCTCCGAGGCTCCTTTCTAATCTTTAATAAAATAGTTGTTTTTGAGAATTATTATTTTTCGAAGACTGAATATAAGTCTACTCATACACTCGAAAACGGTTTACGGGTATATTCCGAAACGTCGCTATTCTGTTAGGAAAGAAGTTTGACATCAATAACTGTTTTTTTTTATCTTATTAGCTTATTTCACAGTCTGCATTAACTGTGAATTATATATGCCCTGGTGAACAGAATTACGGGGCTTTCAATGTCTGTAAAAAAAGATAAAAGTGTTTGAGATGCAAACTTGAAGTCAGCATTGTTCACTCAGTGTGCTTGCTTCCTCATAAATATACATGTATGCATCATTGTGTCATGCATAATGATGCGCAGAAAGTGCATAATAAATCCTGAAGACGTCAATGTATGGTCCCAGGTTACAATTATGTTGTTCAGCTATAATGTTAACCAAATCATGTGTAGTAATTGTAGAAGCGATAATAACGTGACAATTTGCCAGCTAATACGTCGAGGCAGCTCCCAAGCATAACATGTAAGTCAATGTTTCAATATTTTGTGAACAATCAACTGAAAAAAACCCATTTAGCATGTGCTTTGTGAAGACAGTTTCTTGTAACGTTATGCAAATGTGTTTTATTGAAATTGTAGTTAATGTACTGGTTTCTACTTGTGTTTGTGGGTAGGTTTTATGTCTGTCGCCTTAGTCACATGTACGTCACATGTAGGTTTAAGTTGCAACTCTTAAGATGTTTTAGATTTAAATTTTAATAAAAATAACGATTGAACGTAAAATCTATTTAACCATTCTAGAAATAACATACAATTTATGTGCGAAAAAAAAACCCAATTGAAATTGTATATGTAACATATTTCCTATGATCACAAACGCGTTAATATATTTTTAATATTGTTCCCATAATACATATATATTCAAAAGATATGGAAATGAGGTTGTTTAATCATGCACGAAGCTACAATGTATATATGCAGAATAAAATTTCATAAAAATAATAATACATTGTTTAATTATGTCTGTACAAAACTACGAATAGTAATGAAATATTATATAATTATGCATAATTCATATTTTTAGTACATAATTCAATATCAAGCTGAAGCATACAATATGTTCAAAATATCAATTACACCCAAGCACCTTTTTAGATTTTGCATGGTAAAACTTCCCCACTATATACAAGTACTAGTTAATGCATAAACACTTTTCAGAGAGTAAATCGAGAAGAGTTAACCATCTAATTTCTCAAGTAATCATAGTTTGAGATTTTCGAGCAAGCATAAACTGCATGCGGTGGTTTCAGTGTGAAGACCTTTTAATCACTGCAATTAGTAAACCACCTGAATAAACTAGACGTCGAGAGCCAACTAAGTATTTTTGCATGTTTGTTTACGTTGATTCGTTAATAGATTAATTTCCAATTAGCCTATTAGGTTTTCATGACTTTGTCTTGAAGACGTTTTTTATCCCTCGCAACAACGAAGCTGTGAGGGCATTAAAATGGGCTCCATCCGTCCGTTACACTTTGTGTTCGGCTCCTTACTTTTTCTTCTGATCAACCATTTCAAATTCATATCGGAAAAACAGGAGCATGTAATAATGTGTCATGAGTGACATTTGACAATTTCTACATAAAATATTACGATTTTAGGGGAAAAGTGGTAAATTTGTACGAAAAGTGTTACAGGTCCTGTCCGGCTCACAACCTGTATACTACACATCACATTTTGATCAAATTTGACACCGAGACACATAATTATATGAAGGTGTGTCATGATTAACAATTTTGAAATAAATTTGTAAAACTTGCCTTTTTTCTTGGCAAAATATTAGGACTCTTTTAGAACACTGTTGCAATACATGTCCTGCTCAAAACTTCTTAATATTCAATTTCAATGCAATCGTTTTAATGTTGCAAACAATTCATATATTTAATATATAATACATGACAATCATATTCTTAACAACTTCTTAATATTGTGAAAAGGTTCACCAAACATGGTATTGATATTCATTAAATTATGAAGGTTTGACATATACATATTTTTTAATTTCTCACTTTATGGTGACAAGAAACGATTCTGTTAGAAAACAAGACATCCCGTCTAGAACAGATGCTCATTTTGTTATCAAATGTGGTATTGAGATACAGACGTTTGTCACGATTAACAATTTTGAAATAATGTACACATTTTATGAATATTGGCAAAAAAGGAGGGTTGCTGTGAAAAGCTGGTACCAAGGTTGATCAAAGTTGACAGCAGGGTGTGAATGTTAAACATATTTTTGTGTGTGAAATTTTGGTAAAAATTGATGACTTTGTTAGAAAACTGTTTTAAATTCAAACCTGTCTGTCTAGAAATTCAACTCTTTAATTATTAATTTTTAAACTTTTTTTATCGGTAAAGTTTTATATGAGATATGTCCCTTTTAACAAGTTTGCAAGTATTGGTGTACAAGTTAGCGCTTATGGGTAAAAAGTGATGAATTTGAAAACAATGTAATAGTGAGTCATTTTTGGGTGACGTGTGGAACGATCAAATTAATCATGTTGATCCTAATGTTATATGAAAACTAACTCATATCTTTTTTATTGGCTTTATTGGCTTATTGGCTACACGAAGTATGCCCAAAGGTGAAAATAATGGTGGTATTTTGATTAGAACAGCTTCCTTCAAATCCTCCAAAAAACTGGGTTTTTTTATGTGACATATGAATCTGCAATATGATAAAATAATATGTTTTACTTCAAAACAGTGATATAAAAAGCTTAAACTGATATGAGATAGGTAAACTATATACATGTTGTGCCATTTTCGGGGGATATAGCTGGATCATGTCTGCTGCTTCTTATTATTCGAATCTTCTACTTTTATTATTTCTTCTTTTCTTGTGTAATGGATTCAGATTAAACCGCTGCAGCTTTTGCAACCAAACTTACTATGCTGATAGACCTTGCTGAGGACTGAATAGGCGAAGCTTTTGGGCCAAGTCGGCCCCGTCACTAATGGCCAAGGAGGGCCCAAAGTTGGAAAATTTAACAAGGACCAAATATTTCAACTTAAAAAAGATGTGCTGTTACTGCTGTAACATGACGCAAAAAAGGGCAATCATGACAAAATTAAAGGTCATGTTGTTAAGGCGCCATCTTGATTTTTTGCACTTTTATCATTTTCGGCTTTGTAGCTGTTCTTGTCAAAACACAGTAAAAAGATTATTTCAAGACCCAAGGCGTATTTGGAGAGACCTACAAAGTATCATACTCTAATATAAGAAATTGTGAATATTTCTTTACAAAACTGGTGCCAATCACACGGATTCCGAGTCCATTCTCTCTGACAGAAGCTATGGGTTTTCTTTGCTCTATTGAAAATGTGGTGACGTTTTTTGTCGGTTACTTATAAAAATATCTCTCATTTTAAGATCGTGTCAAGTGGCATTGCATCTGCTAGTAAGCGACCGTGTTGGAAAATAAATGACTATGTTAAGTGAACCCAACAAATATTTAAGGATAAATATATAAGGTTTCATATATGGCAACCGAGCCATTTTTTTTGTCGTACGCCAAAGGAGTTACAAGTTCGATTTCAATATTTTTTCGATTTCCAAAATGACTCTTTCAGCACAAAAACAGGAGATATCAGCATGTCTCCTATACTGAATAGGTATGTATAGTTTGTGAGCAATACCGATGACTCCAGTGCTTGTGTCTATTAGCAGGCCAGAGGCGAATGCATTTAATTTTCTCTTCACAGAGGTAAACAAAGTCATAAAATTTTGAAACTACCTCTTTTCTACTAAGACCAAATCAGTGGGTTCCGGTAGAAGAACAAAATTTGTACCACAATCTTACTTTGAATTTGTTTAGCAAATGACAACACGTCTCGCATGAAAAGGGTGGTTCATGTCACAATGCCTTTGCCACGACTCAGTTACCAAAATGATGATTTAACAACAATTAACTTTGATTGCATCCACTCAGGCATCTCCCATTCTAGCATATAAACTCGGCGTAATAGAACAGAGGCTGTATCAACATTTCATGACTTGATCTGCAGTGTCGACGATTCATTTGTTTAAGCATGTTATAATTACACTATTGGTATGATTTTACTGACGTTTTGCTTGTCATGCAATGGTGAAGATAATTTTTTATGATATTTTACTTTCAGATAAACATGCATTACGACGAGGTTCTGCACACGCTGGGAGAATTCGGACATTATCAGAAAGTCCGTTTTTTGCTTCTCTGTATTTACTCTCTCGTGGCAGCGTGGCACAGTCTGAACATGGTATTCGTCGGCGCCGTCCCAGACCACTATTGTGATGTTAGCGCCATCGAGGACCCCGCATTGGCAAACTTAACGTCAGAGGAACGGACCGCCATCTTTGTTCCAAAGGGAGACAACTGCCGAGTGTACGATATTGAGGAAACCCTTGCGTTATACCAACTTGACTCCAACTTAAGTAGTATTGACATTAGGAATACATCACTCGAAACATGCCCTGGAAACACTGTATATTCTACTGAACAATACAAAGCGACAATTGTATCAGATGTAAGTATAAAATGGCAATAGAAACTCATGACATGAACATGTATTTTAGAAGATAAAATGTTGAAAACAGCTACAGTCGGCAATCAAGCATTAATATACTTTTGCTATATTTTCAAAACTCTTTCTACAATTATTGTAATAACAGTTTAATTCGTGTTGACCATGTTCCGGGGAATCAAAGTTTCAAAATATTGACGTAACCCGGAAACGAACGTGTTCTATCAGAGAGCTGCTTCTCCACAAGGTCTGAATACAGCCAACATTGTCGCATGTTGCTGTTGCAGTCCCCACAGACAAAACCAAGTCATCAGCGATTCAATCATGTTTTCTTTACAAAAAGCGGCGATCATGTATAACAAAAGGTATACTGAAGTTTCGGCCCCTAGCTGATGCCGAAAGCTTTTGTCGGAGTCCTCGTGATTGGCTAGATAGGTTTACATCAGAAACATGCGACAAACACGGGTGCGGTCCCACCGTGACACAGAGGAACTATCGGTTGGATTGAGACAAAATTATTCCTCGGTTGATTTTGACTAGCCTGATAGTTATTGGTTCTTGACCGCGATGTAAGCTGATTTCTCGAATTGGCTTTTTAGTGAATAGATCCCTGTGAGTTGATTCTAACTGCGATGAAAAACTATCTTTATATAGATTGGGTTGTATGTACCTGCTCGAGTCATGTAGAATTGGTTGTAGGACTTAACTAAATTATAATTCAATTTTCATTTTTCAGTTTGGCCTGGTTTGTGCAAAGAAAAGTTGGATGGGCACCTCAAAATCAGTGTATTTCTTCGGTCGATTGTGTGGCGCCATAGTCTTTGGTCAAATCTCAGACAGGTAAGAGTTATACCATCAACGATTTCAATCAATCTTTATTCGGTACTTAAAAAGTCTCAGGCCTATAGTACATTCAGAATATACATATTAACGTATTTACACATTTGTTTGATATATAAAGACAATACATAGCATTTAGTTTGGTAATAAATTTTTGCGATACAACATTGCATAATAAATAAACATAGACAGGTTTTGAATAACAAAACGATTTTTACTATTTAACAAGGATGATTATTTTAACTCGTTTGGATGGACATAATAAAATTCAATAATGTATTTAGAGCGAATGCTATTATACATGGGGCATATAAGAAGAAAGTGGTATTCATTTTCAATTACATTTAGGTTACAGACCTTACATAGTCTTAAATCTCTTTTGGTGTTGGTATATCTACCTTGTTCGATTTCTAAATCATGGGATGAACAACGAAATCTTGCTAAACATATTCTAAACTTTTTTACATTTAAACAAGACAAATAAAATTCGGTATTAAAATAAGTCTTAAACAATATATAGGAGTCACATTTTCGTGATAGACTGGCTTTTTCTTTCCATGTCTGCAAATATATATCTTTGAGTCTCTGTGCGAATTGATGAATAAAATGTGTATGAATTCCAGTTTCTTGGTTGAACCAAACATTTCCGAATCCAGTAGAAAATAAAATATTCTTTACATCTGTAACCCAGTTTTTTTCTCCATTTCTATCATATAAAAGCATCATATTATAACATTTCCTTGGTAACCGAGAAGATGGCATGTATACTAATTTAATCCAATATTTAATAACCTTAACATATGAAGTTAAATACAAAGGGAATCTGCCACATTCCCTGTAGATCATTACGTTTGGTGTGTTTTGTTTAACTCTGAGGAACGATTTACATGCGAATAAGTGTATTCTCTCTAAATGGGCGAAATGGTTTAGACCCCAAATTTCTACTCAACGATTTACATACAGTTACATAATGTGCACAAGCTGTGGTTTGCATAGCATACTCAGTGTAATACAAGCTTATTGTCTTTCAATCTCATTGAAATGAGACTAAACTACCACTAGTATTTCGCTTCGTTACTGATCTGATACTGCTCCATAGTCAAGCATCAGGGTACATAAGCGCTCATGAGTTTTCGTATATAAGCGACGAGGCTAGACTATTGCCAAGATTTGATATTTAAACGGGCTAAAATTGATTTACGTCATGGAAGGTGAAGGGTTAACTACAAGATCTAAATCTCCTGATACAACCCGTTTGATGCACTCATCATGTCAGAGTCTTATATCGAGTTTGTATCTGACTGAACTGGGATTCATCCTCTTTGAACTTGAAGGTCAACGAGCGGTTAAAAAAGTCAGTAGGTTAGGTGTGATGGGGTTCTTAAAAATATAACGGTTGACGGGATTTAACACTTGTGTCAGTTACCAAAAACGTGTATACAGTCTGTTCTCGTTTGATGGTGATCGCGTCGCCGAAATTTAATTCATCATTCATGACATGTAAAAATAGACATAGAAAAAGAAAGGTTCATTTTCTTAAGACACGATGACCCATCGTCAGAAGTGGTTTAACGTCAAGTTGTAAACATGCACAGAATAGACCTTCTTCACAACGTCATGTCTAAACTTGCCGTTGGAAGATGAGGAAAGACATGTTCCAAGATCTTATGAAATTAGTTATCTTATTGATATATCCCGTAATGCTATTAAAAAAGATGTTTATTCGGATCTAAACGTCGGAATTGAAGTTTGTAAACTGAACGCAAAAAGAAATGTTACACCTCTTTGAATTTGAATATCATAAAAAAAAATATCTTAGGAATTTGCTTTGTTGTGTTGTAAGACTCCATCAGTTTAGTACTTTGTGCTAAAATAGCAGACCTTTAATGGTAAATAAGTAATCGCCAATTCTTCATGGATGGGGTCAATTGTCCTATTTCCGATCATGTACAAAAACAACAAAATCATTGAATAATCATTAATTTAATGACAAATTGTATGTGATCAGTATCTGGTATGTCCGCCGTTGGCATTCAAACATGCCTGAACTCTTCGTCTCACAGAAAAAGTCAATCGTCTGATGAAAGCAGCTGGTATCTGCCTCGGCCATCAATGCAGCAATAAGTTGTTGACGTGTGTGTGATTGGTGTCGACATTGACGGATCCTTCGATCGATGTAATCCCAGAGGTGCTCGATGGGATGCATATCGGGCGATCTGGCAGGCCAAGGCAAAACGTGGACGTTGTTGACATTGAGGTACAGTAACGTCACTCTGGCTACATGAGGACGAGTATTGTCCTGTTGAAAAAGGGTGTTTGGATGGCGTTGTAAGAATGGAATGACCTCTTGCTGTAAGACCCTGTCAATGTACCTCTGCGCCGTCAGATTGGCGGCAATGACAATGAGGTCGGTGGTTGCATACCGCGTATCCCACCCCAGACCATGACGCTGCCTCCACCGAAAAGGATGACTTCATGTACGCAGCAGCGTGCCTCCCTCTAACCCCGGCGACGGTAGACCCTCCTTCTCCCGTCTGCTATACGTGTATCTGGAACCGACTTTCGTCGGAAAATAACACTCTCTGCCAGTTTTGGTTCTGCCAACGTCGAACATTTCTTGCCCAAGCAACTCTGTTTTGTCGTTGTCGGCGCGTCAACAGCATTGCTGCATCGGCCGGTATGACCTCAGTCCATGTTGTTGGAGCCTTCTTCTCACCGTCTGGAGACTGATTCGGTGTCAAAGTGCAGTAGAAGCTGTCGTTGTGGCGGCTTGAAAGCGGTTCCTGAGGTGCAGTTGAAGCAGGTACCGGTCTTCATTTGGGGTTGTCACTGGCGGCCTGCCGCTTCTAGCTCGGTCTCGAGTCGATCCAGTCTGTTGTAGACGTCCACGCAGCCTAAGAATGGTGAGAAGATGACATCCGAATGCGGCAGAAACTTCTCCATCAGTGGACCCAGTCTGCAGCATTCCAATCGCTCTTTCCCGCTCTTCTGTTGTTAATCTCGGCATTGTAACCGAATTATGGTGTAAAATAATAAATACAGGGGCCTTTTATATCCGTTACCAACTGATTTTACGTGCATATCGTGCGTGGTAAAAATTCTATGGCTACGTTTTAGTGACATGATCCATCTGATGAAAATCAAAATGTTTTTTTATGAATGTGCATTCATTATCAAAGAAAATAAAGTCAGTTTGGTTAATTTATACAATTTTCACTTAAATTATTGCATGATCGGAAATAGGACAATTGACCCCACCCATGAAGAACTGGCGATCACTTATTTATCAATAAAGTTACAGGTCTGCTATTTTAGGACAAAGCACTAAACTGATAGAGTGTTACAACACAACAAAGAAAGTTTCTCTGAACACGTAACTTTTTATGATATTCAAATTCAAAGAGGTGTAACATTTCTTTTGGCGTTCAGTTTGTGTTTAAGGTAAATAAAATTTGATGTACACAGAGGATATTCCAAAAAAGAAATTGAATAGAAACATGGTTTTCATCTTACATGTTACATAATTTTCTTGGTTTGTTTTCAGATTTGGCCGACGACCAACTTTCATCCTCTGTATAGCATTGCTACTTCTTGCGGGCTCTGTTGCTAGCGCCGCACCGAATATAGAGGTATTCCTTCCCATGTACTTTCTCCAGGGGGCAGCGCAGACGGGAGCATTTCTTGTGGCATTTATACAAGGTTAATTTCAATTTCAGCTCGGCGGATTTTTTTACGATTTTCTTCACTTTACAAATAAGCCAATCTTGTGAAAACTAGCATCAATACATCCATATGGTGGTTTAACATCGGGACGTAAGACATTCCTGTCTGATTAGAATCGATCATCTAGTAGAGAGAAAACTCCTCAGGAAAACAAGTTCGTATCTCAATTGAGACTATATGACATTATCAACAGCTTCTAGTTAAGCTTGATAAGCGCAGGTCGAGTAAACGTTTTAGGTTAAGAGGAAATCTTACCATCAGCAAAACTTGATTATATGGAAGCATCCTAGTGCCACAGTCATAATACTTGTATCCCCTAATTAGGTGATACCATCAACTAATAAGGACAAAACTATCACCTAATTAGGAGAATCTATCACCTAATTAGGAGATACTTAGTCCTAAAATAGGAGATGCTAAATCCTAATTTGAAGATACACAGTCCTAATTTGTCTATCTCTTAGTTAGGAGATAGTATCACCTAACTAGGAGATATTACCAATTTGTCCTAGTTAGTGGTTACTTAATTCCTAATTAGGATTTACTATCTCCTAATTAGGAGTTTGTATCTCCTAATTTGGCGATGGATTTTTTTGGACTGTGGCACTAGGATGCTTCCGTATGGCTATGAATGAGCAAAGCTTTGTATAACATTTCTTCCAGCCACAGAGATAGTTGGACCAAGTTACCGAGTGTTGGTCGGGTTCCTCATTCACGTCGCCTACACCTTTGGTTACATCAGTCTGGCCGGCTTGTCCTACGGGTTGAGGCACTGGCGCCATATTGAAGTTACGATTACTGTCCCAACTGTGTTCTTCGTACTATACTGGTGGTGAGAATATTTTGAAATGACATAAAACGGTAGTCCAAACAACTCTAAGTCAAACCAGTTAGACATTTGACGTTACTTTGTCTTCATGAGAGGCAGGTGTACGGGTTGTTCCTCTTGGAGAATCTGCCTAAACGCTTTCCATAAGAAAAGGCTTTTGGCCAATCAGAATTCGACAAATCACATTTCGGGTGGTAAATCTACAAGAGGACTTAAGAGCTATGACAAATTATCTTGCCATGGTAGCGCTTTAAACATATAATTTATCATTCTTTGTTTCCACAAGGTAGAATAGAGTTTTTACGGTTATTCATAATTGATACATTCTAATAAATAATCAAAATAAAGTACTAGAAAATATTTGAAATAATGTGACAAATCTTATTACCCTCTCTGCATATCTGGTGATTGAAATTTACTTTGATTGTTTTTCATCGACCTGTTACGTATCTTAATTTTTCTCTTGTTTAAAACAAATTGTGTGTTCAGTATTAGTTCTAATAGTGAGGGAGGGTTATGCTGTTAACCTAACTCTATTTCTTATTTCTCTTACAGGCTTCTCCCTGAGTCAGTCCGCTGGCTTCTATCTCAGAAGAGAGATGAAGAAGCCCAAGCTATTCTAGAGAAAATGGCGAGGGAAAATAAGAAAGTTCTCCCCCCTGACGTCATCAAAAGACTGCGCGAAGACGAGGACAGAAATACTCCCGAGAAGGAGAGAAAATATTCAATACTTGACCTCGTGCGCACATGTAAAATGGCGAAGCTGTCTCTTGGTGTTTGGTTTAACTGGTTGGTTGAGTCTTTCTCATATATTGTATTCTCGTTGGTAGCAATCAAATGTCTACCCATATTCCTTGCATTGCTGCCGACCCTTGAGTTTTCTGCGCTGATATCAGCGCCCCTACAGGCGTTTGTTTACAACCTCCAGTTACTTTCTGGTTGGACTATTGCTTTCTCTCATAGTAAGCTAGAGAGCAAGCACATAAAATTCAAGTGACTGCAGCAAGGCATAAAACTGACAGTTCGGAAAATGGTGTTTTAGGCTTTGCGTAGGAAGATGATTTCAGCGATAACCTTTGTTCAAATATGACATCTTTCCACTAAGCCTGGATGTACCCTAAATAAAACGTGATGGCCAACGTAGGAAATATTATCATTTTTAACATTTTCTCAGTGAACACTTAACTTTCCCCTTGAAATTCATGATGTCCAATAAAATCCAATGACAAATATATGACGTCATCATGCTCCTAGACGCGGTAGTGAGGCGAACTGTTCTTAGATGACTTTGTGTCTTTGTCCTGTTTATTAATACCATAAGATGATCTAACCACTTAATTGGTCTCAGCAGAATGTACCATGATGGTACTATTACATGGTTATCCTAGCTTGAAGATTTGGTTCTTAATAGACAGACCTACGTTCAAAAAACATACATACAAACCCATGACGTCACAAGTTACCAATCCTGGGACCTCGTATCACGGATAACCGGAAACCTCGCTTTCATGACTGTTTTATAATGAAACAAATATGTTCCTAAGTAAATATATTATCCGGACCTCTTGCTTTCGGATCGGGGCACCGATTCTTCAAACGACGTTTGTATATTTGTACTGAAATCCTATCCAGATAACCGGACAGTATAGCATTTTCAACAGAAGGATATGCTTCCAGGGGTAATTGTTTAGAAAAAGGGTATTTCAATACTTAAAGGAAAATTGGATAAATTATAGTACCAAATGAAACATATATAATTATTTCAATGTCTCAAGGCGTTTGGACCAATATATAACAGGGGATTTTATTAGCTTTTTGGAATTTTAGGATAATTACTAAAAGTTTGACAACAGTTTTTGCAGTATTCAATTGTTTCCATTTACCAGGCTTGTAAACGCTCTCGTCTACTATGGGCTATCTCTCAACACCGCGAACTTGGCTGGGAACCCCTACCTGAACTTCTGTATCGCGGGAGCAGTGGAGATACCCGCCTATGTGGTCTGTATCCTACTTCTAAACCGGGTGGGACGACGCTGGCCCCTCATTGTGACCATGTGCATTGGCGGGGTGGCCTGTATACTATCCGGGTGTATACCTGTTAGCAAAGGTAGGAATAAGTACGAGGAGGCTACGGAGGTCACACGTCGACTCTTGAACTGTACCTACGTTGTGTACAAACTTCACCCCCCCCACATTCTCTCCCCACAGAGGCAGCTCAGTTGTTATACCCGAGTTAGCTCACACTGAGCTGCCTCTGTGGGGAGAGAAGGCCCCCTCCCCCGCCCTCAAACTCTAAGATTTTTCCTACACCTATACTATTCCTACCCCTAAATTACTACGGCTCGACAAATACTGAAGCCACAATAATCATTACACTATCTCTATAAAAAGATGCAAGAATATATTTTTATCTGTGCAGCAACACATAATAATAGTTATATGTTCATTGTAATATAGGGGATTTGTTATAGCATATAGGTTTTTAACCTTGGCATATGCTGACAGCTACTGTTGACGCAATGTGCCTGGACCTCAGGATGAGGATTCTAAACTCAAATTGAAAAACGAAGAAATATTTGTAATGATGAAGAAAGCGTCACATAATTGACCCTAAGTTAATTTAGTTCTAGTTCTTTTTTCAGCAATGGTTACAAAGCAGTTTTCTTTTGATAAAATCTCCGTTTATTTGAATAGTAGATGTAATTAGCAAGAGTTTAAAAGATCGACACAAACCTTTCGTTGTTGAACAAGCGATTACCATACCCTATTATACATTTTTTAGATTATGACAATATTGTTAAACCAATCAAGCTTAAAGGGGCAGCACCACGTTTTAAATTTTTCACTGCTAATTGTACAATAATTCTAAATGTAGTATCTTGATAGTGTCAAAAGTCTCATTACACAAGCCAATCATACCATAGTCAGAGAACAAGTTTTAGGGATTCACATGAAATCCATTTGAGGCCATTTTTGCGTGAACCCCTTTAATTCATTTCGTGTAAGAAAAGGAATGACATGGCTGAACTTTAAGTTATATATTTGATTTATTACTGTTTCATTTAGTTAAATACATTGTATTAAATTGGAACCCTTTATTTTCTTTTTCCGTACATCACCTTATATCATCCCTAAAAACGTGTTTCTGTCCCTTTAACATACCCATTAAATAAGCATTTCAAAGGAATGATCCTTTTTAACTCGTATTGCAGGGACGGAGATAGTTCCAGTAGTCCTAGCCATGATTGGAAAGTTTGGAATCACAGCATCATACGGTATCATCTACCTTATGGGAGCAGAGGTGTTCCCCACAGTTGTCCGGTAAATACTTACATGCAGCTGGGGAGCCCTAGTTGTAGTTTAGGGACAACGTTTAACTTCCTGGTTTTATCAAAGATGAGTGTCATATATAGAGGCATGCGTTTTATGTAATGCAATTCAAGCTCAAACATTTAACTGCGAAAGTTGTCATTTTGGTATACCCTTTTCTGTTATTTTGTCTTTTTTGCTGTTATGTGCCTTCAATTTATAGTTTGAGATGTGTATTTCAGAAGTAAATTACTGAAAGCTTAAATCAAAATATAGATTTCGGGCAAAGTTGTGCAAAATTTCATGATTGATATAGTAAATAGCTTTAGGCGACTAATAAAGAACTAATTGGAATATAGGGCGGGACTACTGCTAAACACCTACACATAAACGGCTTTATGTTCACCAATATGCTAAGACTTGAACACATGAATAAATAAATGTTCTACGTTGTAAAAAGAGCTATCATATATTCAATAGAAAAATCACGTTTCCAGAAATATCGGTATGGGTATGAGCTCGATGTCTGCAAGAATCGGGGGAATTCTTGCTCCCCAGATTCTGGAGTTACGTAGCATCGCCTCCCCTCTCCCCCTCGTGGTGTTCGGGGCACTATCAGTCCTAGCAGGCTTGTTGGCGTTCTTCCTCCCCGAGACGCTTAACAGACGCCTCCCCCAGGGGCTTGATGAAGTCACTCAGTCGAGGAAACTCGGGTATGTTTTGCTGTATGCTATCATGGTATGTTTCTTTAAATGGCATTAAAAAGCTTAAATGTTATATTATATAATGGTACATTTATATATATACAAATAAAAATATATATGTCATGGCCCTCTATAAGAAAGATCCACATCATCAAAAAAAGACGTGTTGGTATTTCGGTATCTTTTTTCCACAGATGCTGTAATAACACTTCTGATGACGATAAATCTGATGTCGCAGAAATGACGTAGAAGTTTTCTGCAACACAGAAGTGCATCAAACAAGAGAAATGGTATCTCTCTTAATGCATTGAAAGCAACACAACGAGGATATAAATCAGCTATTAAGATTATTAGGCTGGCTCCGACATTAAGGACATTATAGCCGTGTCGTGTGATACATTGGCATTTTTATACTACCATCAGATCATTGAGACAGCTCCAAAGATATGGGATGTGAAAATGTGAGATATAATTACTTAAGTGCCATTCGTATGACATTTAAACAGCACTAACGGTCTAGATCATACGATCTGAGCAATTGCAGCAATTATAAGGCCACTACTTGTTGAGAATACACACTCGCAGAATGAAAAGAATATATCGCTTAATAACACTACATTACTTGAAATCAATCAATGATTTCGATGGAGTTGAATTTTACTTTTGTGCAAATAAATAATAAGTAGGCATAAAATTGTCATTTTTCATTATTTCCAAGTAACAGTACTTGTAGTTTGGTAAAATTAATCGGAAAGATAAATGACAATTTATGAATACCAATATTGGCCTATCATATTTGTAGTTTCGATTTACAGTTACGCAGAACTAAGCTGTGTATATATGTTTATATACATATATATGTTGTATTTGATATTATCTTAACCAACATATATAGTTACATAGAAGTGTCAATATGTGGACCTCTACATGTATCTACACGAAAAATGCGTTTTTGAACATTCAAACTTACAACAGACGGAGTAATTTCTTTTAGAAATCATTAACGTTTGTCAAATTTTAACTAATAAAATTAATAAAAGTTCATTGTTTGCGTCACTATTATTTATTTCCTCCATACAGTCAAAATGCCTTGTCTCTATTCCCAATATGTAATCAAAATACATGTCCTCGGGTTATTGAACAACTTAACATTTTCCCGGTCTGAATGGAAAAGAAATTGTGAGACCCCCCCCCCCCCCCCCCCAAAAAAAAAAATCCCCCCACCCCCCATACACACACATTGATTTGAGGGTCTCCTAGACTGTCATCCAATCAATCTTTATAATTGGTAATTAAACGAGCCTTGTTAAAGGTGAAGTTTGATTGTAGTTCTACCGAGTAATGGTCTGGAGCGAAGTAGTCATGTGAGAAGCGTCGAGCCTCGTTCTCGTCAGTATTCAAAGGGCGAGTGAACACATCAGATCTACATCCAAATGTGCACTCGGAGAAAAAGAAAAGTTTTACCCGAGTCGGGTGGGTTAAAGAAAAATCACTGGGCGGGCACATGACTACTTCGCTCCAGACCATTACCTAGAAATATGACATTAATCAATAAACTGCTCATTGTAGGAACGAACACTGTTTGAAATAAAAGAGTAGCGAAACCTGTTTGTTCTCCCAGTCGGCATGCGCAGTCTGCGTCCTGAAGGTAGCCAATAATATTCCGAAAAAAGAATATGTGATTGGTCACTTAAAATTTTATATGTTTTCTTGGAAATTTGCTGCTCATAAAAATCGCCGATACTTCAATTGGAAGTCCAATAATTTTTTAACCTGTTTTAACAATTTTTGAGAGTTTGTTTTTATTCTGAACAGACAGATTTCCGTACCAGCTCAAGAAATTAAAGGTCAAGATACTTTGAATAAATGTTCTGTAAAATAACCTCAATATAGTTTGATCTATTTTAAAATGTCTCAATCTCCAATGTCTCAAAAGGTAATGTTTTTCATTAAAGGTTTTTCTTATTTGACCTAGAATTTGACCTTATTTGACCACATTTTTCATTAATGTTTTAAAGGTTATGAAATGCTTCAATTACTTAAAGGTATCCAAATTGAGAACCTAGAACTCTTAATTATTATATGGATATTTATATAGCGCGCATATCCAACCACTCGTGGTTGCTCAAGGCGCTTACATATTTCCCCTGGTCAATGGCATTCTTTCACCGTCCGATCATTTTTCCATTTCAACTCCCTGGGGAGTATTCAACCGGCATCCTAGTCACAGCAGTTTGTCCAACACTACTGAACGCGGATAACCGACAGCTCGGCGTATGCACGTGTTCATGTATCCACCATTCAGCCGCTACCATGAATTCATGGGATCTTTTAAGTGTGCAGTTTTTGTTGCACTACACACTAGGGCTCCAGGGTGACACTTATAGAGTTCTAACAGAGGTGAACTCTAGGTTTTAACGCCTTGGCCTGGTTGGGATTCGAACCCTGAACCTCAGCAACGTGAGGCCAGCACTCTTGCCAACTGAGCTATCCCGTAATGAAAAACAATAACTTGTTTGATAATCTTGTGATCACAAACTACATAGCAAACTACATATATACCCCTTATTCATAACTTTTTTTTTTAATTAAATGTTTATTTCAGGAATATCTGTTACAGAAATGAAATCATCCCCTTGGTAGCATGAACCCATTTGCTATGGAAAATGAAGACATTTCTGAGGGTTTCTTGTGTGTGTGTGTTTTTACACAAGACAAAGACATTTCACCCACTTTCACACTTTCACACTTTACGTACTAAAGGAAAGGATGGACATTGTATTAAAGGCACACTGAGGTGTTTCATAATTAAACTTATGAATAATAATAGATTATAAAGATAAGCTGTATGTAAACTTGTTAATTATGCAAATTTACGGGTTGATGTCGTCATTGAGTTGAGAACTAAAATTGAGAAATCAATGGTCAAACAAGACCGTTAGCCTTGCTTTGCATACTATTTGTCATTTGGGATGTACTTTATATTACTATTTTATTTTAATTTTCATTATATTAACCTACATCTTGCATTGTAACATTTAGGGTTACACTGTGCTTGGAGTCACATAAGCTTTGCCAAACGTTAAATCAACATATTTTATATAAGGTCAACAGTATGACCTAATATTAATCTGTTGATCTAAATAAATTAAGATTGCTGAGTTTACGGACAATAGTTTGATAATCTATTTCCAAAGCATATCCCCCCGAAAAAGTTTTAAACGCCTCTCATTCGATTAATGGATCCTGGAGAAATCCTGTTTTTAATATACTTTTCAACAAAAAGCAAACATTGATGATAAAGTTAAGTACTCAGTGAAATAGAAATAAAATGCTTTTGGGTGTCATTTTTTAAAATTTCTCGACTTACAGGATTGATTCCTATACAAATGTTGTCCCCTACTAGGCCTAATTGTTACTACATATTTTAAACTTATTTTTCCTTCCTACAGGTATAATCACACAATGTTATGAACGTATATAATTTTAATCGAGAACAGCTATAGTCTCAATCAAAACCATACATTTAAAAAGTAATATTATTTCAAGGTGTAAAATCAAAGTCCGTTTGCTCTCCTGTAAACTGATATTGTTCGAGAAATTTTATAAAAAACTTCTTAAATGTCTCATCATTATGCATTCAAAATTCAATTGTGTAACATGTACAGAAATGATCGCCAAATAGAATTATTTCTTAAGTGAGTACTTTTTGTCTAAAATGTTATGTACATAAAGCATAAATTTATCGTGGTATGTAATCAGTTTATTCATTGAAGAGTTACTTCCTCTTGAAAATAATACATTTATATTTTCACCGTCCACGTATGTAACTCTGTGAAATAAACCCTGTTTGTTAAATGAATTTATTATATTTTTATTCTAAGAATTTTTATAATCAGATGTGCTTTCCATTTACTGTTTCATCACGTCTATTTTGATTGCAACAATTAAATTGTGCAAAATGTTTGACTGTTCACTGAAGGATTATCACACAGAGAAGCGTACATAAAATATGTCTATATGTCATGTATGTTGTGCAATAGGAAGTAAATATTGAATTTCAGTATGTATAGGTATTTGTCATCCTCTAATGTCACTCAGCATTTGTGTTTAGTTGTATATTATCCACTATATTTTCAAAGGTAATTATATAATGTTTGATGTCTACTTTTGTTACTTATGAAATGTCTCATATAATTATATTATTTCAGTAATATTTAAATGCACTTTCATATAAAATAATCAATTAAAATTCCTTTTCACATTTATATTTAAAATCATATAAATGTGGACGAAATTTTTTGTACCAAATATTTTTTTCGGATAATGTCTAAATATCTGTCATAACATCTGAAATTCCTCATATCATTTGTGACATCGATATTATGAATAAATCAAATATAAATTTCAGAAATGACAAAACAGAGGCAATATTTTAAAAATAATTTTCTCAATAAGTTCATCTCACAATATTAAGCTCTACAACTAACCTTAACCATTTTCAGCAGCAGTGTTCAAATTTTAAGAGTTTGATGCAGCCAACAAATGACGCCTTAAAGAAAGATGGTATTGTACGGCGCCGTCAACACAGGGTTCAAGGAGGATGGGCAGTACCCCCTTCACAAGATGTTCAACTGGGGAAACATCCAAGGCATCAAAATGCAAGTTTCAACTTCTTGCCTAGCCAAGCATGTTCAGGTGAATCCCCCTTTCAGACAGCTTATTACAGCTTACTCATCTATCAATATAACTTACCTTGAATTGCAACAATTTGATAGGTTCAATTCAGTCTTTTAAATAATAATTACTTAAAATTAATATTGAGTCCAAATGCGGATCAATCAATTAACACTATATTTTTCTGGAGAAAGATCCTCTTTCGTAACTTAAATAAACATAACATAAAAACATAAAATAAAGATATGATAATTTTCATATCCCTTCACCTTAAATTTCTATAATTTTCTCTCACTTATGGACATAATTTTCCCCCATTTAAATAATTAAAAGATTTTTTAGGAATGAAAATTTTAATAAAATAGTATGTATTTCATATTCTCTCAAATTGTAACAAAGTGTCACTCAACCGGTACCCAGACAGCACCACTGCATTGGGCCAACATTTGCAGAGCTGTTGGCCTGACATGGCTAAATTCATCTCATCACAAACATCAGTGACAGCCAAAACTGTCAGACATTGGTCAACGTTGACCAACGAAATGGTGCTGTCTGGGTAATTGATACCTAAAATGTAAAACAATTTCTTCCAGGCCGAGATGGTGATGAAGGAGACGGTGAGAGGCAAACATCAGGAGCCGTACCCAAACATATGTCATCACCAGCATATAGATACACACAGGTATGTTTTTATATACCCCGTATCAATTATTTAGCCCAAGAAAAGAAAAAAAATGTTCTGGTTTCCGCCCTTGTCAGTTTCAAACCCCGCATCAAGCTTTTTTTTCAAGATGTTGACAAGGGACAAAATTCAAATTTAGCTCCGTGGCCTAGAAAATTTATTGAAAGGCAACTCTTAAAATGTTACTCGTTTCTGTTCCTAACTGCCTTCAAAGACGCAGTGATTGTGTGATTTAAAAGTTACATTTCTTTCTTTTTTCTTAATGTTCAATAATTTAAATAAAAATCTGCGTCATCACATCATTTTTGCCTTAACGTAAAGACAAGGAATATTTTTTGGGGGGCTTTTCTTAAGAATTGATTCAAATATAACTGGCAGATTCAAGAGTTTTCTAAGGGAGTTTATCTCCCTTCAATATTGTGTTTCCCCAAAGGGTCTGGAGACATGTTCTTTTTGGTGGAATGTCTGACGGTGTTGGCATTGTAGATTTTTGGGTTTGAGAAAAATATTTCAATGTCATATTTTCCTTGGCAAGCAATTAGTATATCTGTTTTGGAAGGATAGTGTTCCTTTCAAGAGTATTACATTAAATCTAGTTGACCAATATTAAAATGACCATGTTTGGTATTTTGTCTCTCATACCATGAAGAATAGAAGATGACTGCTTTTTGGAGGTTTTAACTTCATTTTTAAAACATTCCTGTTTCCCTGGTAATATTTTGGACCTAGTTTTTGTGAAGAGTAGAGTCGTTACCTGAGCAACTATTTGACCACTGAGCACCTTATTTGGTCCCCAAGAGATGGTGAGATGCTTGTGATTAATCAATCAACGATCAATTTATCAATCTGAAAAGGCCACAAGTCTTTAGAACATTAAAAGTTCACACGAGTAGTTGAGTCAAAATCCTGAATAGTCCAATTTTTCCGTCCAATGATCAATTTTCACTTTTAATTTGGTTTTAGTATAATTTTTTAAATCTAATGTGTGGAACAAGATCAATTGAAAAGAGCACATATCCTTTTTTAATTGTTCATAAAAAATATTGACTTTGAGAGATCACTTTTGATGTAATTTTATCAAATTTTGCCTGTCCTAAAGCAAGATTCGAAAGACAACTTTTACATATAGTTTCTGACAAAGTACTTTGAAATTCAAAAATTCTTTTTGTGTGAAGTTATTCAGTAACAAAAGGGGTTTAGTATGTACAGTTGAAAAATGAAAAATAACTTTTCTTTTTTTGTGTTTGTAGTTCAGAACACCTGTCACAGTAGTATGTGTCAATACTGCTACCATGACCAATGTTTTAAAAACAATAAACAATCATTTAGTCTGTCACAAAGGTCACTTCATTTTCTAGACCTTCAACTTCATGTCTTCAAAATGGCATGACATTGAATTTCAGTTCCTGACAAGTTTCATCAAAATCAAACATCAAGTGTACACAATATCGATCTATGAATTATTTGCGTCAACACTGTCACCAACATTTCGGGGGTAAAAGAATATATGTGAAATTCAATCTTAGAATAGTTTAAAGTGTGTTAAGAACATGCTTATCATGATATGTGGTTTTCTGTGTTGAGGGATCATTTATCATTTTATTGTTCATTTACATCTAAGGATGTCAAAACTGCTACTGTCAATACTGCTTCCGCATAAAAAGTGGCAGTTTTGACATTTATGGTGGCAGTATTGACTATTTATTTCAAATTGGTTAATAGTAGTAACAGAAATTTGATGATTTGCTCTTATTGTATGTTTATATGTGGCCTTTATTAGACAGAATTAAGCACATATATTTTTGAGTGAATATACCCAAAATTAGTGTGAAAGGGTTGAAACTCATCTTGACAGGTAGCAGTATTGACACGAATAGTGATAGTATGGACAAGTTCATCAAATATTCAATAAATAAATTACCTGTCCTGAAAGAAATAAATGAAAATCTATTAGTTTTGAAATATTTTTAATGGGGATGATTTTCACTGGGTTTTTTTATTTGAAAGCCTGTTTGAATTTTTTTTTAAATGTGAAAAACATTTTGGTAGCAGTTATGACTAAAGTGGTGACAGTAGTTGACAATGCCTCAGATAATGCAAATAACAACTGGTTCCTGATCAAACTCAGGGGTTTCAATTTCATAAATTCCAATGTCATAAAAGAAGTCAAATTGAAAACATTAAAAAAGAAAATGTACCATTAATTGAGGGAAGATATCCTTCGTTATTGTTATAGCAGTAGCAGTATTGACATATCCGGTTGCAGTGAGCAGTGAACAATCTTAAATTTTCACTTCAATATGACATGAATAAAATAAATTTTCTGGTAAAACACCTTTTCTTGAGCTGAAATGTCTTTAGATGTTTGTTAAATTTTTGATAAATTTGTTTTCACACTCTTTGAAGCTTTTTTGTCATCTAACATAGTAGCAGTTGTGACATCCTTTTTATTAGAATTGACAAAATGTTTCCTTAATTAGTAATATATTTGTTGATGCCATTTATCTTGATAACAATTTTATGAAAGTACACAGCATACACATAGAATAATTAACCTGGTTTGTTACATGTAGGAATTATTATAGTTTGAAATTCTTGATAAAGGTATTAACAGTCTTAAATTCAACAATGGATTGTGGTCCTATCCATTCATCATCAGTTATAGCATCAGAAGCTAATGATCTTGAATTAGATGAGTTATACTCAAATGCTCACGATACAACAGAAGAGATCAGAAACTGCTCAGGTATATACATTATATACATATGTGAATGAGAATGTTTCATGTCACTAACAAAAAAGATAGTTGTAAGTCCATACCATGTCTGTCAATACTGCTACCATCGATTGTAATAATGTCAAAACAGATTCTGTCCAAATTGTTTCCAATGCCAATGTTTATAGTTTTAAACTTTAAACTGTTTTTGATGCATGTATGGGTTTATAGTTAGCTTTGATCTCATTCCAATGTGTTCAACCAAAAGGATAGTTGTGTTTGTCAATACTGCCACCGTGGTTGACAATACTGCTACCATGGATAGTATAAACAAAGAAAAGTAATGAAAAACACCTACTGTTCTAATTGTTCCTGTTGCAGATGTTTCATGGTTTTCAACTTTAAATTGTTTTTTTATATGTATTGGACTATTGGTTTAGTTGTGTTTTTATCTAGTTAACGGAAAGGATAATTGTGTTTGTCCATAGTTGTCAATACTGCTACCATCAACGATGAAAAGTAATGCAAAAAACTTGCTGTCAAATGTTACCAGTATGCTATTGAATGTATTTTGATATTCAACCATGTCACCGAGTTATGTTTAACTTATCACCGAATACTAGGCAATTATGAGGATTTGAACCCATAAAAGTCAAGACTGCCACCATTGAAGTCCATAATGCCACCAACTAGGTCCCTTTTTCATTGTAATGAAAAAAATATATAGTTGTAAAAGTGTATTGTGTTGTAATCAACAATGTGCTTTTGCTAATCTGTTATGAATTCAACATTTTCAGTTATCTTTCTTTTAATCATTTAGGATAAGTTTGAATGTCCAAACTGTTACCACTTCAGTCAATACTGCTACTGATGATATCAATCACTGTCACCTACACTAAATTGTTATTTTTTAAAACAAATAACCAGATATATTAATTTAACTATTTTAGAATATATATGATTAACAATAAGAATTATGACATATCAAATTTTATGAAAAAAGTGTTTTTTTCTGAAGATTGTTGAAAAGTTCAATCATTTCAAAATATTTTTTTCATAATTTGAACATAAAACTTTGATGAAAATAATGAATTACAAAAAATGATGATTTTTATTTATCCAAATTCAACAATTTGTTACTCTAAGTTAATCCCATAATCAAATATGCCTTTGATAAAGTTACATTTTTGGTAATTTTAGCATAAATTTCGGTAGCAGTATTGACATCTTAAAATAATGGCTGTCAAAGTTCTTTAAATTACATAATTAATAATTAGAGTTAAGCTTGCATGTTTCTTGGTAAGAATTTTCAATGTTCAATCAACAGAACATGGTAAAATAAAAAGAGTTTTATAATATTTTAAAATTCATTTTCTTATGTCCTAATAATTGGACTCTCCAGGATTTTGACTCAGTTTTTCACATATAAGTTCTTCTCTATTTCAAGTTTTGTTTAGCCGCAGTAGCACATTTTGTATTTTCAATTTTTCACTGATAATTGTACGTTATAACTAAATGTAAAATGCTAAATGTATTATTATAGTGTCAAAAATCTCATTACCGGTACACAAATGCAAACCAATCATCCATTATCAGAGAACAAATTATTAAGATTCACATAAAGTCCATTGGCAGACATTTTTTTGTGAACACCTTTAATTCATTTTGTGTAAGAAAAAGAAATCGCATTGCTGAACTTTACATTATATATTTGATTTATTACTGCTCTATTTAGTTTAAATTCATTGTCTTTCAATGCATCAACCAAACTTGTCTTAATTAGAGCAAATATTATTCTTCAAAGAATATAAATTTATATATTATTATTAATTTATAAATGGGGCCCTTTTGACTAGGGGTATGGGGCCCATTTGACTTTTTGATGCGGCCTTTTTGACTTTTTAGTCCGGCCCTTTTGACTAGGGGTTTGCGGCCCATTTGACTTTCTTGCGGCCCATTTGACTTTTCCATTTTGCGGCCCTTTTGTCATGCGGCCCTTTTGACCTGTTCCCCTTTCAATATATATATCCCCTTAAAAACGTGCTACTACCCCTTTCAAGCCATGGCAAAATATATGTACATTGCAAGATTCTGTAATAGAAATGTGTTAGTATCTGTCCAGAACAATATAACACTTATATCCCTTGGATTTTTAAAGTACCCTAAGAGGTTTTAAGAGTATAAATTTATTGCATCAGTGAGTAAGAATGTTTTTATTATATTTCCTTCCTTTTTACAAAGACATAATGATTTCAACAATAGGGTTATTTCTAGGCACAATGAAACCTATTTATAGGGAATAATTTCTCATCTTCAGCTTAGAATAACAAATCCATTCTATGACCTGTTAGCACCTGTTTCTTATCCTGATAATTCTTTCTTAGAAAACAGATTTTGGGTGTTGAATTTCAATTTCTGTAGTTATTCCTAACATAAAGAATTCCATTTCATGGATTTAAGATACCACTTTCTGTACATACACTGATATAGTGTAGTATCACTACATGTTTCAGTTGACAATATTCACAGCATGCCTCTCGAAAGAAGCTAGGACATTCTTTGTCTGGTATGTCCTGTCAATGAATGTTTTCAAGGTTGCCATAATTATATTCATTTTGTATCCTTTAAAGGGACAGTAGCACCTTTTCTTAAATTTTATTTCTTTAAATTTTCTAAATTCTCTTAAAAAATGCCAAATGTGTCATCTTTGTGGGATCAAGCATCGCATTTTACTCTACCCAATTATCCATAGTTTAAGAAGAAAGTAACAAGTATCTAGCGAAAACTCCTGGCAGCCATTTTGGTATGCAGATCTTTTAATCATTTGAGAAAGGCAATTGTATTTGATTATCTCAACCCAACTTGTAATGTTCATTTAAGAACTGCTTCTTTCAAATTTATAGAAACAGTTTCTTGCAATTTGTAATTATTGTTTTTGTTTTTGAAAGATGCCTTTCTGTATTTAAAGAAAAGCTTCTACAGTAGTTCATTTTTAGCTCATCTGGCCTGTAAGGCCCGATAGGCTTATGGCATGGCATGGTGTCCGGCGTCCGTCCGTCCATCCGTCCGTAAACTTTGTGGAATTTCGACTTCTTCTCCAGAGCCATATGGCCTAGAAAGCTGAAACTATGTGAACAGACTCCTTGGCTAGTGAGGATTATAAATTGTAGCTTTGGGCGCCCTGTGACCCCTAATAAGGGCCACACGGGCCACACCCTTAAAACCTATTTTCATCTTCTTCTCCAGAGCCATGAGGCCTAGAAATCTGAAATTTTGTGTACAGACTCCTTGACTAGTGAGGATGATGAATGTAGCTATATAAAAAAATAAAGTCAACAGGAACGTCCTTCAAATCTATTTTCATCTTCTCCTGAAATATAAGGCCTAGAAAGCTGAAACTTGTCGCCTATATACAGTGTTTAAAATATTGCCCGTCAGCCAGTCCTTGAACTGGCTACTTTTTGCCAGGACTGGTTACTTTTTGGTCAGGACTGGTAACTTTTTGGTCAGGACTGGTAACTTTTTGGTCAGGACTGGTCACTTTTCAATATTTTTCTTAAATTTCCCAAAGGAATTGACCAATGAATTTTCAGGACAGGCTAGATTTCCAATCTATTTTATACACTGCCATTACTTAATTTTATGATTGGTGACCCTGTGGCCTCTACAAAGGGGGAATCACATTGGCCCCACTCTACGTCAAAGTTGATGATGAAGCCTGATGAGCTACAGAGCCAATGGCTCTATTTTTAATGTTTATTCCACCATTCATTAAAAACTACACTATTATAAGAGTAGGCTGCTAAGTAATCAGTTGACATGGTTGAAAAAGACTCCTTAAGTAATTCTCACTGGTGAAAAAATCACGTTCACTTTCAAGGTCAAAGGTCAAGGTCACGACATATGTATTCACTCTAAGAATTCCTTGTAAACGCGATAACTTGAAATTTTTTTGTGCTATGAAGCTCTAACTTGGTATATATCATCCTTGGAAAAGTAAAAAACTTGGCTGCAATCCGTCAAAGGTCAAGGTCACAGCAAGGTCATGACGTAAGCATGTTTTAGCGAAAATGATTTATTTTAACTATGAACACTTTTAATCAATACATGATTGTTATACTCAATAAAAAATGAACACTGAACAGAGATAGCAAACTCACAGTATTACAGACATTTCAATTACATTTCTGACGAAAAGCCTAGACGGTTTCTCTCAGATTATATTTAACTCTGATATCATATTAGAACCTATATTATTAAATTTCATAAATTTTGAGTAACTGCATGTTGAGAAAGCATTATACTTATCAATATTATATGTTTTCTTAATGTCATTTATAATGGAGTTTAAATTTGGTGTTATTCCATATTGTTTGTTTTGAATAGGTTGTACTTAACAGTTGTGATTATCGTGTTCAGTACTCTGTTTCTGTTTTCAGGATATCCTAAGCAAATGTTTTGTTTGGACAGATCAATGTCAGCTTGGGTACATGTCTCTATCCATTCCTTCATTTTTTTCCATATATCTTTATAGGGCAATCTGTTTAGATGCATGACCCTAACGGGCTTCGTGCGATACCATTTTTATGTATGGTATCAAAACCACAATATGATATTGGCAACGTATCACTACGATTTTCGCAATTAAAGAAAAATCTTATATTGATTGGGGACTAGATATGAAATGCACAAGTCAAAAGGGCTGGATATTTCAACACAATTCGTAGTGCAATAAATTGCAACATGCAGCTGATTGATTCCTATAATATTCCAATGTATTGAATGAACAATACAAAAGATATTCTATTCTGATTTATTTGATTTATTATTTAATTGATAAAATGACTTAAAGATCTTTCCAGAAAATACCATAACTCCAAAAAAAAAAAATTGAATAAGTTTTGATAACATATATATCAAGTAATATCTTCTATATCTTTTCATACAGCCCAACACATACTAGTGTATATCTTTTCTTAATGTTAAGCATATAACTTGTGCCCTAGAACAAAATAACTTTAAGTCTAAAAATAGTTACTACCAAGTAACCAAGCTGTGTAATAATTGTTATAAAATGTTACTTAATTGTTACAAGTTGCAACAATACCTGTCAATCAATGTAAAAAAATAGTTTAGAGATTAAATATTGACTCTCATTAGTCCAAATGATAGGGGAAGCTACTGTGATAGATTTGGGTTCACCGTCGTGTGTTGGAATCGAGTGCATTTCGTTTTAGCTAAAATGGGCAACACGATGGCAAAAATGGTGAACACGAGGGCAACTCTAAGGTCACACAACCTCGTGTGGCCATCTCAGAGGCTTCGCGTGAGTTTCGGGTACCGGTATGTGTCGCGTGAAGTTTGAGACGAAGAATATACGAACGCTACGAGATGGCTACACGATGACCATACGATGGTCACGATGTCAACACGAAAGGTACACGAAGGGATAGGTTCGGGTGACCATCGGCCAATTCTTTGACATGCCAAAGATTTTTGGCTCATACACGAAGTATTTCCCGGAACTCCAAATAGACCCAAGACGATCATACGATGGCTCACGTAGGTCACACAGACATCCCGATTTAGAGCCGAAGTCGGAAAAAATGGAACTTATTGACATTCGTATGATGTCCGGGATGTTAGCTCTGGCAATGTGTGATACGGGCATTACAAAATCCCTTACATTTTGACTTGCTTCATGTTCAAATGTTTCTGAAATATCGTATGCATTTTGGACAAAATAATATCTATGATGTTTTGTAAAACATATGACCATGTACATGTAATTTCATGGTGGTTATTGGAAAAACACTAGCAACATGGTGTCAGGCAAAAAAGATTATTTTGTATATCCATTAGTTTAAAATCATGCGTAAGGTAACCCAAAGAAGGTTGAATTTAGTGAATTAGATGAACATTTTGTCTAGCCTTATATTCTTATACCAGTTATAAATAGTGTGTTTGCTAACAGGTTGAATAAGGCATACATGTATACCCTTCCATTTAAAAAAAAAATAATAGCAAGATTATCTAGGCAGTTCATTGACATGTTTTATGATGCATACTCTATTATGTATTATACACTCATGTTGTAAGAATGCAGGCTTCATGTTTATGTTGTAAACATTTCAAAGATATTGAATAGGGATTAACATAGCCTTTAACAAACGTAGGACAGATTGAATTGAATCATTGAAAGTAAGCAAATATATATCTATAGAATGAAAATGAAAGCCTTTACAATGTTATGTCTGAGTAAAATGAAAAATCTGTTCCTCACCATTGAATAGCTAAGATTCTTTTCAACTCTGAATAATTGATACTCAAATTTGAATATGAATAATTTTTATAGTTCATACAATCATATATATCATTTAGACACAGAAGGTGCAAATTATAGCTGTTACACTTTTCAGTTTACAACAAAATTATAAGGTCATGTTGCAAGAAGGGAAGTCCTTATAAGACCATATTGACACCAAAAATACCTTACATCAATTTTGCATCATTCATCATCACATCTTCACACTGTGTTTAGCAGACCATGAAAACAGTTATCGCCAGGTAGAAACCGGCAGTTTATAGTCGGGCTTTTCTGTGTTCGTGGTTTATGTATCATGGTTATTAACACAACTATTTTATTGACAAGGATCCATAAACTACAGGATACTAGGAAGCATATATTATAAAGAAAGCTAAGGTTTCAAATGTAGAGGCATTGTTGGTCTTTCTTCATGAGGTAGGTTCAACATTTTGACATTTTGTGGTATGCGGATACCTTAAATACTGTATTTTTTGTTGTCTGTATGTCGTACGTTATGTATGTCCTGATTAATACACAGCTGTTGACATTGTTAATGAGTTTGAATGGAATTTGTTTCAAGGTACATGTAACTGGGTCATTTGGTATGAATTATATATGAAGGCATGTTTTCAATACTGTGAACTGTAAGGAGTATGGTACCTGACAAGTATGTCAATCTTGTATTCATTTTATGATAAACAACAGTGTTTTTCTTAATGTGGTTTGAAAAAAGGAAGGAACTCAATCAGTCAGAGATATATATTGATACGTCTCTGATCAATCAATAGTGTAGTGTGTGACCTAGAATATAACAATGTTACATTACATCAGTTATTGATTGTCATCTCTAAAATGAAATAAAAGGTCACTTAAGGTTTCATTTCATTGTCAAAATGTCATTGTCAGAAACTGATTGCATTGGTATTTAGGATCTCTCTTAGTGTAAGTATAAGTGTAGGTGTGTCAACCAAAATCATGTTATTGTTTGAAAAAGACAGACCTCTATTGTACCTTAGATCAGCTGTCTGTTACTTCAAGAGTGTTCTCTATCACAATAAAGGTTAAAAAACATTTGTGGCATTTTGGTATTTATTCTTGAAATTACATATATGCTAGCACAGTTTATTTATTTAATTTAAAAGTGTTATTGTATTGATTGTGAGATTGTCACAGATGGATGAATGCTTCATAAACAAAGTTTGAATAAAGATGATGAATAGAATTATGAAAATAATTAAATCATATTATGAAAACCAACTAGAATTTTAGCTTATTAGGCATGAACAGCTTATGGCATGGCATTATGTCTGTCACCCATCAATCTCTCTAGCAAACATTTGTTATTTTTACCGCGTCAATCGAAATACTTTCTCTAGATATTTGAAAGCTTGTGTACATGTATCTCGGCTCTGTGGCCCACAATATGGGACATTATGGGGCACACATAAAACATCTATTTCTATCTTCTTCAGAACCGAAAGTCATAGAAAGTTGATTTTTGTATGTACAAACTTCCTTACCACTGGAGATAATGAATATTTACCTTTATTGCAGAGCAAAATGAAGTCTGAAGTTCCTCGAAACTTCTCGTGGGTGGAGCCAGACCTCCTGTGTGGACTGGGCTACCCTGATAGAGCTGAGCACGTTCAGTACCTGGTGGAACACAACGTGGGCATACTGGTCAACCTGACCCAGGACAGGACTCCTCCCACTCACATGTTTCCAGGTGAACATATACTTTTTATGTTTATAAAGAGAAGACTAAGGATGCGCGTTATTATCGATATATCAGAATTTTGCAATACAGTAACGACATGAAATACATCGGTACACACGTCTGAAAATATCCAATATATCGAACACTTTAAATCTATCTTAAATTGCCCAAAATCACACCAAATAAACATGATTTATGGAAAGTTCGCAACAAAGTGTGAAGTTGTTTTGTGAAAATAGCTCAAATATGTATACAGATCATAAAGAGTGATAGAAAAAATATCCCTTTCCAAAATGGCTCATGGTTGAGCAATGCATCGTTGTTGATGCTCATATGTAGACAAGATAGCATGCGAAATCTTGAATTTGAAAAGTACCATATATTGCAATACGTTTGCAATATGTTTTCTTGTATCGGAATATATTGCAATACAGAAATGAATAACGATACCCATCCTTAGAAAAGACTACCATGCAATAAAATATTAAAACTGATAATGGTTAATAAAATATGATAAAATCATGAAACCATTCTTTTTGACATCATATTGCATCATGAAATTGTAAACAACATATTATCATGATCATTATTGAGTAAAACTGCATGAACATATAAAAGAGTAACATGCTCTTTATATCGAGAATTGAGTGTAATAGGATGAAATGGTTAGTAAGATCCCATTAACATAGATTTGACAAGTGATCAAGTAATAGATAAGTGATATATCAGATGAATGAAATTCAATTATTTGGAGGAATGATATTACATCACTGAGCATATTTGTATCCTCAAAGCTCCAACATTACCCTGATGTCAGTCTAGGTTTAGCTGTGTATAGCTACTGACTCATAGTATCATAGCACAACCTGCCTCTTGTCCAGGGACTGCAACCAATCCTCAACTTAGAGGCTTTTCATTGGCTGGTCATTTCTTGATGATTTATTTCAACCCCCAAAGGAATAAGCTATTAAGGTCATCCAGATACAAACATTGCCCTTAGTAAGAGAGACATCTTCAATGACTAGAACATATGCTTTTGTAATTACTTGATCCAAGACTTCTGTGAAAGAGTCAGCCACTCTTCCATTAGAACTAGAGATGACTTGCAATGATGTTTTAGAGAAACATCTTTCAACCAAACAAATAGATAAGCTTTCATACTTACTGTGTCACATTTTCGTTAATCTTCTGCCCAGTAAGTAGTTCTACCCATTGTAACCCTATGATACAACTTGATAGTTGTGTAGATGAATAGTGACATCAAGCAGCTTTCAATGTGGTTACTCATCCTCATCTCTCTTTCTTTTACTCCCACAGACTTGAAGGTCATCAGAATCGGTGTGAAGGATTTTGGACTCCCCTCATTGGATCACATTCATGAGTTTTTAGACATCATCCATCAGGCTAAACATATGCAGAAGGTAGGAGAAGTCTAACTCTTGTATGTGTTGTTATTAGTGAGAGATTATAGTCTTATTGTGTTCTCATATGAGCTTGTCTTTCACTGTGTCCTTGTCATATTCAGATATGCAACTTTATTGAATTTGCTTTGAAATATCCTACTCATCAAAATGATGCTATGACATTGTGGTATTGGTGGGTATGGTAAAATTGATTTATGCTTTCTCAAACCTCAACTCATTACCAAAGTGTCATGCATTTGTCATTTATTGATCTTGATTAACATGTCCATCATGAAAGTTAACTGAAAAATGCTCAGGTAAAGTCAGTTTTTTTATGTCATTAGAACCCCATTTTGGGGGTGTATTAAAATGTTCAAACTTTCTTTAAATCATTTGATACGGCTTTTACTCTGAGACATGAAGAATAGAGTCACTAGTTCTTAAGATATATGCGATAGAAAATAGGACATTACACTTTTCACTGAGTCTAAACTTTTGTCTTGTAGTATATTTCTGTTCTGTTGGTAACCTATATCTGTTAACTGCTGACATATCTGCTTGCTTGCTTGCTTATGTTTAACTTTGCAATAATAATCTGAAATTTCCTTAAAACCCTTTTAAAAAAGACAGTACTTTCTGAGAGCTTAAGAGCTGGCACAGAAAGGATGATTGACTGAAGCAAGGCTTGAAATAACAAGTTATACTCTGCACTAAAAATTGCAAACATTTTCTATTCTGCTCCAATCTGATTTCAATGGACCAAATGCTAGCTTGAGGTCTGACTGCAGCCTCATAAGTGGCATGTTTTGGTACCAGTGTAGTACATGACAAATCAACTCATTGCGTTTAGAAGACACCTAGTGGCTATTATTGAAAGCTTTGTTAACAAGAGTTACCTACCCCTAGCAAATGACATCGTAGGCTTTTGTCAGAGGACTTGTGATTGGTTAGCTAAGCTTACATAAACATACAACCAACAGGGCTGTGGTCAGACATTGTGGAGGAAAACACTCAAATAAACATTTATATACTTCCTCTATACTGGGTTGATCTTAATGAAACTGCTTCTGCTCTGTCTGTAGGCTGTGGCTGTCCACTGTAACATGGGTAAAGGACGCACTGGCACTTTCCTAGCCTGCTATCTTCTGGCACATCACAAAATGGACGCTCCATCTGCCATAGCTAACATCAGGAGGAGTCGACCTGGTTCTGTACAGACTGCTGGTCAAAGAGACATAGTGCATGCATTTCAGGAAGAACTTAGAACAAGAAATACTGCTGTCACATAGTGATATTTTACCATAATTGGATATAAATGTCGACATTATGCTCTTCTTGTTACAAGAGATCAATTCAGATTCATTTGTGATGTCTGTAAAGGTTGTCAGCCAATGTTCCTCAAAGTCTTTATGTCATCAATTGTCTGCAGAGATTGCTTGTCAAAGAAATATTACTCTTGCCTTCCAAGAGGAACTTAACATGAGAGATTCTACTATCACATACAGTGTATCCCTAGCAAACGGGGCTAGAAAGTTTTCAAAGTAGCTAGCCAAAAAGAAAAATTACTAGCCCAAGTAAGTAAAGATAAATAATGTTTTCTGACATTCATTGTTTTAAAATTTCAACTAGCATCGGGCTACTAGGCTAGTGGTTATTTAGGACACTGATCACATATACACTGTATAGTCTTTTCTTACATAACATGGATAACATGAATCTGAACTTTATTGTCTCGCCTGTATAAGTTAATATGCAGCGACAGTAGGACAAGGTTGAAATCTGCCTTCACATTGTCATATTTTTACCATAATTGTAAAACAAATTTACCCTTGGGATAATAAAACCATTATCTTATCTTATCTTAAGACTTATCTTATCTAATCTTATCTTATCTTATCTTATCTTATCTTATCTTATCTTATCTTATCTTATCTTATCTTATCTTATCTTATCTTATCTTATCTTATCTTATCTTATCTTATCTTATCTTATCTTATCTTATCTTATCTTATCTTATTTTATCTTATTTATTTTCCATATTTTGAGTTACAGGCATACAATTATCAGCAAACAGTTTGATACAGTTCATAGAAATAAATAGTGTATAATTTCACAGATAATATAATTTTAACTTAACAATAGGTGCACGTTGACAAATTTATGTGTTCTTTTTGTGCTGAACAAATCAAATAACAAAAATATATTGCAAAAACTGTGAAGCAGAAACTGATTGTTTGGGATTATGAAAACAATTCTTATCATACTGGCATATCATATAGTAGCAGATATACATACAGATTTGCTATACTGGAATAAAGGACACTAATTCATTCAGTTTTATGCATATGCTTACAATAATACATAGTTACATACATGATAGGAATATAACTTGATATAGGCTTACTTGATAAGAATATGATATTCTGAATATGAATACAAAAACAATTGATACGAATAGAAATGTAAACAGTTATTTGGGTTAAAATATTATCTTTGTAATACTTTAAGATTTGAAATTTTCATTGATATCAATCACTTAAACTGTCAATGATAAAGAGGTGTTTTTCGATATCATTGACTAGAATCGTCTAACTTTCATTTTTAGAAAAGTAGAAAAAGCTATTTTGAATGTGACAAACATAGAATAAATCAGTGTTAATATGCAGATACAGCATATGCATATTAATTAATATATGGGCTAATGCAACAGTTGTACTAACAGAAGCCAAACCTTGTAGATAGTTTCTTATGGATCTCTAACACCACTCTTACATAAGGATAGAGCACTTTTAAGAGGTAAGTTTTATTCTTCTGTCTTGTTACTGTTGACAATTGACATCAATGTACATTTCTGAATCTTAGAGGTTTATTGTATATTTCAGTCAGATATGCCCTTATAAACATCAATCAAGTAGTGTGCTATTTAGTTGTCATTTCACTTTTCTGTTTTGCTTTGACAACTTGTCATTCGATGCTACTCTAAATTTCAATCAGTATTCACTGTAGAATGTAGCACCATGCTCAGAACTCAAGCAATTTTAAAAATATTTTTCTGTTTTATATTTGTTTTATTCAAATCAGCTTTTAACAACAAAGTATAACAATGTATTTCAGGTTATGAGGTATATAAGGCCTGATACACTCACTTCACTGCTAGCTAGGCAAAAGAACGTAGCCATTGCTTTCTGCCTAACACTAATATAAAGATCTTTGGAATTTGATTTAATAAAATATGCTTATCTATGTTTTTTTAGGCAGCAGCTGTCATCAACAGTAACCAAACAGTGTGGTCAATATTTTGTGCATGCTTTTTTGTGGAATTTCATGGAATGTCAGTAGAGTCGTCAGTAAGCCGAGTATCAAAGGACTCAGGGGTTTCTTTCACTTCAGAGATGTTGCAGGTTGTTCAGAAAAGCCAAAAGAAGAAGCCTAAGGTAAGTTTGACTGTCAATTACCAGAAGCTTGGACATTAAAAAAACTATATTTTTAGCGATAATTTGTATTGTTAATTTTGAGAGAAAGGTTAATAATGTTTACAGAATTCCAATTTTTTCAATGTTTTTTCTTTATGTTTTAACAGTTGGTTAAGTTCTTTCATATGATACTTTAAATGATATTGGTCTCTGAAAGTGATGAGACAATTAAATGACTTCATTATACTAAAATTTTAGATTAGTAAAGTATTTTTTTTTGGTATCAAAACAATACCTGTATATACTGTTTGGTTATTTATGTTATTTATTTATTTAATAACATAATTGTATAATGAGTCAAGCCTTTTTGAAAAGGCATTTCAAATCTGTTAATGTAGATAATTAAAACTCTATTTATTAGGACTGTGTTCCCAATAGCAGTTGAATAAATAACAACAAATTCCCATTTCAGATTCCATCAAGATTTTCCTGGGTTGTTGATGGGTTATTAAGTGGCCTTGCATCCACTCAAAACAGGACTGACTTGACCTATCTGGTTAAAAGCAACGTTGGATATCTTGTTGATTTGAGACGAGATGGGGATCCAGAAGTTGATGATTGTCCTGGTATGTACCTAATATGATTTCTATAATATATAGCTCTTACATTCAAAATGTGCTTACACAGTCAGTGACTTTGGAAATCATTTTATTTAAAGTGACAGTCCTATTGGGTATTTTTGGGGGAAAACAAATTTAGGAGGACTTTATTATTTAAACATATATTATGAATATAACATGATTATTTCACAATTAATTTTAGATATGTTATTGAGGTTAACATTTCAGCTGTTCAAGGTTTCAATTTTTTTAAAAAGAATAGAGCGTATAACATCAAAAAGAAAACTTTGTGAAATGAAGCCAAACATTGGAGCTACGGATGTGGAATGAATTACTGTATGGAATTACAATGACATTGAAACTCAGATTATAAACCTTTAGTGACGTCACTCCATTGTTCTTTGAGGACTTTATATATTTTAATTTCCTTCTGACTTGTACAACAAGGGAATTATTCCAGTAATGTCCCTCGGATGCAGGTTATTATCAACATAATCGCCATGCAAGGCAGAATATTATTATAATATATCCCTCTTCAAATAATTATTTCGGACTGATGTAATTTATGATTTTGGTTAAAGTCAAAGTGTCACTTTCTGAAAAATATCACAAATGTAATTTTGACACTGCAAATGTTTTGGATATATGCCCTCTCAAACCCGCAGAGTTTCCACTGACGAACGCTAAACCACTGAGCTATTATGACAGTGCTGACAATCGTCTTTTGTTAGGTCCTCTTATAACAAAGGTCTTAATTTGGGTTTTTGGATATTTTACTGCCGCCCCGGTTATTTCAAGTCCTTTCACGTTATCGGTCATATCAATGTTATTATAACTATTTGGCGGTTTATAAAATAGATAACACATAGTCCGTGGGCATTATCAATAATAAAGGATGTTTGCCCTCGTGATTTGCCCGTGGGCAAATCCCGCGCGCAAACATCCTTTATTATTGATAATGCCCGTGGACTATGTGTTATCCATAACATAGACTATCGCTATTGCAATATCCCCTTGGAGGTCAATATAGTCACTCCTATTTAGAAGTGGGTTCTAGTCAAAAAGGCCGCATGACAAAAAGGCTTCAAAACGGAAAAGTCAAATGGGCTGCAAGAAAGTCAAAAGGGCCGCACCAAAAAGTAAAAAAGGCCGCACCAAAAAGTAAAAAGGGCCCCATTCCCCTAGTCAAATCTCATTCATTGAAACTGCTGGTGTATCATTTTTGTGTGAACGCATTTAATTATTTGAGGTTGAGATTTGAGGTGCATAGCTGAATCTGGGTTCAAAATTGTTTGGCCGCAACAATCCAAAGAATCCCACAAGGCAAGCCGCCCAAAAAGCAATATCCTCTAGACACCGCAGATTCAACTTGCCTTGTATTAAGAGTAATATAGCTGGGGTGATAGGCTCCACACATGACTGACTAGCACCTTTGATTCTCTTCAGCCCTATTAGAGTCTGTTTAACCCCCCATTGATCACCCCCCATTGATCAGACACTGGACTGGGCAATCCTTGTGCTCTGTGTAGTTGTGTTACTATATTCAAGTAACAGACAATAGATCCATAGGACAAACTTTTCTCCTCTGCTAAATAAGCTATATACAACTCAACAAGTTCTGGCTGCAACGGCACTTCATTGACTTGCAGGATAGCACAAAATGTTTTGTATGTCTTCAAATGTGTGGAGTATACCCTCTTTGTGGAGTCTGCCCAGGCCGCTGATTTGTACTTCAAAGCAGCTGCACGGATTCTCTTCAACCTGGCACTTCCATTTGGACCTGATAAAAACACAAGACATATGCTGACACATTTCATTTAGCGATAAACTGCCACATGCAAGATTTGGCATACATTCGTACAGTCTAGAGAACCCCCCATCCTCATGGAGCCTAGACGCTGCATCAGCCCTGTTATTCTTTTTGCCGGGTATATGAACTGCAGTTAAGGCAAAATTATACTTGATTTTTAACCAAAAAAGTCCCTTCAAGAATGTCATTGTCTGTTTACTTTTGCAAGACCCTTTATTGATCCATGCACGAGCTGAGACATTGTCTGTATAGACCACTACTTGTTTATTTTTCCAAACTTTTGACCATCTATAAGCAGCTGCCACAATAACTATGGTCTCTTTTTCATTAATATGATGATTCTGCAAGCTTGGAAAATCTGTAGACCAGTTAATATAAAAATAATCCCCATCATGACATGCTCCACAGCCTTGATCAGAAGCATCTGAATACACATATTTCACATCTCTAAGGTCTTTTATCCTTACAGTTCCATTAAAACTCTTTAGAAATGTTTGCCACCATGCCAAGTCTGTCATGAAGTCTTTAGATAGGATGATTTTGTGAGATCTGCACTTGACACTATCTTTCAGGGATAACATTTGACGTAAAAATGTCTGCCCACCTGAGACCACTTGGCATGCCCAATTAAGCCTACCTATCAATACTTCTAACTGCTTCTTGCTTGCCCTCTTTCTGTGATAAATTCCTCTATCATTTCAGCAAAAGTTTTTAACTTGTCATTTGGCAAACTAAGGGTAAAGGTACAAGTGTCAATATCTACACCAAGAAATTGGAGCTTCTGGGAAGGTCCTTCCACTTTAGACCAGTTGATCTGAAATCCTAACTTGCGTAAGAGGCGTAAAAGTAACTTCTGGCCATTCAAGCATGTAGTACTATCACTTGAAATAACTAAGAAATCATCTAGGTACGCAATGACAACTATCTTATAAAGTGACAACATGGTGGCACAAACAGCATCACTCAACGTCTGAAACACCTGTGGGCTCTTTGCACATCCAAAGGGTAGTTTTGTATCCAATGTTGAACTCCATGTCGGGAGCATATTTTTCTTCCCAAATGAAGTCAACAATTTTCAAGTGTTTGTTTTTTGCTAGCTCACCTCGCAAAAGCCCAGTTTGATTCACACTCGGACGCTCATCCACGTTTCATTCGACCTGTCTTCCAACGGAAGTTTGCTCCCGGAGATTTGTAGGGGAAGGGAGGTAACTCTCCTCTTCATAATTTGATAGCTTGCGCTTTTCCAGTTCAATTTCTTTCTTTAATTCCACCGTCTTTCTTTCCAATTTCAACATTTCTAATTCCTTTTCTAATTCTAGACAAGTCTTCTTAAGATCATTTTCCAGTTTCGGTTTAGGCGCCGAGATGAAACTGTCTTCCCCGCCAACAGGCCCGTCGCATGTTAACAGCGTGCGATTCAAAAGCGGCGAATCTTCCTTCTGGACATCCTGCTCCCATGCAATTAACGACTTCAGATGACCTCCCGCACCTTTCCTTCTGGTTTCTCGGACATTTTCACTAAAATATGACAATAAAAACTTTACTGCATAGCGTTGCGACGTGAAGCTGTCTGCTGCGGCTGCCAGTTAGCCATGACACAAAGAGGATAACTGCGCATGCGCTTGTACAAAGGGAGATAAACGCAACTCCTAAAAAATAATTCACAGAATGAATTAAATCCTAAAATGCTATGTTTATATTTCAATTGCTGTTTTGGACTTACCTGGTAAAAACATTGTCTTGCAATTGGAAACGTTCATTTTTGTTTTTGTTAATCTCTTTATTTACCTCAAAACTTAAGCACAAATGTTTCCTTATGCATTGTATATTTGTAGGCCTGGTGACGGTCACCCTGAGACTGCCCTGGTCAGGATGCCCAGACATTGAACAGGTTGTGGAGTTCCTTGCCCTGGTAGACCTGGCAAAGTCTGAAAGCAAGGTACTGAAAATTGCAGATAATCATTTTATAGACTATTTTTCATTCATTTTGATCTTTAAGAAAAATATTTGTTGGATGATGCATTTTATGAAACCAAGATTCAAGATTGTCTCATTTTCTAACTGTCATTTCATGAAGGCAGTTTACTTATTATGTATAAGGTATTATGTATCATTGAACAAATCATTATTTGAAGTGTAAGCTAATGAAAATAAAAGTTGTCAAAATAAATAAGTGATTTTCATAATCAATTACCATATTCACTATTAATTTGAGACCTTCAAACATGTATACCATAATCCATTATAATAAGGACATTGTAAATTCTGAAATTACATTCTCCTAAATTGAATTTCACTTTGAATTAGGAGATAAACTTAGTGTGTTTGAAAATCAGAAATATGTTATATTGGATTGATAGCAAGTAAACTTTAAATTGAAACAGAACGCCCAGCTGCGTGTGGCGCTGATTGACCACTAAAACTTCTTATTTTGAAGAAAATACTTTATCTACCTCGAACGATTTGGTCATCTCTCCGTAAACAAACGAAAATAAAATATGTGAATAACTTTTTAAAAACTTCAATCTCAGTAAACAGAAGAATACCAGCTCTAAAATTGACAGTTGCGTGTATCAATGCGCGGTGAAGTGGCCTCAAAATCAGAGGTCATTCAATCCAAAATTTATCCTTGTTTGATTTTCCAGGAGAACCAATCAGAATCTAGTAATCATCACATTCACTTTGAGTATGTCATCTGCAGGCTGTGGCAGTGCAATGTTCCGACGGTCTAGGTGCAACAGGAACCATGTTAGCATGTTATCTGGTTCAAAGAGCGGCTCACTCTGCACAGGAAGCTGTTGAGAAGATTCGTCACCTTCGACCTGGCTCAGTTGGGTCAAGGTCATTTGAAGTTCTCATAGCTGAGTACGAGACTTTCAGGAGGAAAGTAAGTACTGACAATTGTCGATTTAGAATTGTTGTGATTGTTTACTTATGACAACTAAGAAACTGGTAACAAGTACATTAAAGAGACTGGTTTATGGTCATCTTCCTACCAGAAACCCATCTTACTACGCAAAGCCTAAAAAGCCAGTTTCCGGACTGTCAGTTTTATGCCTTGCTGCGGACCCTTGAGATTTTTGTGCTTGCTCTCTTATGCAAACATTATTAGAGAAAAAGATATGCAAATAAACAGCAAATTATTGGCGTAAATTAACCTCTGGAATAACCTTTGCCCTCTCTCTTCGTTCTCTGAACGTACCTGCAGAAGTCTAGATAAAATATAGAGAAAAAACTAAGTCATAATTACCATTAGTGGTATGCCTCTCTCCTCCTCTTCCCTGGAGTTAGCTCCCTTTGCCCGCATGTGGTCTGACAGCCTCATATTCTCTTCTGCGCTCGTACTATGAACAAGGTCACCTCAGAAGTCTAGGAATCTTCTCAAGTTTCCCTTGTTTTTCCAGTGCAGTTCTTGAATTGTGGTACGTGGTATCGACATTGGGTCTGTTATCAGACAATCGCATTCGTTTTTTGTGTGAATTTTTTGTGTTTTTGTGTGACTTGAAAATTTTTTTCTGTGACTGTCGGCGTTTGTGAAGTTACTGTGTTTCCATCATGTCCCAACGTAAATGTGTGTCGTGTCAACGTTTCATGTCTGATAAGGATCCTCACTCATCTTGTGCTAACTGTGATGTTAAACCTATTTGTTTCCCCGACTCGCGTTGCCTTCTCTGTAGAGATTTAGACGATGAAACGTGGTCAAAATTATGTGAGATGCGTGGCAAGAAACGTAAAGAATCTAATACTCCCGTTTCTCCCGTTGTTACCTTGGATAATGAGCAATCCCTACCTTCTCAAATTCCTCCTTCGGGCACGGTCGCTGATTCTTCCAATCAAACACTCGATCTCACGGCTTTTCTCTCATCTTTTAAGCAAGACATGTTTAACACCCTCCAATCTTCTCTCAAGGATATGGATCGGCGCAATAACGAAAAAATTTCCAATCTTAAGAAATCTTTCAAGTCCCTATCTCACTCAAGTTCAGTTAAAGATGATTCCTCTCGCAAGTCCTCTTCTAACTCTGATGCCAAACGGGGCAAAGTTAAGTCTAAGCGGGTCGCCGACTCTTTGAGTGATGGGTCGGGTGTCACGGCGGGTGATACGGCTAAAAGGCAATGTTTACCTTCTAAGGGCTTGCCGGTGTTAGCGGGTCGTGGTGACCCCGTAAAATCTCTCCCCCTTCCTGGCGGCTCATCTGTCACAGGTCGGGATGAGGTTCACGTTGTTGACGCCGTCAACCTGTTCCCTCCCACCCATGGGTTGGTTCAGGCCGGGTCACTCGTGCAGAACGGCAAGTCCGTTAATGGCTCTAGTGCCACGGTGACCAAGTCCAACCAGGACACCGTTGACACGGCCGGCACGGGTGATTTGGCCCTAGACCAGCTGCCGACTCGGCTTACCCCGGGCGGCACGGACCACTTGATTGATCCGACAGCCGTTGGAACGGCTTACGGCGATAACAAGTTCAAACCGGCTGACTTTGTGGATACGTCTAACCCGCCGATAATTCCGATTATCACCGATACGGAGACAGACAACAAGCTTTCAGCGGATGTAAAACTGGATTCCCATGAAGGCATTTTGATTATTCCGTCGGCTGACAGCTCGGAACCGGACTTAGTCCCTGAGTGGTCCTTCGTGGACAAGATTGACTTTTTGTATAAACTCAAGCCGTGTACGCTTCCTACTTCGCTCGAGCAGGAGGAGGTACAGCCCATACCAGAGGAACTCGGTTCCACGGGAAATTTGCCGCCTAAGAGGGCACCCAAACGGACTCTTCCTCATTCAACAGTTGTCAAGGCAGCGTTGGACTCCGTTAACTCAAACTTAACCAAGGCTAAGGACGCTTCCTCTCTGCCTAGAATGGCTCTTAAGCAAGCTTATGTCATCCATGACCGTGCCTTCCCCGCTTCGGCGCCAGACATCGACCGGGATTTTTCACGGCTGAACTCCAGGCCCCTGTTACGATCCCAGGGTGACAAGATTTCCTTATCCCGTAAGGACATCAAGGAGATTGATCTAACGGCAAGGAACTCGGTGGACATTTTATCTTATATTAACTGGTTTGCGGCGGGAGTCCGTCAGCTTCTTCCCCCCACCTTCCAGGACTACAAGGGTATCAAGCCGCAAACTCTTACAGTTATGAACGCGGAGGAGGTTGCTCTCGCCCATTCGTTTCTTGACGTAATCTATCACGCCGTTGGAGATGCTACTCAGGCACAGATTGCCACCGTTGGACGGTTAACGGCTATAGAAAGAACACAACTGCTTGGATCAGTCAGGAATCTCCCTCAAGATTCGAAGGAGGATCTCTTCCAACAGCCGGTTAACTCCGAATCGATCTTCAACGGTCAATGCTCACAAGCCATTGCTACCCAGGACGCTCAGTCCAACAGGATGCTCAACCAGCAACTTGCGGCGGCTCTCCTAGCCCAGACTAGGCAACGTAACTCTTTCAGAGGAGGAAATGTCACTAACAAGAGAGGCTCCTTTCCTTCACCCCGACCCCCCCTCCACCGTTCAGCTTTCGACCGAGCCAACCCTCAGTTCAGGAAGTCTCGTCCCAACGACTCTCAGAATGGTACCCCCAGAGATTCCCGGGATTCCCAGCCCAGAGGGAATTTTCGTGCCAGAGGAGGTCGCGGAGCCAGAGGCTCGTACGGTCGCCGTTGACTCGGTTCCCAACACTACTCCAAAACCTTACGATCTCGCTATGCCCATGGACTTCGATTTGGACTTCGATTTTGTGACACCAGTCGTTCCCTCGCCTGTCGGGGGACGTCTGCAACAGTATTCTCGGAACTGGACACAGATCACCCAAGACAACTGGATTCGCTCCGTAGTCACCGACGGGTATCAGTTACAATTCCAGACGCGGCCACCCCTAGCTTCTCACCCGATAGGAAAAAGATTCACCTTACAGGAGGCCCGTCTGGAGGCAGCTCTACTTGCAGTAGACCAGTTATTGCTGAAGGAGGCAATTACCGAGCTTCCCCCTCACGATCTCTCTCGGGGGTTTTACTCTCCAGTGTTTTTAGTCCCCAAGCGGGACTCGGGAGAGATGAGAATGATCATAGACCTAAAGATTCTCAACAAGGACTTCTTGTGCAGCCCGCCCAAGTTTACCATGGAATCACTAAAAAATGTCAGGAAACTAGTGCTACCCAACAGCCAATTTGTCAGCCTAGACCTCAAGGATGCCTATCTCCACGTCCCAATCCATCCTCACTCGCGGAAGTATCTCAGGTTCGGAATCAACGGAAGAAGGTTTCAATTCCGCGTTCTTCCTTTCGGCGTTTCCATAGCCCCATGGCTTTTTACGATGGTGATGAAACCAGTGCTTCATTTCCTCCATCTAAGGAACATCGCTATTCACGGATACTTAGACGATTTTCTGGCAAGACATACGTCCACAGCTCTTCTTATCAAACAAAGAGACTTTGTAATCCATGTGTTCACCCATCTAGGTTGGTTAGTGCACCCAGACAAGTCGGAACTTACACCTACTTCCAGGATCAAGTTTCTAGGAGCGATTCTGGATGCGAGGAGTTACCATATCTTTCCAGTGGAGGACCGATGGCGACTAACTCAGAATCTTATAATTTCCCTTCTGGACTCACGAACAGCTTCATTAAGGAAATGGATGTCTCTGCTGGGGTTTCTAACTTCAATCCAATCGTTCACCTTCAGAGGCAGGTTGAATCTTCGCCACACTCAAGTTTGGATAAATGCCAACAGAGTTCTAGACTTGGATTCCGTGATAGTTTGTCCTCCCCACGTTTGTCAAGAGCTACAATGGTGGACTCGGGAATTCAATGTGCTCTCGGGGACTCGTATGACGGATCCTCCCCCCAAGTTCACGATCTTCACAGACGCCTCCCGCGAGGGATGGGGAGCGCACCTGGACAGATATCAAGCACAGGGGACATGGTCAACTCAGGAGACCTCACTACACATAAACGCTCTGGAGTTGCTAGCGGTAATCAAGGCAGTCAGTATCTGGTGGCGCCCCCTCTACAAGTCGAGCGTCATGATCGCTACGGACAATGCTACGGTGGTGTCCTACATAAACAAACAAGGCGGAACAAGATCAACAAGTCTCATGGAGTTAACTCGCCGTCTGTTTGCCATGGTGGATCAGTTCAAGATAGTTCTCAGAGCAAGACACATTCCGGAAAGACTGAATGTTCTCGCGGACTCCTTGTCCAGGAAAGGCCAAGTAATTCCAACGGAATGGACTCTCCACAGGGAAGCCTTCCAGCTATTGATCGACAGATGGGAGTATCCATCAATAGACTTGTTTGCCACAGCTCAGAACTTTCGCATTCCCACCTACGTGAGTCCCATCCCAGACCCTCAAGCCTGGGCAGTAGACGCGTTATCGATATCGTGGGAAGGCATGATAGCCTACGCGTTTCCTCCGATCAAGATTATCCCAGACGTTCTAGCAAAGATCGCAATTCAGGATTGTGTAGTGTATCTGGTAGCTCCAGCTTGGCCAACCAGGACGTGGTTTCCAAACCTAATAGATCTGTTGACGGACGTTCCCCTCCAGCTACCTCACTGGACAGATCTCCTCACTCAACCACTCTCGAAGAGAACTCACGGCAATATCACCACGTTGAATCTGCACGTTTGGAGGCTATCGAGCAATCCCTTAAGAAGCAAGGGTTTGGCCATGAATCATCAAGAGCTATTGTCCAGTCTATCAGGCCATCTACTTCCAGACTCTACGATGCCAAGTGGAGAATCTTCACTTCTTGGAGAGAGCGGAACGATCTTTTAGCTCATGACATTACGATCCCTATGATCGCCGATTTTTTACTTTTTCTGAGGAAAAGCAAGAAACTGAAACATGGGACCATTGAGGGATACAAGTCAGCTATTGCTTCCGTTTGTGATCTGCAAGGACTTTCGATAGGCACAGACCAATCTCTGCATAGACTTCTCAGATCGTTTCAGATAAAGGACATGACATCTCCATCTATCTTCCCGAAGTGGGATCTCTGTTTAGTACTTCAGTCGCTCTTGAAAGCTCCTTATGAACCTCTTAACTCTACTTCACTGAAATTCCTATCCTTCAAGACCGCTTTTTTGCTTGCCTTCGCCTCGGCGGCTAGGGTGTCAGAGTTACACGCTATCGACAATGGATCTGTTAGATTTTCGGACGGTTATAAGGACGTTACTTGCAGAGCTCTACCCGAATTTTTAGCAAAAAATCAATCTGCGGCCTCAGGGCCTCTAGGAGCAAGGACTTACAGAATTCCAGCGTTACCGTCTTCGAATTCTCGTTCAGACAGAGAAAGACTCTTGTGTCCTGTAAGAGCGTTGAGATGGTATCTCGAGAGAACAGCACCATTCAGACGCAAGAGAAGGAGGTTATTTCTTTCCTGCAAAACTGCGATGGACTCAGAAATTTCCAAAAATACTATATCTTCATGGTTAAGGAAAACTATATCTCTAGCTTATCAAAACACAGACCAAGATACAGTAAACATGAAATTCTCGCCTCACGAGATCAGAGCGTTAGCTTCATCGGTTTCAGCATGGAAATCAGTCTCCATCCAGGATCTTGTTTCGACTTGCCAGTGGAAGGGCACGAATACTTTCATCTCCTCATACTTACGGGATATTGCACCTTCGCTGGATGGAATTGCTCAGTTGGGTCCGCTGGTGGCGGCTCAACGAATCTCCACAGCTTAACCCTTCTTGGAGGAAAAGAAGGGGGGGGGGTCGGGGTCGTCGAGGGAAAAGTTCGACGGGGACTCCTCTACCAAGTTCATCATTCTCCTAAGAAGGTGAGGCCAAACTATGACTTGTGTTATGGTGATGGTTTCGGAAGAAGGTTTAATGTTGTTATTCGTTTAGCACTTGTTGTGGACTGGTATATCCACCTAAACTCTATCACAACTAATGACTATCTGACTATGATGTTCGTTGCATATTTAAGGGAATAATTTGACCGGAAGTGACGTCATAAGAACCGGAAGTGACGTCATAATATGTATAAATAAAGTCAAATGAAAGATTACATCATAGTCAGACGAGGGAAAACTAACATATTAACCAAGTGGTATGCCTGTGAGATATAACATATTGTTCAGTTGAAAGGTTGAATAAATTGAAGGGAAAGAGCATGAAGAAATGGTTCTGTTATTGTTTGATTCACTTATCTACGAAATAGTAAAAGAAGTGATATTCAAGTAAAGAACATATCATGTAATGTTAATCTAATAAGTATAATTATTGGCGTCTAATGTTAAGTAAACATCCCCTGGATACCCGCCACCATTATGTGGAATTCGGGCAAAGGTTATTCCAGAGGTTAATTTACGCCAATAATTAGCAAACAATTACATGTATTGTTAGTAATTATTAGTAAACTTACCTCTGGAATAAGCGGTGAACACCCGCCCAGAGTAAACTAATTCCTCCCCGCACTTGTTCCAGGTGATGTTCAGCTGGAAGAGAATATGAGGCTGTCAGACCACATGCGGGCAAAGGGAGCTAACTCCAGGGAAGAGGAGGAGAGAGGCATACCACTAATGGTAATTATGACTTAGTTTTTTCTCTATATTTTATCTAGACTTCTGCAGGTACGTTCAGAGAACGAAGAGAGAGGGCAAAGGTTATTCCAGAGGTAAGTTTACTAATAATTACTAACAATACATGTAATTGTTTGCTTTTCACATTTTCCTGTAGAAATAAGAATAGATAAGACATTCTGTTCAATCTTTTTGTAACTTCTTCAACAGGTATTCCTTAGATGACAGGATGTTTTTTGAAAGCAAGAAACAATTTCAGACCATGAATAATTCATGTTCTATCCATCGACATATATAGTTATCATGGTTCCTCCTCTAGGTGCCATTGCGCTTCTCGTGGATAATGAAGGATGGACTGTGTGCTCTGGGGTTCCCTTCAGAACAGGAACACCTCCAGTACCTTGTGGACCATGGTGTCAAGTACCTGGTGTCTCTCACGGAGGAGGTGGATCCTGATACACACAGACTCCCTGGTTAGTACATAGAGTAGATGATACTCAACAACATTTCATTTAAAACTATATCTATCATATAAGTTAATGATTTTGACTTAACAAACAAAAGCATGTTTCATACCACATCATTCACAACTTTAATAAAAATAGTATTAAGTGGAGGGAAGTTAAGTTTTCTGTTTATCATTTGCAACAAATGAAAAAACAATCAAGCAAAATTGCCAGCAGTGTGCGGAAATTAACATTTCTGAGACCAGTGTGATGGCAGGGTTACATTGTGACGTCACCAAACACTACAGTGTTGTAATACCGGTACATACATTGTGGTACATTAGTTCAATATTGCGGTATAAATATTACACTGCGCATGTGATATCTTACATGGGTGAGTAAACAATCTTATAACATCAATAGCTACAGTTGCTTTGATTCATGCTGAAATACATTCTCATGTCATTACCACTGTTGCATATTGGCAAGTTGTTTTTTCCCCCTTAAAACACCTGTTGCAGTGAATATTTTCGTCATCCTTATTCTAATTAGATGAGAGAGTTTATTACATTCAGCTGACTTCAGACTTCTAAGAATTGTGCTTATCACATATGTAAAAGAGCTTTAGTCTTTTCAACAGTTATGGAAATAATCCTTAACTACTCTGTTTGTAACAGTACAATAAACAAAATGATATAAACTTTCAATTATCTGGTTCTGTGAATATATCCACAGTTAGAAATAGTATTGTTACATAAGTAACTTTGTAATTTATGCTTGAGGAGAGAAGAAATATTTGTCCAATCCTTCTTTGGATATTACAAGATTAGTCTTTTGATTCAGAACTCCACAAGATTGATATAAAGATGCCAGACTTGAGCTGTCCGACTCTACAACAGGTTCATAAGTTCATCTCTGTAATGGAAAGAGCTTCATCGGAGAATACGGTAAACAAACTGAACAAATTTGATCATATCCTATGTAATACATATCAGAAGTAAAATATCCCACTACAGTGATGTTACATACAGTCCACATCAAGTAAAAAGACACTGGTTGAAAATAAAAATTTGCTTGAATGGGATAGAAATCTTGTAAAAGAGATGGGCACAGAAGTAAAGAAAAAAATCTTGAAATTAAGCTTTTTTTCTTGCAATAAAAGTCTTGGTAAAAATATGTTTCCAGATAGCATTTTGGAATTGGAAAGAGTTCTTCAAGTGCATATTATTCTCTTCTTATTCATCATCCTGATCATTTTAATACAAATTGTTATGATAACTTGTAAAATATGATGCTTTAATTGTAACTATTCAGGCTGTTGCTATCCACTGTTTTGGAGGTCGAGGCAGGACTGGTACAATGGCTGCCTGTTACATGGTTCACAACGAGGGTCTCACCGCGAGACAAGCTCTCGCCAAGATCAGACAACTCCGTCCTGGATCCGTGGAAACACATTCACAGGAAGACTTCATCAAGATGTTTGAAAACACCATCAGGAAGGTAAATATTTGAAGACCATTTATTATTCCTGAAAAGTCTATGTCCATAGCATTAAACCATGTCACTCTGGCTCGTCATGAAAGTTCTTGTGCATACTCGCACAAATAGTTCTAACATGTGTAATCAAAGAGTTGTTTTCATTTGAGTTCTTAGGGTATCCCTATTTAGTTTTGTATTTTTGTCATAGATGACTTGAAACTTCCTTCATGTCCAAGCAAAAAGGAATAGAAAAACTGTCATTGTTCAACACCCTTGGATGCAGGATCATGATACGTTTTAAAGATAAAGTGAACAATTTTGATTTTGAAAATTCAGAATTTGTGTTTTAGATACTTGTTTAACCTGCCATGAGAAAATTTCAGTTTTGAATTCTATACCATAATAAATTGTGTATGTAACCAGATGCCAGACAACTTCTCCTGGGTGGTGGATGGACTATTGTGTACGCTTGCCTTCCCTGAGACTAGAGAGAATCTACAGTACTTGCTACACAACAACGTTGCCTACCTCATATCACTCACAGTGGAGCGAGAACCCCCCATCTCTCTCTGTCCAGGTAACTTAAAGTTGAACTTATTTGTCCCTATGTCATATATAGAGGATATGGAGGATGTCATCAGACTGTCCATGAAATAATATATTTACGGCACGAGTACCTAAATAATAGTATTTCCAGAGCAAGAGCAAGGGATATCCTGATATTTAGGCAAAAGTGTCATAAACATAATATCTTATATTCTGTTTATTACCGTAGCAACAAAATAAAAATAAAATTCAAAACCCACTTCTCAGCAAAGACGGACTTGCCGTGCAGCCTCTAACGAATGCAACATCATAGGCGAACCATGACGTCAAAGCATTGTTTCAAACATAACGTCACAATGAGAAAGGGATATGTTGCCCTAGAAAAATATGATGAACCTGATTTGACTGCTCTTATTGGTGATCAATATGTTTGTACTCTATTGGTCAGTGAAGAAGATGAAGGCAATATTATGGATATACAACTTCTTTATTCAGGTTTGCGACGTTTCGACATAGATACTAATGTCGTTATCAAGCGAGTAATGCAGGTGATACAGTAAATCAGGATATATATGTACATGATGTTTTTACAGTAGATAGGGAGTGAGTTGTTTGTACAATAAACAAGGTTGATGTACAGAGCATGATTAAGTAGTGATGAGCTGATGTAGATAAAAGGATAATGTTTGTACAATAGATAATAATGTTGTTACAACAAAAGAGGTTGAAGTACAGCGCATGATTGGTCAGTGTTCAGCTAGATGACATGTCAAACTAATACATCAAGAGCAGAGCTAACCTGCATTGTTTTTAAAAGGATTGAATAACCTAGGTATAGAATAAATTTATTAAATTGTCATGAAAGCACCAGGAATAATGATAAACAACGCCAAAACACAGATGTGACATCAGCACAAAGTTCAACATTTATGTGATGCTTTGATGGTTGTAAGACCCTCTTTATCTGACGGATTAAGGATCAGTCTTATGAAGGGGATTTATCAACCCCTAAAAAGTTACATAAATTTTGAACTCTATTCTTGTGCTTTATTTGTTATTTGACCTTTGATCAGCCTTCACTGTCCAATGAAATGCAAGATATTAAGTAAGTTATACACCAATCACAGAAGTGTTTTTTATAAGCTGCCTTTATCATGGTCTAAATCTTACCCTCAGTTTGTCTTTACAATTGCTATAAGTCTAAAATGTATGTGTCCCAGACCTGGAGCTGGTGTGTCTGAAGATCCAGGACTTCTCCCCGCCCACTATAGACCAGGTGGAGGAGTTCCTCAACATCCTTCAGAAGGCCATGAAGAGGGGCAAGGTGGGTATCTGTTTCTCTTTTGTATTTTGGGGATAGCGCAGTGGTTAGTGCTTTAGACATCAGATCAAGAAGTCTGTGGTTCGAATCCTGCCAGGGGGCTTGGTAACTTTATCTGCAGTAGAGAACTGTTCTACACGCTGTAAGGTTTGGGTGCAATGCTTCACTGAATTTAAGTGCAGTCCCACCCATTGTTTGCTAGTATTATTGGTACTGTGACCTTGCAGTCTTTCTGTAAAACATATTGTTTGTTACTGCCAAATAATTTGTTTATGATCCACCGGTAATTATTCATAACTTAAACATTTTAGAGAGTTTTGTTTTTTAGGTAAAAACAATTGATAATTTGTAGCTCATCTGGCCTATAAGTCCCAATGGGCTTATGGCATTGCATGGTGTCCGGTGTCTGTCCATCCATCCGTCCATCCGTAACCTTTGTGCATTTTCATCTTCTACTCCAGAAGCATATAAGGCCTAGTAAGCTGAAACTTTGTATACAGACTCCTTAAATAGTGAGGATTAAAAATTATAGCTTTGGTGGCCCTGTGGCCCCTAATAGGGGCTGGGAGTCTTTAAATATTTGAGCAATCACAATTTCTGAATTGATTACCGGTATCTTGTATCTGAAATCACATTGCCTATGTACTTAATTTTAGGATTGGTGACCCCTTTGCCCCTACAAACATTAGCCACATTGGCTACAGCATAATTGAATATGAAGCCTAATGAGTTACAGAGCCAATGTTGTTTATTTCTAATTAGGTTATCGATTTCTTTTTGAGAAATTCATAATTTGTAGATAGTGAAAAAATGCAAAATTGTTATTTTGCATTATTAATCATTTGCAATGTATAATGTTCATTAATTAAATTTTATGAGACATCATTCATTTCCAGGCTGTGGCGCTTCACTGTTCCCAAGGTCAAGGACGTACAGGCACAATGATTGCTTGCTACCTTGTCAAGTTCAACAGATTCAACGCTAGAGAGGCGATAGAGAGAGCTCGTATTCTAAGACCAGGTTCGGTGGAAACCAAAGAGCAAGAGAAACTGGTTATGGAGTTCGAACATTATTTAAGGGATATCGGATACTTTATTGAAAACTGTTGATTTCTATTTTATGAGAGTTTACACTATTTACATTTATTGCAAAAAATTGTCTAAGGTTTGTTAAATGAATAAGAATGTATTTATTTCGTTGATTGGAACTGTCATCAAATTGCTTTGTTTTATCATTGATACAAGTGCTTGTTTTAGTATCATTTTGAATTATGCATTCCTAATTATTTGGAAATATTAGTGATTACTCTTGAGTTGCTGACAGAAATTATGCAACTATTTCCTAATATCAAATGAGATATTTTGATCATTTGCAAATTGGCAATAATTCGTCATAATCTATAATGAATCAACAGAAAAGATTTAAAACGGTTGTTTTCCCAATGAAAGTAAAATGAATGACAATGTTCCTTATAACTTGGTCATATTGATTTGGTTCTATCATAAAACATTTCAATTTCAAAAAGCTGATATATACCTCTTTTTCCTAAAGTTCTAATAAATGTGTCCTTAATAAAAGAAACCACACAAAATCAGACACTACTCAGATTTGAAATTGAAAAAAATACCTTATTCAACCTAATAAGCGCGCCCCCAAAGGGTTTTGTAATTATAGGTCTAATAACCGCCCATGTACCAGCCGTAAAAAATAATAAATTCAACATTTTCACTTTGTTTCATATATGTGTTATTTTCTACTCAATAATGTGACAGTATGTTTTGAATGCATGTATAAGTTTCAAAGACAACCTTAACACAGTTCCACTTCAGTAGTCTTTTTTTTCCGATTGTCATCCACACAATTTTATAAGCGCTCACCCAAGTCAATGTTTTAAGCACCCTGGGCGTTTATTACGTAGAATACAGTATTTTTAAGTGTATGTAGAGAAGTCTAATAAGTGCAGGGTCAAACCAATGCAATTAATGCTACTTCAGGTAACATACATATGTTTATCATAAATGAAGGCGTAACACAAGCTTATCCATTATGAAAATATGCTAAAAAAGTAAGCGACAAGGCGCTTATAAGGGGAAATATGGTATGTCAACTTTACCATAAAAGCAATGCATCATGGAAACAGCTACGATTGAGATACATGAATGTGAATAGAAATAACATGACAGCTATTGTAGACTGTTAAGGCATCAATCATATTTATGCTATTCAGTTTTAAGAGGTCATAGGTAGATCTTCTTATTGATATATGCTAATATAGATGGCTATACATGTAGATAAACATATACACTGATACGCACCAAAACCCATACATCAAATACCATTAGTTTTTTAAATTTTCTATACATACTCAATAAAATTGATCGACGACTATGCCGGTTTTTGATATTAAGTATTTGAATGTTCATATGATAATGCAAATTTTGGGTAGAATCTCACCCAAGTGTCTTCTGATATGAAATATATCAACACAAGTTGATAAAAGTAACAAATACTAGAGGCTTGCCGTCATCGTGTTAATGACGTCATAACATTGTGACGTCGTTGTGTTTGTGATGCCATAGCATTGTGACGTCATTTCTGATGATGCAAAACGTTTGTGATGTCATGTCCCTGCTCATGACAGGGCATTGTTAAAAAACTAATATCAAAACGATATCTCCTAGGAGATATTTCTTTCACAAGCGTATCTCCTGTGGAACACACTTTTGGATGATAAATATTAATAATATGTTCAGGAAGAATTTCAGAAGAAAAATCACTATAAAGCCTGTTTCTTAGATATAACTTGTCTATTGATATGGTAATTTATTTAAACTTTAAGTCTTTATAAAAATTCAATTTTGTTTGCTGCTGTTTTATGGGTTTGTTTCATTTTAAATTATCAATTTGCTTTAACTGGAGCAAGGGATAATAAATATAGGCCATAAGAATGTTTACAAAGTCAAATGCAATATTAGAATACTCTTGGACGTTAAAGGCCTTGATGGGTAATTATGTTTTCTTGTTATTGTTAGATTTAGTCATATTATATATGTAGTCATTGATATTCTTTACACAATACTGTTGTATTGTTTTATGCAAACTGTTTATGATGTTTATACACGTTATGAGAATAAAGGAAACATTTACACTATCAAATTGTTATTTCTTTGACAAAGCTTTTCATGAATGGATAATATCCACATTGACAAAATAGTATGGTAATATTATGAACAAAATCTATATAGGTTGACCAACAGGTCAGTTGTCAAAGGGGGGAGGAGGAAGACACCTACTCTAATGTGGTGCAAGGGGTCAAACCCTGATTGTTTGGATAAAGGTGTTTAAATTCTCTCTGGTAAAATTTTGTGAAAACTCAACTGACGTAGCTTTTCTTTACATTGGTTGCAACTTGGTGATTTTAAGAAAGGTTTTATTGGGTACTTGGTTTCTTCTGAATTAATATGTGAACTGTTTGGAAAAGGGGTTTTAGGATGCTGTTTATGTTTAAATAGTCTGGTAAATTTTTATAAAAACTCTGCTGCTCTAGCTTTTCCAAACTATAGCTGCAAGTTGATGACCTTTCAAAAGGTTCCTCATCAGATACATGTTTTCTTCTGGACATTTTGTGAAACCAATGAAGAATACTATTTTTGCATCATGACATCACTTCTATAATTTTCCGTAATATTCCGTAATTTTAGTGTTTTATATTAAATCACTTTTGTGTATTTGTATTCACAAAGTTCACATGTTTTATTTCAATTCAAAGGAGTGAGTATGTTTTGTTTCTACTTTTACCTAGATGAACTACATTAGGATTATGGTAAGGGAAAAGTCTGGTCATATACTATAGATGTATAAGCCATGAAACATGACTAACATATGAACAAAGCAATTTCCGTTGGTGAAGTTGAATCTTCAAGATACATCTGGTCATACTTTTTGAGTGTTCCCAAGAATGAAATTAATTCAATACCACATAATGACCAGATGTCAAGTTGAATATGCATTTGGAGCATTTGTCAATGGTATGATTGTGTTGTTGCATTTTTGTTGATAAGTGAATGATAAAAGTGACAATAATTTATATCATAAAACTTTAATTGACATTGATACATGCCAACATATATTCACTGATTTTAAGTTCAAATTACTCATTCAACTTGCATACACAATATTTAAAAAGGGTATTTATATTTCTGTGCATAATTATCAGCAAAAAAAATAAAATGTTTAAAAGCCAAAAGTCTGTGTCCGAATTAGATAAACTTACGTTGGATAAATTCATTTATCATCTTCAACATTACCTATCCATAGTTTTCATTTGAAAAGTTTCCAATATAAAGAACCAATTATCATTAAATTGTTATAACTATTCAAATATCACTATAATATAGCAGTGTGAAGTTAATTCTATTTGTAAAATTAAATTGAAAAATTGGTTATATTGTATTTGATGATTTTGATTCTGTGAATGATGTAATTTATTTACGTACTTGAAAAACAATTCGATTTTAATAATCTGCCTCATGTTTGCATACAAAATTATTTAACAATGATATGTAAACATTTTCAATAGAAATAATATATACATGGTGAAAGCGGGTTTTTTGGGTGACAGGTGCTACTTTGTCACACGTAGCATGCATAGCTTCTTTAAACCGTACATAAAATCATTGCTTTCCTTCCAGTGCCAAGGGTTTGAAGCGTGATGAAATAAGTCGCATGGGGTTTAAAAAACAACAACATTATTAAATATTAAAGATAAATACATTTGCACATAAGTACGGGCGCTGTCATTGAAGAAGTGCAATTGACAACCCTACTGATGGAAGGAACAGTAACTAAAACATAGGACCATCAAAATTCATTGCATTATAGTTATCGTAAATATCATATAGGAATTCACTATAATATATTTTCCAAGAATATATGCTAATGTTGAGATAACAACTTATTTTCACACTTTGCAACAAAAACGTTCTTTATGAAATAGAAGTGAGGAAACGGAATTAGAACAGTTATCGTGTTTCATATACATGCAAAAATTTATTTCCATTTGTTGTGTTTTGAATATAACTTTATCCTTTCTGTCGCCATTGGGGCCACTCAACGTATTTCGCCCCCGATTAGAGACACTTATAGGCAAGATTTTAGAGGGAGAATAAGGCATTGTGGTACGTTTTCATATGTCCCAATTTAGTTTACTGACCTTGTTAGGTTCGTTTCAGAATTCCTTTTTAGCAAAGAGACTGTCTTTGACGCTTCTTTGAACAGGCAGTTAAGACTTAGAAAACATAAATACCAATACCAGTGTTAAATATGTGACTCTTCACTTATTTTGTGCATTAAAAGAAGCGAACTATATTATAATAAATTATTTTGCATTTGGAAAAAGAAATACATGTATATTCTTAATAACCAAATCTTCCGATTTTCTTTTTGTTTCACAATAATCATCGCGTGCTGCACGCAAGTTCAGACACATAATCCCATAAACGTTTGTTTGAAAGAGTTCAAAGACAGTGAGAGATAGTTTGGCATTAACTGGCATAGATGCATGAATAAGAACTATGAATCAATTAATCGATGAAATTGATTCTATTATATTGCTATGCCAGTTTCAAATGCATTTGCACTGAAGCGCATAGAAAGATCAAGCGAAATAAGTCAACTTATCCCGAAATCATTATTTAGATAATTTTCTTTGAAGTCAGATTTACACGCAAGCTAAGTTTTTCATGACAGAAATAGGCTGATATGCGTTCATAAAATCTTAGCAAGCGTTCTTGTATAAACCAACTTTAAAGCGAGATTGATAAACGTTTTACAGGAACTTTTATTTTGACTGTTTCTGAAGTTGTTAATCGATCTATCGGATAGAGAATTGTTTTTCTGGTTTTTTTTTTATAGAAAAGCCTATTATGTGAAATTTGTACTTTGGCGTGCATTTTTAGTGTGTATATACACTACATGTTATTACCTACGAATCTGGAAGGTTTGCCTATGCCATTCTATACTATCGATAGAATACGTTGTGGTGAACATTTGATGATAGTTTGGTTTAACAGCTGTTTAAAATACGTTGTCTTGGCTTACTATAAAAGGTCTGAGTGCCGGGATAGATGAAACTGTACCGATCCATCTGCCCAAAATATTTAAAAGAAGCAAAGCTGAAATAGGACCACATTCTGTGATTCTTTGTTTTTAGACGATCATAATAGTCTAAGACAAAACATTTCCATAAAACTTACATTTTCAGACTAAACAGAGACTGCAGCGGGGTATCTGCTATATGATGAAATCCTTCGTCAAAATAAACAATGTTACTGAAGTTCCTGCACATTTTAGCAGATACAATTAACAGGATAAATGTAAATTGGGAAATTATATTTAATGACCAATTTATTCAGATAAACACTGATAAATATCAACCAAGGGATTGCAATATTTCTTTCAGAATTGCACCAAATAACCCCTTTAGTCCACGATTTACATTTCCTGCATTTTCTTAAACCTGTTTCTCTTGTAAGCGTAGTTTCCTGTGTCTTTATGCTTTGATTGCTCGCATTACGGGTATGCGTGCAACACGCACTGTTACTAAAAACAGCGCTATCATTTGTATGGAGCCCGAATAATAGAGAGCTTCAGATTAGGTATGTTTTCAATATTACCATGTTAACGACATAGCACATACCAAATAAATATTACGAATGTAAAGGTTTGCTTGAAATAACACCATGATGATAAAATACTATCAAAAGAAATACTGACGATAAACCGAGTATAAATGCAATTATAACTTGTTCAACCCAATATATCAATTCACCGCAAATAATAGCCTGATTGATGTTTGTTTGTGTCAATTACTATTTACGACGCGAATTCAGGAATAATTTCTTATTTCAAGGCAGGAGGCCTACTGTAAAATATGTCTGGTGTATATCTAAGTACATCTTTCAAGCTTTTTGAAGATGTCAAACACAACGTTTACATGCTTAATCATTTCAAGTTTTGTTTTTGGCACCAGTGAAACACACATAAACATGCATATTTTGAGAGATTATTCATATCAATTATCTAAATTTTATTTAATCTAATCTATGATTCATATTGTTGTGCCAGTTTGTTTTTAAAAATATACTTTCAATTGTGATTAAAATGGAGCAGGTGATTCTTGTTGATAGAGTTTGTCAAAAGGGGTCAATTCAATTGTGAAAAAACATGGTACGCATTTTTTGGCTTATACTGAAAACACAACATGTAAATGTTGAATCATTGCCAACAAAACCTTAGCTAAAAGTTGATAATGAAATATTGTTTGAAGCAACAATAAAAAAGTAATTATAATATGCTTGATTATTGTCTTATGTAAATTGAGTGCAACTTGACATTTAATTTTTTGTGAATACAGTAAATTTATGTAAGTTGTCAGGTACATATTATAATTGTATTCTAAATTTGTATTTTATATGGAAGGGAGACATTAAATCTATGCATTTGAATGTTTTCTGAATTTACCATCAGGTGTTGTAAGCTTAAGACTGCCTTTGTTTACGTCTATTATACCATTGTTCAAAGTTTTCGATTTCTTAATTATTATTTTAATAGAATTTGGTATTTAAACTTTCAATTGTTTCATATGAAAATGCACTTTTTTATGACATTACAAATTTGTGTTTATATCAAACCATTCGAATGCCTTTCGTATTTCAATTATGTTTTATAGATAGAGAATCTCACCCAAGTGTCTTCTTCTATCAAATACATCAACACAAGTTGATAAAAGTAACAAATATCCGAGGCTTGCCATAACATAATGAAATAGCATTTTAACAATGTTTGTCTTTCGACGAAGGGGAAGGATGTCTATATTGATTTAACTTGGATTATGCAAGCGATCTTTCACCATACATTCTAGGTCAGTTTTATCAATACTACGTGACAAAACGAGAACACTTGTTATTTATTGCATTATACATTTGCCTGGCACAGATTGAAACGTCAGCAATAAATTCAAGTACATGTAAACATCCTGGCAGCCAGTTGGTAATGAGAACATGTTTATGAATTTCAAAAGAAATTTGTTCTCTATGTCGTGAAAAAGGTTTGTATGTAAAGCTGTATTTTATAAACATAGCTTATTTTCTTATCATAAATCGCTTACCTTTTACACATTCAATGCTCAATAGAGACTTTCAAGTTGTGTAAATAATCGTAGGTACTACACGATAGTTGATGGTTTTAAAAGTCTGAATCAACTGATATACTTTTTAAAAATACCCAACTTTTAGTTAAATTTTTGGAAGTTCGTTGTCCATTGATGGATGTCATGGTAAAGGTGCTTTTTGTCCAACGATCTTACTAGAGTCTCTCAATCTATTATGCAATATATTATCAATCTATTCACGCCATGAGAGTGGTGTGTGGAGCTTGCACCGGTAGGACGTGTCGTGCATGAGCTCCCGGGAAACTCGCTCAATACAGCCCAAATAACATGTGTTAAACACAAACTTTAGGACTAAAACATCTGTAAGTCCCTTCTAAAACGACTGTGACTATTATGTTATTTTAATTATACAAATTTGTGTATATTTGAAGGTATTCTCTTCAAACCGGTGGCTGTGTTGACGAACAGTGGCTCACGCGCATAACGAGCGAAGCGTGTTGCACGTGCATTCGCTATCATGTGCGTCTCTATTCAGTGTTGGAGGTCTCGTGTTGGCTGTTTCACCCCAAATAGAGGTAAAACTAAAAATCCTACCAAAATGTTGAAACTATCAGGAACTTTTATTTCAAGACAAATGAAACTCTATGTTTTTCTGAACTTGTTTGTCTACTTGAGTGGACATGTGTTTCCCGACATCCATGTTGAAGTACAGTCAGCCTGCTCAGTGCTGGTGTTGTCTGTTTCACACTGCAATGTGGGCTGTCTCGGTTTTGTGGCTAACACTATGACTGTATGTACACCGTATGTTGGAAGGCTTCTGGAACAATGTTCAGACATTGAACTAAATCCCGGCCCTAAAAATTCAGGCAAAAATAAAAAAGGCAAAAATAAAAAAGATTCGTCGGACAAGCAATCTACTCTCCCTTTTAGTAGCCATGACGATGATGTGCCGGATCTCACAAGCATTCTAAGTGACATCAAACAACAAATTCAGGGCCTAAATGCTAGATTTGACAAATTTAGCGAAGATTTTGTTTCAAAACAAAACAAAACAATCTTGAACTTGAAAATAAAGAGTTGAAATCCCGATTAGACAAGCTTGAAAGCAAGTTCGACAGAGCGGAGGCGCAGAGCAGACGGAATAACGTCATCATCCATGGTGTGGACAGTCAGCCTGGGGAGTCGTGGGAGGAGACGGAGAGGCTAGTCCGGGACTTCATGGCGGATCAGCTGGGGCTACTACACGTAGATAAGTACCTTATAGAGCGAGCTCATCGCTTACACTCAAAATCTAAATCCAAACCTATCATTGTGAAATTTACATATTTCAAAGATAAAAGCAGTGTGCTATCAGCAGCAAAAACTAAACTTAAACACAATAGCTCTTTTAAAATCGTGAATGACCTCACTGAACGGGTAAGATCCTTAAGATCAAATTAATACCATACATGGTTAAGGCCCGTGAAGAAGGCAAAAGGTCATACTTGTCATACGACAAATTAGTCATTGCTGATAAAGTGTTTGCATTGTCAGATGACGGCAAGTCCCTGACACACGTGAGCACAATGAGAGCGCAGACCAGTGACCAGAGCACTCTGCAGGAGGAGGCCCCAGTCCCCATCACGTACAGTGGCGGTGAGCAGCGCCGTGGGTCCGAGAGACGGGGGAACCATTACACCTAGGAACTCGGCCGTGGCCCGTCACCAGCCCGTACAAGTATCGGTGATATAGAGACACAAACAATCACCCTGGACTGGGGGAAATCTATTCTTAATATATGTACATGGAACGTTAACGGGCTCTTTGCTAAGCTCAATGACTCTGAATTCATGAAATTTGTAAGCAGTTTTGATTTGTTCTTCCTCTGCGAAACAATGGTTTATGATACTAAGAAAATCATGTATATATTCCCTGGTTATCAGTGTTTCAGTACACCAGCTAAACGAAATCAGCAGTTTGGACGGTTTTCAGGGGGTGTTGCATTATATATAAGAAAACAAATATCACATTACTTTATAAGAATACATTCAGAGTGGGAAAATTGCATATTTGTAAAAATGAGTGATATTTACAAACCGTTCATACTCGGGGGTGTATACATTCTACCTGAAAAGTCTCCACTGTACGACACTCCCTTAGATAATGGTATTGATGATCTTGAGTTTAAAATAGCTATTGTAAAATCAGAAACTAATCAAGACCTACTTTTGTTTGGCGATTTTAATGCTCGTGTAGCAAAGTTAGATGATTATATAATGGAAGATGAAGATGATGTTGAGTTCATGAATCTTGGTTCCTTATACTGTGTAGATTCTTTCAGTAAACCAAGAGCTTCTCAGGATGATAAACATAACAAATTTGGGCTGTCATTGCTAAATATGTGCAAATTATGGAATATTCATATTGTAAATGGTCGCGTTGCAAATGATCTAGATGGATCTTTCACTTATATTGGTCATAATGGGACAAGTTTGGTTGACTATTTTATTGTCTCTTCAGAGCTGTTCCCCTCCGTGACTGATATGTGTGTACACAATAGAACAGAAAGTGATCACCTTCCCATTTCATTGGCGTTGGAATATTGCCCAAATGATTGTATTGGTAAACAAAATCCAGTGACTGCAGGTGTAAGTTTTTCGAATATTCCCAAATATGTTTGGTCAGATGCCGGAAAACAACTCTTCATTGATAACTATTACAGTGGCTACGGCCAAGTTCTTAGACAACAATTCAAGGAAGAAATAAATTCTGATATTGATAAAGCTGCCGAAAAACTGACAGAACTCTTCTATTTTATGGGATCACATTATGAGAAAACTAATAACTTATTTAAACACAAAGCCCGACAACCGCGATGGTTCGACCAAGAATGTATTGACCTCAAGAAAATAAAATATCAGTTCTTACAACTTTTCCGGCAAAATAAGACTGAAAAGTATTTGAAATCTTATATGCATGCCAAGAAAAAGTTTAGACATGCTTGCCATGAGAAACAAAACAATTTCGAACGAAGAACAGTTGATGAGTTAAATGTAGCTTTAGATATGAAAAATTGTAAAACATTTTGGAGTAACCTGAAATCATTACTTAGACCCAACCATGTAAATCCTGATGTAACCCCACAGGAATGGACGGATTATTTTAAGGGTTTGCTTAACCCAAAAGATAAAGAGCCATGTGAATTCGATAATGTTGTATCAAATTTCATATCAAGTCACGATTGTTCAACCTGTAATGACTGCAATACCACCGATATGCTGTCTGTAGACATTATGGAAAATGAAATTCGGAGAGCAATAGACCACTTGAAAACTGGTAAAGTACCGGGAGTAGATGGATTACCACCTGAGTTTGTAAAACAACTTTTACAAATTATTCCTCTATTTAAAATATTGTTTAATGCTATTTTGCAAAACGGTATCTTCCCGCAGTCTTGGAATATTGGTCTAATAATTCCCTTATATAAATCCGGAAAGACAGATAACCCCGCCAACTACAGGGGAATCTCTCTTTTAAATGTGACTGGTAAAGTCTTCACATCCATAGTGGAGGAAAGGCTGCGTCATTGGTCCGAGTGTAATCAGTTGTTATCGGAATCACAGGCTGGGTTTAGGGAGGATCATTCCACAATTGACAATATTTTTGTATTATATGCTCTATGTCAGAAATATATCAGGAAATCTAAGCATCGCTTCTATGCTGCTTTCATTGACTTCCGTAAAGCGTTTGACTATGTTGACAGAAAGAAACTTCTTTATATTTTGCTAGAAAAAGGCTGTCATGGTAAATTATTTCAAGTTATTAAAAACATGTATGAAAATGTTTGTGCATGTGTAAAGATCGATGCTCGTCGTACTGATGTTTTCACTACGTCATGCGGTGTAAGACAAGGCTGCATGTTAAGCCCTCTGTTATTCATCCTATTTATAAATGAGTTGGTAGTAGAATTGGACAACAGTAATTCAAGTGGCATTTTTGTAAATGAAGTCATTGACGTAATCAAGTTATTACTTTTCGCAGATGATGTTGTACTTGTCGCGGATTCTGTCATAGATCTACAAAGAAAATTAAATGTATTGGAATATTTCTGTGACAAATGGGGCATGGAAGTAAATTTAGATAAGTCAAAAATCATTGTTTTTCGCAATGGTGGTTACCTTAAAAAAGTCGAAAAGTGGTTCTACAGAGGTATGCAGATGATAGTTGTTACTCAGTATAAATATCTAGGTGTAATATTCACTTCGCGACTGATATGGTCACGTGCCTGTGAAACTATTGCTTTGCAAGCCAGGAAAGCTTGTTTTCCTGTGTTTAGTCTATTTAAGAAGTATCCTGATATATCACTTAGAACAGCTACAAAAGTGTTTGACACCAAAATACTGCCCATTCTTTTATATGGCAGTGAAATCTGGGGTTATATATATAGAGAATCCATTGATAAAGTTCAAAGTGCCTTCTTTAAAAGATATCTAGGACTAAGTAAATACTGCTCATCCAGCGCAGTACTGGGAGAGATTGGGCGGCACAACGTAAGTGCATATTATTTCTGTAGAAGTGTTCGATATTGGTGTAGACTGATCCGCATGGATTCCAGTAGACAACCACATGCTTGTTATAATATGATGAAAATTCAGGATGAGCACGGCAGTGTTAACTGGGTGTCCCACATTAGACTTTTGTTGTTTAAAACTGGATTCTCATATATTTATATTGCCCAGGATTGTGGAGATATGAATCATTTCCTAAGATTGTTTAAACAACGATGTATAGATTTAGAAATTCAGAATTGGTTTCAGCAAATCAATAGTTCAATATTCCTGAGTCATTATAGTTCTTATAAATCACTATTGGCCCCAGAAAGTTATTTATTATCAAATTCTTTTGACAAAGACTTAAAAGTTGTTCTCTTAAAGTTTCGTATACATTCTCATAACTTGAAGATACAGAAACAACGTTATAAGAAAAGTAGAGAAACTGTTGTTAAATCTACTTTAATGTGTGACAAGTGTGATACTATGAGTGTCGAAGATGAGTTCCACTTTATATTGAATTGTCCATATTATATTTCTAGTAGAAACAAATTTATTCCAAAATATTATCATCACTATCCTACCCGCGAAAAACTACAGCAACTTATGTCTTCAAAAGATATTTACGTATTGAAAGGACTGGCATTGTATTTGAAAAGAAACCTATTTGTAAAATGATTTTCATATTTTCCCATATTTTGATGTTGTAGAAGCCATTATATTTAGCATTTACTGTCAAATTATATAGCCATGTTATTGTTGTTGCACTCCACATACAAAACAATGAATTTCAACAAAATTGTACTCTGGGCCATGAGGCCTCCAATACCGAATAAAGACTTTGACTTTGACTTTGACAATCTATTATGCAATATATTATCAATCTATTCACGCCATCTTTCTATATAGCAATGCAGAAAGTCAGCAAAGCCATGGAGAAATAAATAACTTACACATAGTTTGATATTCAATGGGTCACAGAATAAAATATATGCTTTAAAAGTTTGGTCTAGAAACTCTAGCTACCGAGATACTATTTAGCATTCTACAACAGTAAGAGCTTCAGAAATTCTAACCCTATACTTCTGTACTAACGTCGAATGCTGTTGTAAGTATTGGACTACCAACGTATCTTCGGTGTATCGGTCAATCTTCCTCCTTTTGTCCAGAAATTGTATGTCTTCTTGATGACTGAAAACAGGATTACTATGACCAATACACATTAGAAAGTGTAAGTATATATTAACTCCAGTCAACTAAACTTTTACAAATATTCTGAAAAATGATGATTATTTTTTTTTACTGACACCCAAAGAGTGAGACCTACAGCGTCTCATAATGAAAAGAGTAGGGTATTGGCTAATACACCGACACTTTGAACAAAGAAACCCATAGTAACGAGACCGGAAATGAGGTGTAACTACTGCTTCATTTCTCCTTTGATCTAGTAATGAACTCGGCAATTCAAATCAGAACCAGTTGTCATTTTTGGGAATTATCGAACCGGTCACAACAAGGGGCGCATTCTCAGTGATACAAACATCCTCTCCGCACAGAGGCAACTCAGTCATACCCTAGTTAGCTTTGCCGAACCACACGGAGATGGCCGAGGTTTTGCGAATGACCACTTTTGAAACAGCGTCGCTGATTGCACAACTAACTTCGATTGCCTCCAATCAGATTTCTACCTTTCTATCTCATGTATTAGCCGGAACAGAGGCTAACTCGGGTATGACTGAGCTGCCTCTGTGCGGAGAGAACGTGATACATATAAAAATGCATCAAATTCCTCTTTCATCCTGGTCTCTTTTTCATATGTAAAAGCTACTTAAATCACGTGATATATTTATAAATGTAAAAAAAATTATGTAATCGTTTGAATAAAAACGACACGTGATACCAATTGTTTTGGTCTTTGAAGGCTGGTTAAGGTTACATACGTCGCGTGCGACACGCATTCTTAGCAGGGTATCAGTTAAAACGTTAGTACAAACACATGATAACAGATTTACAGGAGATTGCAACAATATATATCGTTTTATGTTTGTAAAACTCAATTCCACTATTCGTAACATAATCATGTAAGAATAATGTATCGTAGACACATGGTTTTATCAATAATGTAATCAAAGGCATAAAACAACAACGACGTTCAATATAATTATTAATTAAGAATCTTTACTATCTTATAAATGTTTATTGTTATGTTTAGTTCTAGATAGCATACCGCACTTCTTAAATTACCACACAATTACACCTGAAATGCGAAAACCAAACATATCTATCATAATGTTTTTACTTTACTATTTTCTCTGTAAATAATTCAAACCGATAAAAGCCTACGGGGTATTTTTTTCAAATTTTGATGTCCTACTTGTATTTCTAATAAGTTTCCTGAAACAACTACCTTTGATAATCAATTCTAAAGATATAAATAACTTTTGGTGATTCAAACCTAATCATTCTTCTCTTTTAAACTATACCTATTTTGTTTGCTTCAATATTTCATTCAAGCGAAGGCTTATATGGAGCATCGACATATCATATAAACGATGATTACTTTTATCGAAAAAGCAGGCGCAATTTGAGGAAATATTGGCTTTCTGTCACGTGTCGAAAATCTCATTTCTAAACATCATAACAAGAAGGCCATATTCCCACCAACTGATGTAACTTTGATGAAGTAACATTTGGTGGGCAGTTTCCGCAGTCGAATGTCGTGATTCAGCATGCATTTCACGTGCAGCATACAGTTCACGTTCAACAGCGCGGCGATATGTAAATGCACAGGAAAAGCTACGATTACGTCGAAGAGTATTGTAAATTTCACCGTATTGCACGTGTGGCACGATTGTTTTGTTTTTCTTAAGGCTCGTCCGTTCACTGTACCATAGGACATTACCTTGACAGATACAAATCTTCACATGTGTTTTCGTGACACGGGGAAATTGCATAAATTGCATAATCAGTGAAATTTGAATAAGGTACATACAAATTTGGAGTTCACAAAGTACAGACGATGTAAATGATACCTACTTCTGTAATCCAAGCTTTAGCCATTTGTTTGGATAGGTTTTTATCTATTGTACATCGTTTAAAGGGACATTGAGTATGTTTATGTTTCTGATACAACATTTTATTCAAACCACCTATAAATTATATCAATCGGTAGATAAATCTTTTAACTACAATTTGGTATATGAGAGTATGCTGACAAATCACAATAAGACGATGTTATTATGTTCAAAAGACAATTTTTATAACCGGAAGCGCGCTAGTGAATTGTGATGTCATTGAGCAGATTTCCGATTTTTGCGTACTACGTCAGCTCGCCTATTTTCATCCGCAATATCAATCAATTACTAACAAATACCAACAGTATGTAAACCAGAGAACAATACATTATTTAAGCATTATATTGATATTGAATAACCAATTAACATTACTTTCTTCTAAACATTCCATGAAGCTTTTCTTTTCCTTTTCCCTCTTTGACATCTGTGTTTACATTCAGTGGGTGAGCAGACTACGACATGGATATAGTAAATTCGTAACCAAACGAACTCGTACCGGAAACGTTTCCTAATTTTATTTATAGGTTTCGATAATTCAACATTAATTTCGTCTAAATATGTAACCATAACTATGTTGATACCAAGATAATACTAAACGTGAACCAAAAAATACAAATAGCTTTCTTGTCGATAACATATTAGACATATTCGAATTTTCTATGCAAATTAGGCAGTTCTTCATTCCGCTAAGGACCGAGTTATAATAACTAAATTCGTCATCGGTTGGTATTTTAATCAATTTATGTAAATTACTTCAACTTGTTCTTTCAAAATTCGAAAGATCATAAACGATATCAGGAATATTCGTTCACGTGACTCCCCAGTCAGCCATATACGGAAGAGCGACTGCAAAACTCGACTTATCGAGCGAGGTCTGAAATCCTCGTGATTTTGACTCTGAATATTGATTTCATATCTATAAAATTATGTTTGGAAGCTAAATATTTATTGACAATATATTGAGGGTAAATAGGAATACTTTTACACATTGAAATAATTTCAAAATCAGAACGTGCGATGTATTTTATAATGAGTGCCTTAATTGTTAAGAAAGAATGCTTTAATGATAAACATATCACTAATGACTAAGAAACCATCAAATGGACTGCGGATATGTGTTCGTCGTTTTGTTATAGGCACGAGTTTTTTTTCGGTACGAATTCCCGATGGGGAAAGATTCGTTTTGGGTACGAATTCACCCGCAGCAACAATGACCACAATGCTTTGCGAGAGAAAGTTATAAACTAGATCTATTTATATCCTGGGGAAACACCTCTTCTAATTATTTCGGTTTCTAAGCTTATTTCAGGTCAAACTAAATGGTGATAATTTGTGTGTATATGTTTCAATGATATAGATTTTTAGCAGTGTTCTTAAATTTGTATCAAAACACTCAATGTCCCTTTAACACCTTTTAGTTTCATATAAAAAACTATAGGCTTCAGAATCATAACATAAACAGGACTTTCCATTTCTTTTATGTGACATGTTTAATATCGTATAATCAGATAGACCCATCTTGAACTATAGAATTCAGAAGTAATCTTAAAAAAAACCCCCAGAAAAATACTAATTCTTTAATAAGAAAGGTGATATATATCTTGAACTATAGTGTTAGCTAATACAGTTGCTTCAGGCAAGACCTTCAATAACTTCTTCAGAGGCAGTTAGTGTGATGAAAATATACTAATAGATTAACAACTTCTTTATTGCATGGATATTTAATATGGTATAAAGTTACTATAAACAGATAGGCCTATCTTGAACTATAGAGTTAAAAAGTAATCTAAAAAAACCCAGAAAATACTAATTCTTTAATAAGAAAGGTGATATACATCTTGAATTATATATGATATGAGCTAATACAGTTGCTTCAGGCAAGACCTTCAGTAACTTCTTCAGAGGCATTTTAGAAGTTAGTATGATGAAAAGATACTATTACATTAACAACTTCTTTACTGCATGGAGATGTGACTTCCCAGGATATCCTATGGATAAATGAATGAATTGTATCATTTGAAAACTGACCATATTTGTTTGGATAAAACTTATAGGCCACAGTCAGTGTCCATTTTAATAAACTCAAGGCCAGTCAGATTTTAACCAGACAATGGTTATTAAAGACACTAACTTTTGTCATTTTAAAACAAGACCTGCCATATTTATGTTTGTAATATTTTTGTTCTTTGGACAAATATGAAATTTACTTTTCCCTTTTTCAGGAGTCATTGCTCTCAATGAAGACATGAGTCTGTATCCATTTACTTGTGTATGTGTAACATGTTATATTTTTTATTAATAAGATTCTTCAAAGGCATTTAGAAGTCACCTAGATATATCCCAAAGGGCATGAGAAATCAATAAAGAAGTTGTTGTCCATTTTTGGTCTCTAACATGTTTTTAGCTTAACACAGGAATCTTGAATTATTCTTCTTCTAATAACTATTTTTCTATTTATACTTACAATATGGTCCAACAACCTTGATCTTGTATTTAATTCAAAGTTGATTTTCAATTTGGAAACCAAATAATTTGATAGTGTTAAGTGTCCAAAGCTCACTCAAAGACAATCACTGGGTTTCTGCTAAATTCAAGTCATTCATGTTTATACATTCATAGCATAAACACACAACAATCATTTTTTCACAATAAAGAAATTGTCATCCTTTAAATCTTGCTTTTCTTATGTCTGTACTTCTATTTAATGCCCTCTGATGAATTAACCCTTTCATCCCTTCACACCTAATGTTAGGGTATATTAAGGAAGAGGATTATATGGATGACAACTTCATTCCTGTTAGGCGACATTTTGACACAGCTCCTTGTGTTGTTGTCAAGCAATGTAGGTTTACAGACAGTCTGTTGCATATATATGGTGAATCACAAAAGGATTAACAAAACCAATTAACAATCATTCCTTGTTTATTGCGCCTCAATCACATATTGTTTTCATTGTTGATTGCTTGACAACGACACAAGGAGCTGTGTCTAAACGTCGCCTAACATGAATAAAGAAGTTGTCATCCATATAATCCTCTTCCTTATTGTATTTCCAACTTCTGAAATGCCTCTCAAAGACGTTAGGGTATATTGTCTGTGTATTTGTTTTCTTCAGGGCTGCCCTCTACGTAGTCTAAAAAACAGGCTAGATCAGATCTTGCCAGCAGATTCCAGATAAAAGACAAGAAGACATTTGACCTGGATGGAGAGTTTATTTGCAAACACAGTGCCAAGTGGAAAGATGGGAGATGCTACATGATTTGACCCTTGACCCCGTCTCTGGAGCTCGGTGTATCAAGCTACTGTACGTGTGTACACAGGTGTACAAAAAGATGTACCATGAATACACAGAGCAAACTTAATAGAAGTGTCAACTATGCTAAATCAAATTTATTCCCATTCCAAAAAATGTCATGATACACATGTATTCAGTTTCGATTGTTGCATTTAAAAATTGATTCTTTGATACATATTGATTTAATTCTGAGAAGTTAAATCAATTTTACCCCATTCTACAATTGTACACATGTGTATTCAGTTTCAGATGGTTTATTTCAAGATATATGATACATATCTGTTTACAACATTTTCAAGTGAATGTTTGATTTTTGTAATGTTTGATTACACATGTAAGTAGGAAGATGATGTATTAAATTGAAATGTACATCAACTATACAACTGTTGATATAAAGTTGTACTTGGAACAAATGTATACAGTTAATACAGTCCAACACTAAAATACTGCTTTCTTATCATGTGAGTATTCACCAAAATTCCTATGATGAAAATAAAAACTTTAAAAACTATGCATACATGATGTACTCAATCTAATATTACAAGATAATAATTTTGAGGTGTATTCATCCGAATACATACAAATACACCATAGAGACTGAATACACATGTGTATCACTAAATCAATAAGAGGAAACCCACAAATAATTTTTGAATAAGTAGTAAATCAGTTCAGATCAAATTTTCTACAATTAATTTTTCACAGAAAAGCAGGTGATATCAAATGTAAGCACACCTGTGGAACTAGGGTGTTCAGGTGGGTGGAGGGGTGTTGACGAGCTAAGACTAATTAACGAGGCAGGTGTTTTCAGCCTCGTTTCAGCGGAATAGGTAACACAAACTCTCAGTGATGAAAAAATACACGTGCCATATGGCACAATATACAGTTTAACAGTGTCAATGGGGCCACAACACATGGGAAGAAGAGTTACGTCCCTTGGATTACCTACTCCTGATAAACAAAGCAATATAAGTGTAATGTTTATCTTACAATTATTATATGTTAGTTCAAAAGAATCAAAACACCTTTTGCTTGTTGATTGAAAGTGTATATCTCAATTTTCACAAACAAATTCACATTTCAGTGGAAGATTTCAAATGTAACAAATCAATGCCTAAGCTGAAGTCGCAAGTCAATCCAGGATTGTTGAAAGTGAGGTTCACCTTTTGAAAGGTGAGTGGTTTAAACGCCCCAAACCCTCTGGATCTGACACTTACATGTAACACTGTAAGAAAAACTTTGTTTCAAAATTCTTGAGTGCTTAAATGGAAACATTCCATCTATTTTATAAATATGACAATTTGTCACTTTTACTAAAGGGCACTTCACCTATTTTACTGACAAGAAAGGATGTTTCTTCAAATGTCCATACCATTTCTCAGAATAAGATGATAAAAATGTCTCAGCTTAACAAACACATGCTTTAGTCTTTTTTTAAAGAAGGAATTCATGGCTTACACAAAGCAGACATGCTTAAATTATGTTCATATAAACCTATGAAAGAAAAAAGCTTTAGGGCGTGTGATGCTGTAATTGTCACATATTACATCATGTAAATTGCTCTAACATGTGTGACATTGTAGTGATGCACATTTCATCATGTACATATGACATATAGGAGTGTTTTGTAGCCAGTGAGTCTATGACAAGTAGATAATTCATTAGCGTGACGTATGGAGCGAGGGCTGTGACAGGGAGACTGGTTTTGTCGGGTGCTCTTTACATTAAGGACACATAAATGATGTCTCAACTCTCCTTCTTCACACCATGATAAATGATGGGCAACAATAATTACATGAGATCAGAAAAATATGAAAGAACATTAAATGTATTCAAGATGTACAATATACAAGAAAATTCTTGTGCCATCAAAAATGCAAAAAATTTATGAGGCTGCTTGAGATTGAATTGTAAAAAGAATCCTATAGCAAAGATTGTGCAAAATGTCAGAAATGACAATTTATAGATGGCTGTGCAATAAATATTGCATATAAAAAGTGGCTTATACATAGAAGTTTTATGAGAAGAGTACATGTAACTATTATTATGAAGATGTCTTAGTTCATCTGTGAGCAAATTTCAATTCCAATTGAAATGCAAAAAATAAATGGTTAAGCAGATGGTATTGGATATACTCTAAGTTTTATTGAATTCAAAAGAAACATTATGAAACAACCCGACCAAATTGTCATGGACTAGTTTGAAATTTCTGACTATTTTCATATAGTAAAATATCTTAAAGGTTGCTAAATATACACCTTGCACATTTCTCTATTAAGAGAAAATAAGCAGTTCAATATGTATGCCAGTACATAGGCAGTTGTTACATAAAACAATTCAAGCACAAGAAAAGGTCCATTTGAAAAGAATATTTATACTTTAATAAAAAATTGCTTTATGGAACAGTTTCCTTGGCTCAAGAAAACAAATAATTCAATTTAACATTCATTCAATTGAAAAATGAAAGTCAGAATTTCATGCACATGTTCATAATAAAAATTATCTGAAATATCTCAAAGGGGCAGTATGTGGCATGTTTTCTGGAAATTAAATGTTCTTAAATTTTCCTAAATAAATGTTAGTTTATGCATAATGTATTTTTTTCTGAGGATATAAAAACTCAAATATCAATCTGATTACCCCAGATCCTAGAGGAAGCTCTCAAGTATCAAGCAAAAACTGCTGGTGATTATTCAAGTGTGGACATTTTTTAATCATAATATTATGGGTTAGGGAAATTAATTCAATTAGTTTAACCAATCTTGGTAGTTTTTTTTAAGTTCTTCTTTTATTGTTTAAAAAGATTACTGATTACTAACTTTTCATGTGATGTCCCTCTTTCCGTAAGAAAACGTGCTACTGCCCCTTTAAAACCTATTGCTAAATCATAATGCTGCCTAAGTACCTTATTGATATTCTCTATTCCACCATGTTAGTAGATTTTCAACATGATTATTTTACAATTATCACTTTAAAGCATTGACATTAATAAAGTATGTTATCATTAACAGAGGAGTAGATAACTCCAAATGACAAAATGATACAATCATTAAAATAAAAAGGGAAGGGCAATATTGACTTGTAAACTCGACTTGTAAAAGCAGATCTTGATAAATGCATTGTATTTGACATATGTTGCTAAAGCTTGTTCCTTCCAAAACCTTTGAGCTTCTTTTATGTTTATTTTAACAAATGAATGGAGGCACAGCTGAGTATCAGTAAATACATTTAAAAGAATCAAGAAAGACTAAGAGATAGAAATAACATAGATATCCATATCAAATCATGTTAAGTGAGAGCAATAAATACTTAAAAGAAACCAAATCAAAATACAGTAATATATGAAGAAAAAAACACAATCTTAAAAGTATTATTTTTTTTGACGCTGGACAATATTTAATAATTATCAGATCAATTTGCTCAATATTAATTGTATCTGAAACTTTTATTTGGAACTTTGGCCGCAATTTGTCTTGAGGCTGAATCCGGAAGTGTAGGGCATTCAATGATTAAAATGATTTATCTTTTGAATTTTTTCATCATTGAAGGGAATAACTTTTAAGTAACTTCTTTTGATCCATCACTTAGAAAGCTTATTTCCTTTACAATTTTTGAAATTTTGTACACAAACTAAGTGCTTAGAATCATACATATATTAAAAGATTCTTACAAACCCTTTATGTTTCCTTTTAAATACTTTCATAATAAATATTTAACTTTATTCATGCAAATCAAAACTCTAAAAAATACAAATTATCAATGTACTTTTTTAAAGTTGTAGACATTATTTTTTTGTAAAGGTGGTCTGGCTTTGCCCTCTGATTATATTGAAAAAAAGCTTGCTCAAGCAAAAACAATAGTGTGTATTAGCTTCACTACTTTCCTCAATATATATATTGAACTCTATATATATAATATTTATATTGCAGAATATAAACATCTCATGAATATCAATATTTTCATATTTTATCCATTATAAATAATTGTACATTATTTGCTGTACAAACACATCTCAGAATGTTAAGTATGGAAATGATATTCCTCACAACAAATTCAACTCGACCATAGAAAAAACAGCATTCAGATATTTTATAAGAGCCAAATCAAGTCTTTAGATAATCTTCTATGTTCACATACATACAAAATGTCTAACAACAATCATGTGGAAAATAGTATATAGTCTGTTGCCACTGAGACCACTGTTTGCCCAATTAATGATAATCAGGTGTATGGAATACAGTACCAGCTTGTTGAACAGTGAATGGCTGTCCTTCGTAGAGAATTATATACAGCATTGGAGCCGGAACAAAACACAAGATTTTAACTTGAAGAGGACGCCATCTTGTCTTCCCACAATGCTCTGCCTGGCGGCCATCTTGAGTCACATGACAAGCTTGGTAGGAAGTGAAGAGGCGCAACCCCATAACATGGTGATACATACATATCGTAAAAAAAAAAGAATTGAACAAGTCCAACTCAACTTTGAGTTTGTGTATCGCACTGTAAGAGCCGCACAATGGAGGGGTCACTTTTTGCCCCTTCAATAAATTCAGCCAATGATAACTTCCCGTCCGCATTTTTATCCATCTGTCGGAAGATTTTGTCGGTACGTTTTTCTGGTGTTGATTCATCTTCAGGCATCTTCATCACTGTTCCAACCATCTTGTAGATAGCCTGCAGACAGAAAATGGTTGTTAGAAAAATATCGAGGTTTCAGTAAAATGTATTCCCTTTTGACCTTGTCAGTTAGCTGTGCATGTGCAAAAGACAAGACATGTTTGGAACAAGAGTAATATGCAGTCATAATGTAAACATGGAACCGTATTGTGATATACACTGCATGAAACCCTTATACTCTGAACCTTAGAGAGCCATTACAGGATATTCATCACTTTTTCTTCAAGAATGGCAAATAGATTTTAGATTGTTTCGGCTTCAGTGATTTTATTCATTAATATTTTTCCTTTAATGTTGCCTATTTGTATTTTGTCTAGAGTGACAATTTCCTTAAAGAGATACCAGAGATGGCTCTTACTTTCTTGAACATTGTCCATGGACAATAATTTCAAAAACAGTTTCCTGCATATATTCAATAAAAAAAAATTTTTTTTTTGAGAATAAAATAAATAACTTTAATGTAAAAATAGATAATGTATGTTTTTGATCTTTTTGCAAAACTTGCCTCCACATATTTAAACAAATTAGCAAAAACACTATGGAAACCCAATGGCAGCAATTTATCTCATCAAAGAAGACAAAACATTCCAACATCACCTTGACACCAACTGGAATTCATTGTAAACATCTTACATTTCTTAAAACCAACAAAAAACTTCCAATTTACCTCATCATGCCAACCAACAGTGAATCAGGTTTTTCTCACCATGGCAAATACTTCACTTAAAACTCCCCCTCTCTCCCATCACGTCTACCTTAACTCATTCCTTATCCTATTTTAAACACCTGCTTGAAAGCTTCGCAAGAAGGAAAACATTATCATCTGAAAGACTGATTATGGATTTTGTCAAGTTTTTAATTAAAATGTTCTTATTCAAAAGGCAAAACTACAATATCAAGAGATGCTTTCAGAAAGTAGGCCTTTAGAAGGTCAATTTGTGATGGAACAAATTAAAAGTTCCAGGAATAGACTGAAAGGAGGAATTCAACACAAACTCCTCGCTGAGTCAAGGCAATATGTCAACACAACAGGCCCTGGCTTCTAACAATCCTAATCTGTGGAACTAATCAATACAGACAAGTTTGCATCGCAAGATTGTTTTTATACAGTGAATTTTATCACTGGTTTGTTGACATGCTTTCAGAACTGTATTCTTCAAAGTCAAACATGGTTGGCAACATATTACCTTTCTCCTTGAGTTTTGCAGTTGTAATTTACGATCTATTGAAATTACGACAGAGCAAATCAAACATGCAAAATGATTAGGTTTTCACTGTTTATTCCTCTTTTGGAGTAATAACATTCTCAAGGATAAAAGTCAAGGGTTACCCTTATGTTCAATGTTAAGGTGATCTATGAATCGTTCTATTAACAATTAAACACTCAATATGCCAAATTGTGATGCGTTAAAGGGGCAGTAGCACGTTTTCAGGGGGAATATAAGGTGATGTCAGAAAAATGAAACTTAATGGTTCCAATTGAAAGTCAATGTATTTAAACTAAATGGAGCAGTAATAATTCATATATATGACGAAAAGTTTAGCCATGAAATTCCTTTTTCTTACACAAAATGAATTAAAGGTGTTCACATAAAATGACCGCCAATGGATTTTAAATGTCTCTTCATACTTTGTCCTCTGACTATGGATGATTGGCTTGTGTAATGAGATTTCTGACACTGTCAAAATAATACATTTAGCATTAACTTACAATTATCAGTGAAAATTTTGAAATATAAAATTACCAAATAACGTGCTACTGCCCCTTTAAGTCTCTCTTCTAATCTTATTCTTCTAAACAATGAAAACATGCCATGATCAAAATATTAATGTGTCATTACCATAATGGTGTACTGAGTCTTTCAAGATATTTCACAAAAGCATGCAGTTATCAATTGATGGTAACAGGAAGGAAAGTGATGTCATTAATTGGTATCAATTTTGAAATATGCCATCTTTATTATCTTGTAGACATGTCTAAAGTAGAACTCAATTTGCATGTACCAAACAATAAAGTGTTTAAATTATAATGAACAATGTCAAATTTGTTTCCGTTTTAGTTTGATGGTTAACATCACCTAACAAGCAAACAATTGAAAGATCTGACAGTGATAATTCATATCTTGTTAGGAAAGATCAAACATAGTAATAAGGCATATTCTTTTTATTCATTTGTTTTTAACTCTTACTAACATTATTGGTGTCTCTAGTGCTATTTTGATAATAAAATTACTTTAATTACTATTAACATTTTGAATTATATTAACTTTATAACTAATCAATGATATTTTCATCAGGTTTCTTCACAAGATAATCTCTTGATTAAACAGAACTAAGTTCATCGATCAAAAAAAGTTCTTTTCTTAAATATCACTTTCACCGCCAAAAATATAAAATCTGAAGCAGTTGAGAATACCAAAAGGCACATCTTCACATACTGACTAATCCAAATACCAAGTTTTATTGAGCTAAGTTTAACGCTTTTTGTGTTCTTTTCCAGAAACTTAATTCTTGGTAACATTTCCATGGAAACCACCAAAAACAAATGTCTGAAGAAGTTTAAAATACTAAAAGGCACATCTTCACATGCTGACTAATCCAAATACCAAGTTTCATTGAGCTAAATCTGAGAGGTATAAGTTCTACTCTGGAAACTGAATTCTAAGTTACTTTTCCATTCCAGTGGAATAAAAAGGATCGAATGCTGTCCAAAGGAACAACCACAAAATCCAGTAAAACATATCACAAAATTTGCATGCATCCAAATTTTGCATCATAGGTTCTAAAACAAGTCCCTGTATTGATTTTCCAGAATGTTGTGTAAACTCTAACACTGAGAGAACTGTAGCTAAGTAGTCTTACATAGACAACAACTCATACATAGCTGTCATTACTGTCTAGGGGGCTTGCTTGAGTGGAAAAACCTACAAGCAGTTTCAGTTGTGATATCCAATAACTCAGGCTTTAAGCAACTTACTGTAATTTACCTGTTGTCAGTTCACAAAAATGTGAAAGTGAGAACTCCTTTACCAAAGAAACAACAAACTATACGTAGAACCATTAACTAAAATACAAGAATTCAGTTTCAGAAAGGCATAGTTCTAAATGAATCATCAGGTAACCTTATAATGCTGAGGAATATATGGACGACAACTTCTTTGTTCATTGTATGCGACGTTTCAAGAATCACGACACAAGCATCTGTGTCGAAACGTCGCATACGATGAACAAAGAAGTTGTCATCCATATATTCCTCAGCATTATTGTCATTCTAACTTTTAAAATGCCTCTCAAAGAAGGTAAACTTATGCTTTACAATATTCATTTAACAATTAACCGATTTATTCACTTTGAACACAAGGCTTCTAGTGTTTGGAATTTGATCATCCTAAATAATCTGCAGGTTGTCATCACTACGTGACACCATCTGGGAAACTAGGGCTTACAAATCTAAAGCTCAGATAGTTGTTGGTCAACAGAACTGAGTTCTCTGATTATCTCAGCGCCTAGAGCTAGAAAATGTAGGCCAAAACCACTGATATCATACCGTAACAAACTTTGCTTTAGAGACAAAAACATAACCATTTGACACATAAATGGAGACACAAATTTGCCAGGTTGTGGTGAGAATGATGGTGTACTTCCGTAGGTATACAAATTTAGCAAAAGGGCAATCCAAGAGGAAAGAAATCCCATTTTCCAGACTAAAACAAGAATTTTGGTCTGCTTGCACAAACCACAAAGAAAACCTAAACTCATTAATAAAGGTAACTTCAGTGACATGCCAAACGACCGACTTAAAAATCTGAGAACAATACAATATCACTACTTCAGATTTACAAGTTGACCTATGGAACTTATGATACTTTTTGAACTTGAAATCAAATGTGGAACAATAACATGAAGAGTATCAAAGTATCTAGGTAGATCATAAGGTGTGATACTCTGTAATTCTTGTCAAAAGTCTTGGAAACCTGAACACATAAAGAAACAAATATATGAATAACATTAGGAAACAGAACCACATACCTGTACAATTTCCAGCATTTCATTTCTTGATATAAATCCATTTCCATCAAGGTCGTACATACTGAATGCCCATTTGAGCTTCTGATCCAGCTTTCCCCTTGATGTCACGCTTAGGGCACACATAAACTCACGGAAATCTATTGTACCGTCACTATTGGTGTCAAATGTGCGAAACACATGCTCAGCAAACTTCGATGCATCTCCGTATGGGAAAAAGTTTCCATATATTTTCTTGAATTCATCCACGGATAGATGTCCGCTGGGACAGTCCTTGAGGAATCCCTTGTACCATTCCTGTAGCTCCTCGTCTGTGAAACTGGTGTTCTGACGAAGATCCTCGAGAATCTCGGGCTTCAGTTTACTATTGCTCTTCCCCATCCTCCTGCTTAAGCGCTTGCTGTTGGCTGCTTCCTGCTTTGCTCTGCTTAAGGTGCTTAAGGTGCTCAACTTCTTTGTTCAAAGCTCAATCTGGAAGAGAGAAACATTGGTGAATTCTTACTGTTTATTTTCATGGGATGACTTTAAATGTAGTTAAAATAACAGAAATATTTCACTTTTATGCTAGGAGGTATGATGGTTTTAGTCAATCTGGATTCTGGTTCAATAAAGTAGAATCTGCAAGAAACAATGAAATCATGATTGGTAGTGTTGTATTCAACAAAACAAAGAATTTCAAATGGGAGACTTTCCAAAAGAGTCCAATTGCAATTCTTTTCAGGTAAGGTTGAAATTGGAAAGCAACTTTGTTCTGGATATGTGCAAACACCCTCCTGACAAGCAATAACACATTGTTTGGTACTCAAACTTATCAATCTAGTTCATGTCAAACCATTCCTCCTGGTCAAAAACATTGACTTCAACAATATTAAAATGGAAGAAGTTCTGGTTTCTTTGATAAGGTAACTATACCTTACACTGTAGGTCCTGAATCAAATTGTTCCAAAAATGCTCAGTACCAAACATGTTCAAGAACTCTGACTCACTAACAAAGGAAATAGTCCTGGATTGGTCACAACCAGTATATAAGCCATCTTGGAATATGCGTCAGTAGAGTATTACATCTTCAAAGAATATTTCTGTTAATTGATTTTATCAGTTTTTTTAAATTCAAATATTTCACAACTCACAAACAAAAGGAATGATATTGGATTGGCCAATAGAGGAATAAAACCTGTCAAGGAATATGCAAATATTTGTTTTGGTAAAAAGTTTAGTCTTTTAAGTATTTAGATAAATCTGAATTTGACAAATGTGACAAATGTATTGAAGAAACACAAGCCATTAACAAATAGAATGATAATGGAATTGCCAATAGTGGAATATATCCTGTCAAAGAATATGCAGAGAGGTTTTGGTAAAGAATTAAGTCTTGTATGAATTAAGAATTCATGAACTCATATTTGTATATTATCCTTGGGTGCAAAGATATTTTGATTGTACCTCTACAGTTCAACGTCAGTGTAAATGAGTCATAATTTATTTGTATTTTGACAGAAACATGACTTATATTGCCATGACTCAGTCCGCTAATAGATGAAACATGTGTGTTTTCTCACAACTCCCTGTTTAATGCCTGCATTTTTAATCCACATGTCATATATCCATCAAGTAGTGAAAATAAAATGAAATTATTCAATTCATTACAAGAGGGTTACAATATGTTATGAGAAATTGTTTTTTAAACAGGATAAGCTTAAGAATCAAATGTCTTATATAAATCAACTGGTATTAATTTTGACAAAGTCTATAAAAAAGGAATATCCTTTAAGCATAAATATGACTCACAAGAATATATCCCATAAATTATGATGTATGTAACCTGTTATGTATCAAATATATCAATCAAAACATGTCTGTCAAATAAAGGCATAAATCACTGACTTCATTCGTCTTATTTCAATGATATAATAGAATATGATCGATGATCATCTTGAAAAATTAAATCTTTAATTAAATTACCAACTTCCTTATCCATGCATGTCAAAGAATAAAACCCTGAAAACTGAGCAAAAAGAATGCATAATATTGCATGGATGATAGAGAAATCATGAACAGTTAAGATAACAATTAAAATATAGAGTAAGTTGAAAAAACGTCTACAAGGGATGCATCATTCTGATTTCCTGAAAATTACAAGCTAATTGCATTATATTGATAAAACATAATATGTATTCCCATGACATTCCCATAAAACAAACATAATAAATGTTTCCATAAAACGTAAAAAACACTTATAGGTATTCAATATAATAAAGTCACCATCAAACATTATACACATTATAGGTATTCCCTGATACCACATATTCCAATATAATAAGCATATAATAAAGTCACCATCAAACATTATACACATTATAGGTATTCCCTGATATAACATATCCCAATATAATAAACATATAATAAAGTCACCATCAAACTTATGCATCTCCACAACATCTGACATCAATCAAAACGCTGCTCCATAAGCTCCAGGCCTTTATGATAGAAAATCTACGAGCAAACTTTCCTGACTGATGGAATCTAGTCATCTGACCAATCATGTTGAGTGATGACCGTTTCCATGGAATGTAATCTTCTGTCAAAGAATGTGCCCAGATCAAAGGAGTGCACATAAATGGTAGCCCATTGTCATAGCAGCAGGAGAACTATGGATCGAATAATTGCAATAATTGTTGGGATCATGGAATAGGTCTATATATCACTAGATGAACATGATAATAAGTTCAGATTTATGTACGTTCATATTCATATCACAACTTCAAGATTCTTTGAAAACATAATTTGTTTATGTAAGGTTGCTTTTAGATCAAGTTGCAAGCTGTTTGTAGCTATTCTAAACAATAACTCATCAACTACATTTTCTCGCAAATATCATCATTTAAACGATATGAGAAGATGAGAGATGTACATGTTGCTAAGAAAACCATTTTTGTCAGGTTCCTTTTACCGTTCAAAATTTTCAAATTCACTTTGTGAAACATTATCATTCATTGAACGTTGATTCAGTTTATCAAAGTGCTTAATACCAGAATCAGAATACACTATTATCATTATCTTTAATCCTTTTTCAAAAAGATTTTCTGAATACTTTTGAAAAAAATGTCTATTCATTAGAATTTAAACACTTCATTGTAAGGAAATTGCTTTTAAAAGATGGATTTTGAAAGGTTACAATAACTGCCATTACTTTAAGCTTCATTAGATATGCCTACAAATACGACATTTAAAACAGCCTTTGATGTTGATCAACCTCTGTAAACATTGATGAAATTACCTACCAACAAACCGTGAACAAAATATATCAGGCCGTGAACAAAATATATCAGGTCACATTCCCTATTCGTAATTTTTGAATAACAAAGATTTTGTCATATAAATTATTTATTTGAGGGACATCAAAACCTCAGAGTTATTGATGTTTGAATCTATCAACATGTATTCAATAACCTAACACTCTTTTGATATCATGATATAAGATTTTTATGACATGAAAGAATGAAACAACGTTATCATGAAACATACTAACCACCAGAGCATCAATGGTCCTTTGCGGATGTATATACTCATGAATATACTTACAAATAATGTCACTCCATATCACAATAGATGGCCCTTCCCATCACAGCTTGCTATTGATCGAGATATAAACCTGTGTCATTCCCTTTGTCACACCATATGCTTCACATTTCTCATGTAATATTCAATTAACGGTGGTTGAGTAATATAAAATGAAATGAATCTTGAATGATATATTTTGAAATAAATTCTGCTTCATCATTTGCAAAAGCCCATTTTTCAAGTAAAGCTGGTTGAAAAACATTAAAATGATTTAAAATGCTAATTTTGTGAATTAAATCCTTGTATACAATTGGTAAAGTTCTTGTCTTATTAAATTCAAGCTGATCAAATAATTCAATATAAATTGAATAAATGCTAAAATTAGTTTTGTTTGTTTAATCAACATATTTGTTTGTTTTTATCTCTATTAAGTATATAGTTGTTATCTTCAGCTGCTGATTCAAGGACTGTTTACCTAGTCTCTCCCCTTTGTGAGTTGATGACAATAAATTTCATAAACAGTCTTAAACAAAGCTTTTGCAAAATAGCCACTATAATATAATTTCTATATGTACCTCTGACATACTGTCAAAACAAGATAGATAAGATAAGTAAAGATAATGGCTATATTATACCAAAGGGAAATTTGTTTTACATCTTATACAGTGCTCCAGTAAATAAACAATAACAAAGGTGAAAAACAGATGTATACAATATTCACATCACATATTATCACTATAAATTGTATATGCCAATTGAGAAAATAATCAATAACATAAAAACATAGATAAAAGTAAGTAACAACTCTTCTAAAATCAATTTTCAGTCATCTTTGTAAATTTGAACTCTAAAACCTCATCACAACTCTCAAACAATATTTAAGTGACATCCAATCCTTTTAAACGACCTACAAATCACACCTCTGACATATTCGTTTATTAACCTAGAACAAAATCTTTATAGAACAATGTCTATCTTTTTCATCTTGTTTACCTACCATTTCAAACAACTAAGCCTTGAGAATTTCTTTCACTGAGATAGAAATTACTTTCCTTTGCACACTCAACATCTATAGTATCTGTTTACTCTGTATAAACATGAGCATCATAACTCATACCTGGGCTGGAGTCTGCAAACATATACTCAGCTACTGTATAGACTTTCTACAGTTCTTCTTATAACTCTTTTAGGAAATCCTCAGATATTTCATTAACAAAGGTGCATGCAGGTAAAACTTTTTCTATACTAAACGAAATAAGTTCATAATAGGATTTTGTTATTTTAAAATAGGAATATTGTGATTATCAAAATAGAAATATAGTGATTATCAAAATAGAAATATTGTGATTATCAAAATAGAAATATTATGATTATGAAATTTACGTTTTATTCATAAAAATTATGTTTTATTCATAATAGGATATTGTTATTATCAATTAGAATTGTGATCATTAAAATTAATGTTTCATCAGGTAATTAGTTTATAAATTGATATTCATGATTTCACAATTTACATATATTACCATTTTGTACCAAGTGTATATTCAAATAGCGTCACACGTAGATAAATTTAATTAACTTACAATGATATGAAAATCCAATAACATCAATCAGCTCTCCTTGCATCATACTGTCTAATGGTTTTAAGTTTTGTTGGGTGAGATATTTCATGAAATAATTTTTACATATATCTTTTATCATCTATCATAAAATGAAATACCATAGGCACACTATAAAATTTATCTTCCGCTAAAAATGTATTTTTTAATTCTACTTGACATTTCACTTACAAAATTCTTGGAACCATATTTTTGGAGATGAAAAAATAATGTGTGTGTCATATATAATATAATATCATTTCCCTTAGATACTTTTTAATATTTTTGAAAAAGTGATCAAGTAATATCAAGGCCATGTTGTCAAAAAATATTAGTCTTAAAGGTTCAGTAAAAGCCTAGCTGTCATAAAGTCCAGTCTATATGTAAATTAAGCTATGTACTGGTCAGCCTGAGGCTACTGACTGGTCAAGCTTAGTAGAGAATGGGTCTAGTCTTCAAAGTGCTACATCCCTTTGTTAAGGATCTTTATGGTCAACACCTGCCAAGTTACTGCCTCTAAGCAAACTCCACTGACATCAAGACTTCGATGATTGAGACTGCCAGAGAAAACATCAAAGCTTATTACCCATATGGGAAAGTAAAATGGGACATATATTTTATATGAACACATGTGCTGCACTACTTAGAAATTTTGTTTAGAATTGACATTAAATTTGAGATACTAGTAAATATTTTTTTACCTTTTTTTGCCATGTGCATGCATTAATGTTAGGACTGGCACATATCCAAATATCATTAACATGCAATGATGAACACAATCAGGGTCATTTTTTTCCTGTATGTATACATATGTACAGTATCTTTGTTTTCATCTTGATATGTATTTCGTCATTTGCATGGAAAAATATTTATAAATTGAATTTGCATCTTGCTTTTCAATCTAAATCAAACTTTTGATTCTTGTGCACTTCTCAACTTTGCTTAGCAACCAAAGAATTGAAGAAAATAAAAAACTTGATTTAACAAATAGATGTAAAGTAATAACTTTTTTCAAAATTTCTAAAAACGAATGTATTCAAATCAGTTATCATCATGTTTTCTAGTTCTTCATAAGAATGTTGGTTCTTACAAAAATCTTTTCCTTTAATGCATAAACATAGTCTGACCTTCACAAAGCATTCTTATTTTTGCCATTTCGAAGGTCTTAATGAAAAATCTTATCAAAAGGTATTGATTCAACCAATAATCTTTACATAAGAATTGCTTGTGACCTTTACATGGACATTTTTACATAACTTAATATCATGGTGCATTTAGTTAATAAGGTCATTCAAAAATTATTAATCATTATTGATCAAGAATTTGCTGGCTACATCAATGTTTAATTTTCATAGGTATTTTAATTCTGCTTGCAGCCAGAACTTTAACATTATTGTAGAGCAGGTGGAATCATAAATCATCTTCCTCAAACCAAACACCTACGGTTTTACATATAACTTTCTCACCAGACTGAAGTGTTTAAACTTAATTAATCATTCAATTCAAATGTAAATAATTACAAAGTGAAAAGGTTTATTTCAATTGACGAACACCTTACAATTACTATAAGCCAAACATTTTTAAAAAGTATTATCAATCATGGTGTTTAGAGATAGCCTTGTTATATGGGCAGACATACCTGATCTTAGACAGGAGAACATAAATATCTATGACAAAATATTCCCTCACTAATCAACTATGGACGAACCACAAAGGATGTAGGATCTCAATTCAACAAAACAACACAATAGGGACTTTAATAGTGGACTTGCAGTTAAAGTGTGGATCATAAAAAACAATTGAATAATTTATGACAAAGTTTTACCTTAAGCTCTTTACCTTGCGATGAACAAAGCTAGAAACAAGCTGATCTCAATACAGCAGGGAGAGCTAACAACGCCGAAGGACACACTCCAATGAACTCAGCAAAAGAAATGAAACTCTACCTCAAGTTTGCAAAAAACTTAACAATGTACTTGTTGTATCATGACACAGCTGTTCCTAAATCTAGGCCACAGACCTTGCTGATCTTGCAAGGGCATTGATAATAAAACACGAGAGATGCTTAAACATATCTGAAAAAAAATCTCACCTGTTTTTTCATAAGAAGACATATTCAAAGGAGACTATGACAATGAAATATGCTGATACTTTTCTTAACAGTGATGCATTAATAAAACAAAAGTCATCCATTAATTAATAAGCATCTTTCATGAATTAATGAATACACATCATCCACAATTTGAACCTGTCCATGAAACATTTAAGGTGTACCAACTACCTTAGTCATAAATCTAGAGGTTCTAAAAAAGTGATGAACTTTAGTACATAGCATTGTGTTTAAAATGGTGATGATATTCCTTAGGCACACACACAATTTCAAAGAATTCCATTGGGCATTTAAGCTGTACAAGCTATGGTAGTGGAAATCAAAATTTGTAAACAGTGAATAGTAAATACCATTAAAATTTTTTAATCAATTGATGTTAAAGATGTAAAAACTGTTCCTTATTAAAGATCATGACACAAGCTCCAGAGAAAAACTCAGAAAGGTAATACCCTTCACACATGTTGATTATTTATAAATTACAAATTTAAAAATAAATGCAATAAAACAGATGAGATTTCAACTATAAGATCATAATATCACAATGAAGCTGTACAAACCGTAATAAAGCGAATCACGACCACGTGTTGACACAAAAAGCCTCTGGAAGGAACTGATCAACCGTTCTGACTGATTCAACCAGGACAACTGGCAAGTGACAACTGTCAATGATGATAGATTGATAAAGATGGAGCCTCACTTAGAATATGTGACAATATCGTGTTGTTGTGTACGAGTAACGAGTCGGATGACTAGCCCGCTCATAAAACACTGCTCCATAAATCTCTTCACAAAATGGGATCTTGGATCATAATCCAAGCCTGTGTGACATTGTGACATTGAGTATGACTGATTATACGATTATGAATGGTTTGCCACGCTCCAACAAATTCACCTCAGGTGGATAAGAGTTTCATAATAGGTACATTTGGATTTGATTAAGTCTCAACACATTGCCTTTTTCCATATGGACTGACTACACAATGCTCTTATTATTATTTATGATATATGCATGCATTGTAACCTGTATGGAATAATGATTATTATGTTTATAACTATATGTATTTGTTGTAATAAAAACAAACTAATGGTCGATTTAATAACATGTGGAATAAGGTACTTTGTGTTAAACAATGCCTATTATATATTTGAACTATGCATTAAGATAATTCATTAGCTCTGTAGCTTATCTGGCTTTGCATGACCTATTACTTAAGAGTGATGACTTACATATAGAATCAAAGGATTTCGAATACAATGCATCGTAAAGAACATAAAATTGCAATTTGATAGTCTGGAAACATATCCCCATAATCTCTTCCGTTCTTAAATGTCCAACATGCTATAATTTCTTTCATTGCTGATGATGACATAGGATGGGGCATGTTTCTAAATTTTTTCAGGATTAGTAAAAAGATTTATATAGCCCATATATAAATAATATAGTGATAACATGTGTTATGATTACATAATCTATCGGATATATATAGCCAAAAAAGTTTTTATTCATTTTCCTGTGGATACCATATCATAATTAAACCAATGACAAGAGAACTAAATTAAATGAAAATATCCTATCTAATTATAAATTTTTATAATATTAAATGAAGATTTAACATTGTCCATGCATCTTCAAAGTCACTATCCTATAATATGAACTCTTGCTATAATTAATTAATTAATTGCTAAAATATAAAGGATCCCCCATTTCATCAGATATTTCCACTATATCCAACCAACACAAGCCTGGTGGTCACAAAGAAGGCAGTAAGTACAAAGCTATAGGGAACAAATTGCAGTCATACAATTAACTCAACAACGTAAACTGCACAAGTTCTCTTCTCGAAAACAAACTATGATCTACAAGTATATCTGCTTAAATGTCTGGCGAGGAGCCAAGCAGTGTCTGCAAGGTTGTAGAGCAGGCCGTATATAAGTGTAGGTAGACATACCTATCAACTTAAGACAGGTACACAGCTTCTTGATGAGTGAACACCTTTTTTACCTGCCGCTAGCTTGCTCTGTGGCAACTGTATGATGATGGGGGGCACTTTAAAATGATGTGCTTAATGGTTTGGATTCTGATAGCATATACAAACTGCAATGGAGAGTTTCGTGTAGCAATATGTAATATATTGAAAATTGAAAAAAGGAATAACATACAAACTCAATGAGAGAACACCTTTTTACCTGCCGCTTGCTTGTGGTAACTGTATGATGATGGGGGGCACTTTAAAATGATGTGCTTAATGGTTTGGATTCTGATAGCATATTCAAACTGCAATGGAGAGTTTTGTGTGGCGATATGTAATATATTGAAAATTGAAAAAAGGAATACCGTATTCATCCTATTAAGCGCCCCCTCCCTTATAAGCGCCCCCTATTACAAATTTCCATATAACAGAGCGCCCCCCCCCCCTCCCCTTCATACGTAAAATGGCCTACCTCTACTGCTTTTCCAATAGTTTTTAGTTTATCCGGGCCTGTGAATGTGTATTTGCACTGAATTTCACGATCGACCTACTTTCATTCTCGTTTAGAATCCCGACCAGTACTAGTTTCGCTTGTCTATAACGTATTCCTAATAAGGGCCCCCCCCCCCTTTCTTGGGTATCCTAATAAGCGCCCCCTTTGGATTTTTTTAAGCTAAGTGCCTGGGGCGCTTAATAGGACGAATATGGCAACATACAACCCTCAATGAGAGAACACCTTTTTTACCTGCCGCTAGCTTGTGGTAACTGTATGATGATGGGGGGCACTTTAAAATGATGTGCTTAATGGTTTGGATTCTGATAGCATATTTAAACTGCAATGGAGAGTTTTGTGTGGCGATATGTAATATATTGAAAATTGAAAAAAGGAATAACATACAACCCTCAATGAGAGAACACCTTTTCACCTGCCGCTAGCTTGTGAACTGTATGATAATGGGAGGCTCTTTAAAATGATGTGCTTAATGGCTTGGATTCTGATAGCATATAGAGTTTCGTGTAGCAAAATGTAATATATTGAAAATTGAAAAAAGGAATAATACAATGAAAGAACACCTTTTTTACCTGGCGCTAGCTTGTGGTTACTGTATGATGAACGGAGGCTCTTTAAAATGATGTGCTTCATGGTTAGAATTCGGATATCATATTAACACTGCAATAAAGATCTGATGTACCAATTTGTTATTTATTGAAAATTGGCTCTTGTAATTGGTGTACTTTATTTTGAAAGATGGATTAAGCAACTGAATATGGATGCACTTGCTTCATGGCAGTGTTAGCATCTAAATTGTAAAGTTTGACTCTTGCAATAAATAAGTTGCAAATTTATAGAATTGTTCTTAATTATCTATTATGTTCTAAATACAACTCTAAGATGATATGTAAAGATGGTTAACATTCTGATTTTTTTAGAATAAAATTAATAAGGTGCCACAGCATTTCAGATTTTTATAAATTAAACAAAACCAAATCTAAACTGTCACAAAATACAATTAACTAACCATCACCAATAGTTCATACTTTTATTCTATGCAATTTCAATATATGGAAATCATAGCCAATGTACTAGGCTAACATTTAGTCTCAGATGTATTTTCTTTTCAATATTGACAATATTCTTAAACCATTCATGTATAATATCAAAATGGAGCCTAAAATATGTTTTATCTTCAACTAAAGCTGAATGATCTAGACTTGCTAACCATCACCAATAGTTCATACTTTTATTCTATGCAATTTCAATATATGGAAATCATAGCCAATGTACTAGGCTAACATTTAGTCTCAGATGTATTTTCTTTTCAATATTGACAATATTCTTAAACCATTCATGTATAATAACAAAATGGAGCCTAAAATATGTTTTATCTTCAACTAAAGCTGAATGATCTAGACTTGCTAACCATCACCAATAGTTCATACTTTTATTCTATGCAATTTCAATATATGGAAATCATAGCCAATGTACTAGGCTAACATTTAGTCTCAGATGTATTTTCTTTTCAATATTGACAATATTCTTAAACCATTCATGTATAATAACAAAATGGAGCCTAAAATATGTTTTATCTTCAACTAAAGCTGAATGATCTAGACTTGCTAACCATCACCAATAGTTCATACTTTTATTCTATGCAATTTCAATATATGGAAATCATAGCCAATGTACTAGGCTAACATTTAGTCTCAGATGTATTTTCTTTTCAATATTGACAATATTCTTAAACCATTCATGTATAATAACAAAATGGAGCCTAAAATATGTTTTATCTTCAACTAAAGCTGAATGATCTAGACTTGCTAACCATCACCAATAGTTCATACTTTTATTCTATGCAATTTCAATATATGGAAATCATAGCCAATGTACTAGGCTAACATTTAGTCTCAGATGTATTTTCTTTTCAATATTGACAATATTCTTAAACCATTCATGTATAATAACAAAATGGAGCCTAAAATATGTTTTATCTTCAACTAAAGCTGAATGATCTAGACTTGCTAACCATCACCAATAGTTCATACTTTTATTCTATGCAATTTCAATATATGGAAATCATAGCCAATGTACTAGGCTAACATTTAGTCTCAGATGTATTTTCTTTTCAATATTGACAATATTCTTAAACCATTCATGTATAATAACAAAATGGAGCCTAAAATATGTTTTATCTTCAACTAAAGCTGAATGATCTAGACTTGCTATACTTTAGAGGACTGGGTTGGTCTTCAATTGAATATTTTTGCTTTAGGGTCTGGATGACAGACTACATACATACTTCTAAACTTTGTTATCCTTCTTCAGTAACAATCCTGTAAATAGGTCACTCAGAATGTTCAGCTGCTATCAATTCCATACCCTTAACCTGTATCTGTAATTACAGAACCAGTTACTGCATCTGTGATGCACAGAGTGAAATATTGGAGGAGTTCAAAGTAAGCAGAAAATGTGTATCATTCCGTTATTTTTACTTTGAGTCTGAGAAAATATTGAGGATTCTGAGAAAATAGAGCAGCACGGGCTGTGTAAACTACAGGTGTTTCAGAAGCACTAACTCTCACCATTACCGCATTGAAGCAGATTCATGCAAACTTGTGTCTGGAGTTTCATTAAATTCTAAGATATACTGATTTGATGATAGATATGATACATACTTAACATTCTTGAACTGAAGGAAGACATAAATTTTCACATGCTTCATCTTGAAAAGGCACATGATTGAAAAGGCATAAATTGCTTTTCTGTACCTCCAAGTTAAAAAATTATACACTATACAATCTAACACCTTGAGACAGTTCCATAATTTTTTTGTTGAAAAGAGATGCTGATAAAAGGAGTGAGTGAGTGGGTTATTGTTTTACATTGCTTGGGCAATATTTCAGCCATTAGCGGCATCTGATAAAAGGAATGGGGGAAGGGACGCTATAAAGGCAAAAAATTACAAGGGGATATATTTGAGGAACTGAAGTAGTACTACCATAAATGATCAGAAAAAGCTATACAATAATGATAAAACTTTTTATGGTTAAATCATATGTAATGGCATATAAATGCACTTTAAGAATATATACAAAGATTTTTTTTTATGAATTAGCCTTGTATACCACATGCCCATTAACTGAGTCACTCGTTCGCAGCATGAAATAGTTTATTAGTTTAAAAAAAAAAAAACAGTACCAGGTTTCAGTTTTGGCATGGTAAATGTTGTTAATTGTTAGATTGAAGATTTGAGGAGCTATTGTTCAAGGCAATTCTCAAACCGACAATAAAGGATAAACAGCTCGCCCTTAAAACATGGAGTAAGTTAGTGGCACTATGCCTGTGCACTTGATGACATTGAATTAACCCTTAACCTTCCAGTGAAATAATATTCTGACACTAATATCTAGAGTTCTCTAGCCAAAAGAGTTCCCTTTACTCATTCTTATATGGGAAGTGATCACTTTGACCAAAAAAGTTTTTTTTTAAATTTGGCCCACAGCAAATGCTTTTGCTAAATCTAAAAACGTTTTGTTTTAAGTGATATTTTTTTTTCAATTAATTCAAGAACTAAGAAAGAGATTTTGTTTCGATATATTCACTTAAAGGGCTAAATTATCAGGCATTTCTTGTTGAGACCAAATTTTGTTGTAAGAACAATTTGAATTCTATATCCTACAAAACTGTAGAATTTGTGAAAATATTTTCCCCATGTGTAAAGTATGACTTTTATCAGTGTGTCAAAGAAACTGAGTATTTTGATAATAAAGAATTAACATTAAAATACATAATTTTGTCAGTATCCATTAAGAACAATCCAATAATCTTAACTGTTTACTTTATAACTTGGTTCTATTCCCAAGACTAAATCCTTGATAATTCACCTATTCATTGTTGATACACACAAGAATATTATATATTCAGACCAACCCAGCATGCTATGAGTTAATTGACTCGAGGTTATGCATTATCCAACCATTACCATATTACCGCAGTGGCACCGCACTGTCTTTGAAGCCCTGAAAGTCAATTTGTTTACAGCACGCTTGTGTGTTGCTAGCAGTTAATCTCTTTTTAATGTCAAAATATGTGTTCAAAATAGCATGTGCTTTCAATCTGCTCCATAAAAAACCATCGAAGCTCACATAATGTGACCTCGGAAACAATACTCTAGAAATATCTAATTAATTTTGTATTCATTGGAAACATGATTATCATGAACTATCGATTTTATGAAATATTGTTAATATTTCAAACAGAATTTTGTTATGAATTCAATGATCTTTAGTTTTGATTGTAGTGATCTTCTTTAGTTAAGATCTATATTCAGTAAGGATCTGCACTTTATTTAGTTATTGAAATATTTTCAAATGTCAAAGGGTCATACTAAATCCATTTTTCTAATACATTAAGTGCACTTATATGATGAACTTTCTTTAACAAAATCCGTAATCTGTCATGGTCATAACCTTACAAATGACTATAAGTTACAATATTTGAAGTTGTTAAGCTACTGCTTTAAGAACATCTATACAAAAGCCAGGGATGGCAATGGTATTTTTGAAAAACAGCTGAAATGCATGGAATCTAGGCTCTTATGGTTATTTATGAATAAAACTACAGTAATGACAATGTCGACAACAGCTGAATTCAGCTGATCAGCTGAAAATTGCCATCTCTGAAAAGCTTTAGTCAATGGCAACATCTTTATTGCAATGATATACCCTTGTGTCATGCATTTTAACATTGATGGATTTTGAAAAACATTTTTCATCATGAAACTTTACTGACAAATGCTCAGACAAAAATGTTGTTTTAAAAAAATTAGGACTCCATTGTATCAGGGACAGTGTTTCATGAGTGAAGGTTGAATAAAATGCTAAAGCTTTCTTAATAAAATTAGAGTTTATATTGTTACGTAATTTGTGCTAGAAAATATGAGCACTGAGCCTACACCATTGTCCATATGAATACATTATATGAACAAACTTGACAAGCACGTACCTATCTTTAACAAAACAACATGTCCATACTACAATAAATCATGACAATCCTTGCAGGAACCAAACCTGCCAAACAAGACTCAAACTGACACAGACAGTCCATACTATAGACTGTATATGGTGAAAAATATATCTTAACTCATGATAGAATCTGGTTCTGAAAACAAGCAAAGCTTGGCTTTAATGGGGAAGTAGCAACTGTTTTGAAAATTTTATATTTGCAATTTTTTACTGATAATTGTAAATGCTAAATGACTGATTTGATAGTGTCAAATATCTCATTACACTAACCAATCACCCATAGTCAGAGAACAAGTCATAAAGATTCACATCGAGTATATTTGCAGCCATTTAAGTGTGAACACCTTTAATTCATTTTGTGTAAGAAATAGGAATCACATGGCTGAACTTTACATTATATATTTGATTTATTACTGCTTCATTTAGTTTAAATACATTGTCTTTCAATCGGAACCATTTCTTTTAATTTTCTTGACATCACCTTATATTCCTCCTGAAAACGTGCTACTTCCCCTTTATGAAAAGAGTCAAGAGTCTCAATTATAATTTCCCTTGATAAACCACTGTGACACCCACGTCTTTGTACGAACACAACATCTTCCATGACATCATCATTACACAAAAAACAACAATCGTACATGCCAGGTGTCAATGATTAACTTGATGTCAGTAACAGCCGCATTGTTCTTATAACAGACAAAAAGTTCAGACAATTCCTCGATAAACTTCAAGAGTACATAAAGGACATATGGAATCTGCAATTCCAAACAAAATTACTAGAACAGAGAGAATCTTTGATGAAATTAAATCTTTAATTATTTGAATAACAGAGACATCACTACCAGAGATATTCAACTTTCAACCTCTCTGCAGTAACAAAAAGAATATAAAGGCAATATGAAATTAACAACTGGAATTTAAACAAGTTTGTTCTTTAAAATGAAAGGAAATCATTCAAATTCAAAAATTTGGTTCACTAATAATATCTTGAGACAAAGATGTGGAATTCTTGCAACTTAATGTAAACCATCTTATCCAGAAATAGCACTGCTGATAGTTCAAACAGATTTTCAGTTTGTTGGAATCCAAAAAAATCTAACAACAAGCATTTTCTCAAAACATAAGACTCATAAATGAAACACATTACTTCTCCAGACAGGAGTTCCCAATAAAAAAAAAATTGTAACTGTACATAGATGTATGAATCATCTTTTGAAATGTGCTAGCACATTGTGCTCATGTGTTTACTTAAATAGCTATTTGTATTTGCTTAATGATGACATTAACCATTAGCAAGCAAGGCACAATTACATTGTTTTAGCTGTCCAATGACATTAATATAACCATCACCAAGCAAGGCCAAACATAATGTTGATATAGCTGTCCCATTGTTGGCTGTTAGACTAAATTTTAGTCTCTGAAATGAAAATACATATTAATGAACTATCTACCAATAAAATTGAAAAGAGCCCACCAAAGCTGTTAATTATCAGAAACTGCGATGATCAAGACTTAATTGCTACAATAACATAGACTTGCATGGAGCTATAAAGATATTTTGTTTCAAGGGCTGTTACCCAGACTTGTTGGCAGTATTCCTTGTTTGAACCACAAGTTTTCCTAAACTGCAATACAAGAAAAAAAATGACTTGTGCAAAAAAGTTTTTGATATCCATAATCAATGAGCTAATCCACATTAAGCAGCTTGCAAAATAATCCTGGGACACTTGTGGAAGCAGCGAAGCGATTTAAGCCATATGAAGAACTATCCTGCCTTAAAATCTCTTCTTCAGATGTGGTCATAAGCATACATATTAACCCTTATATATACAAGATCTGGAATATTTCATGATAGAATATGATTTATTTCCTTACAAACATTTATCAATTATTTGAGATTTCTTGGAAATGTATGTATCATTTTCAGTTCAATTACACAGCAGTCAAATTAATAAGCATATTGAAAATACATATATGACAGGGTCAGTGTCCCAGAAATGAAAAGTGTCACTGGAGATATCAATAATTTTCAAATGATATATTTTAACTTCAAATACTTAAGATTGTGCTGTTAATATGCTTCAGGTTTGCATTTCAAAAGTGGACAGTATCATCATCAATGTATAATCAACTCAGGCATAAATACTTCAAGTATTCATTGTAAATTACCTAAAACTGGATATGATCACATAATCCTACTGTATCTATTTTTGAATATACACACATATATAGACAATTACCCTTATTGTAAGGTAAACTCTGTATGACGTCAATTTCACTCTGACATGCTGACCTACATGTCAGTTTCAGTCTAATTAATCCTTTATCAAAAGCTTATTATTTCAAAGGTGAAGGTTAAGTTAAATTGAGCTTATAACACTGATTCAACATATTTTTTATTGCTCATATAACATCATCACTATTTTAACACTTAATATTAGCTTTCAATCAACAATCAGCAAAAATATTCTAATATGTCGATCTTTTTTCAAAATATAATGTCATAATAAAATTCCAACAATTTTCAAATACTTTCTTTAACATGAATTATATCATCATGATTTGAAGACTAAATATCAGCTTTCAATCAACAATCACAAAAAAAAAAATTCATATTTTTTTTCGAAAAACAAATTTCATAAAAAAAACTCAAACTATTTTCAAAACTTCCTTTAACATGGATCTAAAACACACCATAAAATATGTTCCGATGAACACTACAATATGACTTGTAATATTTCCTTGTGACCATAAATACCCCATGAAATATTGAGCCTTGTAGGAACATGAAACAAAGCTGTTTGTGTACGCCCTCCCACCTAATCTCTAAGGTATGAGCCACAGGATAATCGGGATCTCATTAATCAAACCAGAAACTTCTCCCATGTCAGTAATTCCACCGATCTGTGCACAGCATTGATCAAAGCCACGAGAACGGAACCATATTTACTCCAATAAATCTCACTTTCATTGATTTGGTTACATAGCAAATAATCCTAATCCAGAAATAAGTATTTATGCTGTTGGTAAAATCTTTTTCAAGATGACAATGCATAAAATTTACTAAAGCCACTACAAATATATTTTACAATAAATCCTTTTTATGTTGGTTTACGTAGCAAATAATGATTATGGCATATGCTCCAATGATTTTGCTACAGTCTTGATCCAGATGACAACTTACAACATCAATAAAACTAAAAGAAGAAGAAACTGTATTTAATCTAATCAATATTTTGTTTTATTCAATGATCCTTAAGCACTAAGATTCATGCTAGTATGATTTTAATGGATGCCTTTTCCGAAAAGCAACATGAATGAAATTGAGTATTATTGGCTTACGGTAGTAAGTAAATGATCCTAACTCATTAATCAATTGTCCCAAATGCTTTTGTTGAAGATGTTTTCCAAAGGAAATCATATTCACCTTAATAAATCAAAGCTTCCTTGGTAAAGTTATCAAATTCTTATGTCACAACAATCCATGCTGTAGAACTTTTAATGCAACCGTGTACTTGGCCATGGGCTATAAAACATACCATTAGAAGATTTCTGAAGATACCCCAGACAAAAATATTTTTCAAATAACCAATCATAATATGTCAGTGAAATCTCAAGTATTGGGTCATCGAGTATTACACTAATACTGAAGTTATAGTTTGAATGTATGTTTTGATCTACAAAACTCATTTTGATTAAGCCTTGACTTATTGATAATTTGAGAGTGGCAATATCTACAATAAAGATAATAATGATAGATATTCATAATATCACACAATAATATCTGTGGTTTTTGTTTCAGTATCCCCCAATGTAACTCCAAAGAGAAACTGAGGATGTTAAAGGTTCAAATATGTTTGTACATCAATCCCAGAGTGCCAATTCCACTTTCACAAACAAACTCTCATTGCTTTGGTTGCAGCTAATGTGACCCTAAGGCACACAAAAATCAGTTTTCCAGCATGCTTTTGTGAGGTGATTTGGAGTTTCATACAGCTTTCAAGAATATTTCACTTATATCACGGCTGCTAGTATAAAAGTATGATATAAAGGAGAAAGCCTGCAACACTATTGTGGTTATGTAGCGGTGAAACCTGCTAGCATCGGCCGGAACTAGCAACCATGAGTGGAAAAGCACTATTCAATGTAGCATTGCATCCAAACCTGACTGCTATAGAACAGTTTTCTACTGCTGACACAGATGCCAAGCCTCTAGCTGAATTTAAACCACGGACCACTTGATTCAATGCCAAAAGCCCTTACCACTTCACTATCCAACCCCTTTGGCTATAGAGGCAGTCCTACGTACAGAGAGCTCTGGTGATCATTGCTAGAAGAACCTTTTTATGGAAGATGAGGACGACCAGATTGCTTCCTTGATTTGTTGCATTGAAACATGTTAACTAAGTAGGTTCTAATGTGCCTTCTGGATCACAAGTAAATACCCTATATGTTGTTGTCATCCGTAATCCGTTAACTTACCCAGAACACTGTAACATGCATGTCATTTGTTTGTAGTTGATTATACATGGATGATGTGTTGTCAACTTTTGAAATGCAATCTGTATATATCATAACGTTTGATGTGTAGTTTTTCAGATGCTTAGATTGGTATGGAGAAGAACAAGATGATGTTTAAATATATGATTGTTTTGTTACAATATCAGAGAGCAAAATTGTCCTCAATCAAAGCGGCATTATTACTGTCAGTTTAATTCAAGAAACACAAGATATGACATATTTTATAATGACACAGGTATTCAAACAGTGAATTTCTTGGTAGAGAAAAGATATATATATATATTTTAAGTTTGCAACATATAAGCAATTTTTTCTGTTATTCTTTGATAAATCTGCTAACCCAGGTTGCATTATCAATGTAACAATAATTAATCACATGATTAATTTATCTAGGATTATTGTGAGTTCACCTTTTCTCTATTTGCTACCACAAGGGAACTAATTTGATCTTCATAACATGACTAATGTTCATTTTCAGACTTTGCAATGATTAATAATACCAATATTGAAAATAATCTTTTAAAATTGAACATAGAGTTTGGTTAGGATCCTAACGAAACATCAGATTAACTTTCACAACTCACTCTTTACCAAGCCTTTAGAAACATGACTTATTGATCTATTGATTCTTATTTGTTTTAAAAAACATTAAAATCAATTTAACAAGCTATGATTAATTAGATTAATTCTTAGCAATGGTGATGTTGATTATTGATTGTTTGAAATATAAAACCACAGATGACGTCATTTTCAACCCCATGTCAATAAAATGTAAACAAAACAGAAACCATGACTTATAATGAAATAAACATGGTTCCATTGGGCATACTCAATACATAAGAGACTGTGAATTAGCTCGCTGTCTGGAACTTGTTTGATAGAGTTTTGATAGAGTTCTCTCAGTAATCTATCATTATCATTGTTTTCATGGTTTCTGATTCAAGAATTCAGAAGGAAAACTGGTGCTCTAGGGGAAAATAGGAATAAAGAAAACGTGAATTTTATTTTTGTTATTTTTAGCTATTAGATAAAATCTAATTCTAAAATTGAAAAAAGACAAATATAAGAAGCACATTCAATAACATTGAATATTTATTCATAGAATTCTAAAAAATTGAACAAACATTGTCCATGCTAAAAAAATTATAATTTCAAGTTTTTCAATAAGTTTCAAAAGAAACAGGTTTCAGTGTTTTAGCTGAAGTTGTAAACACAACCATTTAATGAGGAGCACATAGTTATAAGATCAGCTTATCCAAATGGTCAAGAGGACCATCTCATCAAGATTCACTTTCAGTATTGCCCTAATAACAAAACAAAAAGAAATAGGGAAAAAGAAACACCAAAACATTAGATGGAACCATTACATTCATAAAGTTGTATATACATTTTTTTATCAGAATAGTTTCATACATTCAATTTTTGGATAACATCAATACTTACCAAAAAGATTATCTCAAAAATTCTTTTCCCAGTAAACATTTCACAAATATCCCAAAGAATAAATTTCAAAGTGGAATCACATCTGTAGGATAAGAATCAAACAATCAACTTCATTATCAACAATCTCTGCGTACACGGACCACCTGAAAATGTTTTTTATACAGTGATAAAAACTGTGAGCATCATTCATAACAATTATAAATTCCGCGACCAGGAAACGGAATGTTAGAACGATGACCTCAAGGGATGTTGTCCCAACAAAGGCAGTGTCTGGTCGACTCTTGACGAATGGGGCAGCTGCTTCAACAACCTGGGGCAAATCAACTAATGCCTCTAGTCATTAGGAATATACTTAACTTCTTTTGTCACCTGTTTTTTTACCTTGTCAGGTAACACAGGTGAGTCCAGGTGAGTCAAAGTTATACAATGTCAGTAAAGCCTCTGCTTTGAATATGTTGATTATTAATCAACTGAACCTCCAAAGAAGTTTGAATATGTTATTTGAATTTTAGATAATTGCACGGTTGAAAATATTTTTTTGATGAAATGTTAATTCTTTCTAATAAGTTCAGAGGAAGTCTCAGATAATTAAAAATCTTTAAGTATAATTAAAACTGATATGATACAATTTTGTAAAGTTATATAGCAAATTGTGATTCCATCAGCTTATCGTTTTTCTGAGTGTAAAATGTATCATGGTGTCATTTTGAGCCTCATAAGTTGAGGACGTCCGCTTAAGTGAAATAAAGTTCTCATCTGACAAATGAATTTTACAATCAATTCATAACAGCAAAATATTCATAGGTGCATGTGCAATAATAATTATATAACAAACAATATCATCTAAGAGGAAAATCTTTCATGTTCATCAGTTTGTTTATTATAACTAAAGCTACTGATTTACACGTGGAAAACCATTCTGAGAAGACACTTTACAGGAATGACCACTGGTCTACAAAGGTAATATCCTCTACCAGAGATTTTGGAAATTTTAAGAACCCATAGGTAAAAAGTTAGATTTTACAAGCTCATCAAATACTTTAAACAAAGCCTAGTTATTGCCTCAGACGTAATTGTTGAAATCCAGGCATAAATTTGGTGGCAATTTTAAATCCAACAGATAAATGGTTACCAAAGTGTGTCAATAATTCACTTGTTGTACAAAGTTAATAGTTACAGTAGATTTCTATGACATCTGTTTACTGTTACCTGATCAAGGAATATCCAGCGATAGAGATTTCGGGATATGACCTTATGCTATAAATAACTTATTTCAGATAGAGAGTAACTCTAGATCCAGTTTTAGGATACTATATAAACTATGCGAGTCATTTGGTCTCCCATAAACAGAGAGACATTTCAAATACATAAAATAGACAAAACCATAAAAGATCAGTCTTTGGTGGACACTGACCCATAGTGAAATAAAGCATCACTTATTCATAATAGGAAACACAACTAATGTAAAAATGTATTATTAAACAGAACATCATGGTACTAAAGTCTATACATACACTGCTTGCGAATCCTAATTGGCTATGACACTGAAATACTTTGATTAACACAATCCTTATTAATCTACAATGATTATAAAAGGAAACCCATAAAGAAATCAAATGGTAAAATGAAAAAAGCACAAACCAACTTTGGTGACGACAAAATGTCTTACAAATGCCAACAAAAACAAGAAACATCCATATTCCGATGACGTCAAAGTATGAAAGCTTCTTACTAAGCTAAAATAACATCAAGAATAACCTTTACATTTGAAAGATATAATACAAACTTCACATCTGAATAATTAACCAAGACACATAAAACTTAACCCTTTTCCTGCTAGTCCATGAATACCTTTGGTGCCAAATATCAGGTTATTTCTTCAATAATATTTTCTCTGTAATTTTTCATAAACAGTTTCACTCAAATCAACATGATAGCCAAAGTGTTTATATGGCATTATGTTCATCAATATCAAAAACCCTTTTCAAAAGATCTAGACTTTCTTTTCAGCAAATAATTGTAAACTGGAAAATAAAGATGAAAACTGCTTTCTGTTAAGCTTAATTCACTATTTTGATAAAAAAAATCATTTTGGAATGCATCTACGACAAGGAAGCAATTTAGGCATATATTTGCAAAGCAAATGATTCATAAATAATTGATTTGATTTAATTTCCTTTAAAAAAAGACAGCTGCTTCAGAAATAGATTAACATGACAACTCACATCATGTCAAAAATGTTTATATTTTGTGACGTATGTTTCCTCATTGGCTAAACCATGTCCACAACAGAGGAAAGCAAAGACATGTTCAACAAAGAAACCAAACTATATCCTCACTTTAAAGTGGATGCCTAACAAACAGACCAAATTTAAATCTAATGAAATTCTTGTCTGACAAACATTCCAAAATAACATTTGGCAAGATTTTGATCCCGAACAACAGAAATAACCTAACCTTAATAATTTGATTCTGAAGAATATTTTCCCATTTTTACATGAAGTCTATTCAATAAATTAAATTGAAAACATACAATATCACAATTCTCAATATAATATACTAAAAATTTAATACTCAGAAATATCCTTTCCCTTAAAACTGAAGTCTAACTGATAAATTCAACTGGAAACTGACATTACCTTAAAACCAAATTCTGAAAACTATATATTTTGTCATATAATGCGTACTAGAATTTGAAGCAAGCTTCAGAAATAACCTCTCCAGTGCATGATGTAATTATCCAACGCTGTCCAAACCATTAGCAAACATATTACTTTTATAAGCTTATCAATATACGCAAAGATCTTGTTAGTTTCATCATTACCTTCATCATCATTTAATCAACATTGTGTATACATATGCAAGGTTACAAAAATGTTACATAAATATGTGACAATTTCTTGGAAAAAAAAATATGGATGAAGATGTTTATTTAACTGATGAGAAATTATCAGTCTGGCTTCTATTAAGGTAAATAGATAATAAATATAAAAATCCATTCGGGGTTAGAGTGACTTTATATCCTGGACTATCAGCAAAATAAACTTTTTTCTTAAATAGCAATTTTGTTGTTTTTCCTTCAAAGCAAGTCAAGCACACTACATAGAACTTTTTCTATGGCAAAACAAATATAGTTATATGATATTAACAATATCATATGTGATGCTGAAATGTGACAAAAGATTGATGTGACTATAAAGATAATCAATAAAAAACTTTCAATGACAATCTTTTTTAAAACAATAGTTAATTAAGTAAAAAAAATACTCACTCATGAGATTGCTTTTTTATCTGAAAAGAAAGAAAATATTTATTTAATCATATGATATATCAAGCAAGTTATTTGTTCATTACAAATTTGAAAGTATTGAAACCAAGTAACTTCATATAAGATATGTCACTTTGTTGGGTTATTTCTAAACCATCTGTTGATGAATTTTAGGCAAAATATTCTCATTTCTGACATATGCCAAAAACATGAACTAGACAACACCAACACAACTTGTATTCAATTTTCATTTTGACAGTTGTACAAAGAAATCTTTCTCAAGGAACTGACAGAAATATTCCAACTATTCTAAACGTTAGGAATATACCTTTACAACATAAATACCTATAACCTCATTTAACCAGATTGTAACATAAGTGTCCACAAAACCATTTTGGTTCATAAACCACAACGTTGATTGAAATCATCAATGACTTTCTTATATCAAAACAATTAAGAAAATGCATTTGGCATATTCCTTAGCTCTTACATAGAGAGATTGTCTATGTCTTTCAAAGATAGCAGTTGAGACGACAAGACCTTGGGTCAATATTGAAAACGGTTTGAAGGTCAATACCCCAATACAACGCATAAAGAAGAGTAATAGTTGCCTTTGAACCAAAAATACAGATAATCCAATACTTTAAAAGAGAAAAAAGAACCCTTAAAGAAATATTCTTATAAAAATGCCAAAATTACAGGATTCTATCGACACAACAACCACAGGTTACCTTGTGAAATATTCAAAGATATGCTAAGACTACCTTAGCAAAGGGAAATTTGTCACGATTCCCTCCTCAGTAAGGCATGGCACTAAGCATACAAGAAAGAAGTCTGCTTATCCTACGTCTAAAAATAGATGTCCACAGGAACTAGCAGGATCCGTGGCATTATGTTGATAATTGCCAAGAATGGTTTCATTGACATCGGAAATTAAGTTATCTACCTTGCGCAGATAAAAATACTCTGAAATGTCATAGAGTAGATGTCAGAGGAGGTGGTCTTGCAGTAAGAAAAGGTCTTAGCGCTGAGTGGTGTTTGTGGGACATCCTTTGACGTCAGTGCCAATCATCTGTCACGTCTTTCCTCAAAGCACCGGGTTTCAAAGCAGGTTCACATTCTACACAAATAATTACTGTGTTTTTTTCTTAGATATTTTTGAAAATGAAGGGTGACATTTTTGAAAGTGTGTTAATGTGACATGTGATGTTTGTCATATGTGAGGTATTTGAACTCAACATTATGATGCAGTCTATTTATTTGGAATTTGAACTCAACATCATGATGCAGTCTATTTGTTTGGAATTTGAACTCAACATTATGATGCAGTCTATTTATTTGGTATTTGAACTCAACATCATGATGCAGTTTATATATTTGGTATTTGAACTCAACATCATGATGCAGTCTATTTATTTGGTATTTGAACTCAACATCATGATGCAGTCTATTTATTTGGTATTTGAACTCAACATCATGATGCAGTCTATTTGTTAGGTATTTGAACTCAACATTATGATGCAGTCAATTTGTTTGGAATTTGAACTCCACATCATGATGCAGTCTATTACTTGGTAATTGAACTCCACATCATGATGCAGTCTATTACTTGGTTTTTGAACTCGACATTATGATGCAGTCTATTTATTTGGTATTTGAACTCAACATTATGATGCAGTCTATTTATTTGGATTTTGAACTCAACATTATGATGCAGTCAATTTGTTTGGAATTTGAACTCCACATCATGATGCAGTCTATTACTTGGTAATTGAACTCCACATCATGATGCAGTCTATTTGTTTGGTATTTGAACTTAACATTATGATGCAGTCTATTTATTTGGATTTTGAACTCAACATTATGATGCAGTCTTTTTATTTGTTATTTGATCTCAACATTATGATGCAGTCTATTTGTTTGGTATTTGAACTCAACATCATGATGCAGTCTATTTGTTTGGTATTTGAACTTAATATCATGATGCAGTCTTTTTATTTGGTATTTGAACTCAACATTATGATGCAGTCTATTTGTTTGGTATTTGAACTCAACATCATGACGCAGTCTATTTGTTTGGTATTTGAACTTAACATCATGATGCAGTCTATTTATTTGGTATTTGAACTTTACATCATGATGCAGTCTATTTATTTGGTATTTGAACTCAACATCATGATGCAGTTTCTTTATTTGGGACTCACTCTCAACCATTATATTATACTTTATATGTGTGTCAAAAAGTAAGTTTTCATCTACACAAATTAATACTGTTTATAATCGTCATAAATAATTTTTTGAAAACGCAGGGTGACATTTTGGAAACTGTGTTAACGTGACAATTCATGATGGTTATATCCTAGGTAACTCAACATTTATATATTATGCAGCATAAATGTGTCAAAAAGCAGGTTATATTATACAAGAAAAAATGATTCATCCATATACTTAGAAATGTAGAGCAATTAATATATTTGAAAGTGTGTTGACATGACAAGTCATGTTGGTAATATATTTGAAGTCAACGATAAGATTCATTCTATTAATAATTGTATTTGAAGTCAACATTTCAATCATTCTATATATAAGGTTATTGTAACTTAACAAAATGATAAAGTCAATATATTAGAATATATTTGATAAATGGCATGAAATGATGTAAAGACTTTAGTTATATAAATGTTTTATTTTGTTGTACTGAAAATTTATTCTCATCAACTTGTTAACTTAATATTGATTTGATTTATTAGAATTTCTATGTTTACAAGTCAGTTATTTCAATATTTAAAAATCAAATCAAAATTCAATTGTTTTTTTTTTAAAGAAGAATAAAGTTTGGAATTTAAAGAAATTTATCAATTAAATGCAAAAACATTGACTTTGATTTTAGGTATAAAGAAAACAGGCAGCTTAAACCATTCACATGAGCAGTCAAAGAAAAGTGAATCATATAAACATTATGACCATATGTGGACAAACAGGATCACCCATCGTTTCATAGTGATCATTTTTCTAAATATCATGATTATTTATTTCTTAAATTATTTCATCAATAAACAAACACAGAATTTGAATTTCATAGTAATTTTTCAATCAATAAAATCATGAAATACAATTACTTCAAAAACCAATCTATCAATAAACGAACACAAATATGAATATTTATTTAACTAATCTATTGATAACCAAACATAAATATATTTATATTTCAAACTATTCTATGAAAAACCAAACAAATATGAATAAAAAATGCAAGCAATGTTCAATGAGTGTAATCTGATCACTGCACTAGCAAAACCTACTTACACATAACACAAGATGAAGCATTCTAAAGGGATCACTACTTGAACTGGCATATTCCCTTAGGTAAGCAGAGTTACATAAGTAATGCCACAATTGGCATCCATACCACACTGAGAGCTCGGTGAATAGAGAGTAAAGTGTTGTGTAACATCATAGGGCTTGCATGAGTCTATAGAATAATTCATGGCCAGTTGAGTAACACTAAGAAAATCAATGAAAATGTCTCGTTAGACTTACTCGAAGTATCAGAATGATTTGTTTTATTTTTCATATTTTCTTAAATATGATTTTTTACAATTATTTATCTTTAAAAACTGGTATGTTTTTATAAAATTTTCATTTAAGAGAAATAATAGAGTACCTAGAAAATGATATAGTAACCTTTTCACATAGGGAAATGGCAAGTGTATACATCAACACATAGAAGACAATTTAATATGTGAAATTCTTCTTAAAATGCCTTAATTATGTCTTCTAAATGTTAATTTCAGGTAGATGTCTAATTTTTTTCTGTTTTAGCAAAATCTAATCTTACTGAATGTGGATCTAGACTGTACAAAAGGCTCCTTTCTACACTATAATGAAGCAGGAGAAACCAGCCTAAAGAAGTTCTCAATTCAAGACATAGACATACATAGGATGAACTGACTGACAACATAAATCCTAGAGACCTTATCAGTAAGTGTATAAAACTCAAAATTAGTCCATGAAATTACACAAATAATTACTTTACTTTCATAAATGTTGTTATATTTTTCAAGGATTTTCATTCTATTTATTTAAGCTGTCAAATCTAGCCTGTTGAATAAGGCCCTAGACTTATGAAAGGCTCCTGTCTAATACTCAGTCATGAAGCAGGACTATAAGCTGGCATATCAGCAAGCTCATCCATCTGTCAGTCGTCCCACTGATTGTAGTAAACAGGACAGAGGAATGTGCACGCCCTTGCCTCCTAGGGCACGCCACATGGGGCACATACTTGTGGACTCAGGGCACCTGCAGAGGCATACCTGAAGCATTACTTGATGCTTCTTGCCTGGACAACTCAAGGTCTAACTGTACTTGTGAATGCTTCTCAACAACATATTTATCCTGGATCCATACAAATCTTAGCTGTAATTTTGTCTATCAAATGTTTAGAGGGAGACTTATAGCATCATTTGATGCTTCTTGTCTGGGGAAAACTCATGGTCTAGCTGTACTTGTGAATGCTTCTCAACAAAAATAAACATATTTTTTCTTGATCTATGTAAATTTAAACTGTCTATCAAATGTTAAGAGAGATACTTATAACATTATTTGATGCTTCTTGCCTCGGATAATTCATGTTCTTATTGTATTTGTAAATGCTTCTAAAAAAAAATGTACATATTTTTCTTTGATCCATAAAATATTAATTTGCAATTGGTTTATCAATTGCTTAATCTGTCAATTGCTTCTCTGCTTCAGCAGTTCATGACCTTACTGTACTTGTGGACATTCTTAAGAAAGAGACTACCATTTTTTTTATTCCGGAACAAACTCATTACTTCATACAATTTTCATCCTAAAAATATCTGGAGATTGTTCAGATGCTTAATTGAAAGACTACTTTATGCTACTTTGCTTGGACAGTACTTGCCTATCATAAGCTATATATACACCACTGACTAGCTTCTTAGCATAAATATAACTTGCACAAAACTATTGCTTCATCTGCTTATTTTGTCTCGAAACTATTAAAATGCATAGGTATAAAGCATTTCTTAATGTTCTTGTCTTTGACCAATTGTGACCTACCTGGTGGTCCAGTGAATGACTTTTAAAATAAATGACTAAAATGTTATTCTTTGAGCCAACTTGTTGCTTTATACAATTTTAATCTGCCAATTTGTCTGGGGACATAAACTAGTAATTTATGACTGATTATAAAGTTCATCCATTAACCTTGAACAAACCTTTGTATATTTGTTATGATTCATTATATACTATGTATCGTGATATATTTTGATCCTGACTTGAGACAAACATAAGCATCATATATATATATATTGACAAAATGAAAGTAATTAGGGATATATTATACTCCATATTTGGCCAACATATGTGACCTAAAAAAATATATGATAAAATGAAAATAATATGATCCATACCCAATTCCAACCTAAATCAGTACACTTGAACAACATCATAAAATTATTTTCCTGTTATAGCAAGAAATCATAAGCATGATCGTTACTAGAAACCATATGTAAATAAATTGAGTTCCTGTTATCTTCTTCACTAAATAATACTGTCTCACTAACATCCTTCAACCACAAATATGATATATTTCTCATCTTCATATTTCATATAATACATACCTAACATTCATATCTTAACCATCTTTTACTTGTCCACACAGAGTCAATATAATACACAGACAGCAATGATAAGCCAAGTAATATATGCCTCATCCTTGAGTAAACATACAACATGTCCAACCCGCTCTACAATATGCTCAAGCCTATGACTAAAATATGTTCAACCTGTGTAAACTGGAGGCATGCTGACCATAATGCAAGCCAGACTCTCAGCAGAGAGGATATTCCCTATAGTTGAGGGTCTGTACCTGTACATATTGTACTGCCTATCTATGAAGCCTTACTCCATGAACACTTCTCATTCACCACAAGCCGGAAGAGTTTCAGCAAGTAATCAACACTAGAAAACATCTCCCAGGACTGCCGTCTAAAAATAGCCTTTCAGTAGCTACTTTCAAAATCTGTTTAGGAAATTATATCCAGCACTTAGGGTAAGTCCTAAGCAAAACAACTCACCTCTGAGTGTCTGTCTGTGTGTCCTGACACTAGTCTGTCTGTCACACACCACGCTGAGAGGGAGAGAGAGGACTCACCTGATTGACTTAGTCCATACTGAACGTCTGCATTCACACTGAGACTGCCTGGCCTTGTGCTGTAATCTGTCCAGTTACCATATGTCTGATCCTAGCAACTGGTCCAGGACTTGTCCCTTGTACTCACTGAGTCCACAGCCTCTCACTCACAGCATAGCTAGCCCACATACACAACACTGACGAGGGACCGCTGAATGAAATCCTCACTAGAGGTCAGCACTGAGTACCTGAGCAGCTCTACTTCCACTTCCGTCACGAGCAGTGTGTACACATAATAGCCATATCAATACATGTACATCTCCAGTGCCCAGTCTCTCGTCATGTGTATGACCCTCTGTGACCTGTTGTAGTTCTCTTGCTGTATAGGAGCTGGTGAAGATGTATATTAGAAGCTGGCTTGGTACAGAGCTAGGCTGCTGGAGACGGTTAAGGTGTAAAACACTGTGTTAGCTGGCAGTAGCAGAATGTATGGCTGAGCCAGGTTTAAGTCTTGTCTCTCACACACAGAAGCAAAATAATAGCACAGCAAGTGTAGGAAATATCTGTAGTTCTCTCCGGTATAGGAGCTTGGTACAGAACTGTGCATGTAAACTTGGTTGCTGGAGACGGCTAAGGTGTAAAACACTGCATGGCTGACAGTAGCAGTATGTATGACTGAGCTGGGTCTGATTGTGGTCTCACACATACACCACCAGCAAACATGTACCACGTAATAGCACAGCAAGTGAAGAAAATATCTGTAGTTCTCTCCCTGTAAACGAGCTGAGATGGATGTATGTTGAAAACAGATACAGAGCTGTGTAGGCATGTACTCTTTAGACACTTATAAAGCTGACATAAGCAACATAAATGGCTGAACATAGCCTAGCTGAGTCTGTCTCTTACACAAACCAGAAACAAGCATGTAATAGGTGTTGAAATATCAGTTGTCTACCTGTATAAAGATACAGAGCTGTGAATGTAGCCTACGGTTGGAGATGCTTATGTGCATTACACTGAGTAGTTGGCAGTAGCACTATATGGCGGAACTACGCCTGAATCTGTTTCTCACAAATAAACCAGAAACAAACAAGTATAGCCCAGAAAGTGTAGAACATATGAAAATCTCTATATGTCCTCTGCTGTGAGCTTTCAGGGCTATTTATCTTCACATAATACAGTAATGAAATAATATTTTATTTAATTACATCCTTATATCTCAATTTCCTCATTTTATCATTTCCTTATAATTTCTTTTTTTGTGAAATCTAATAGACATTTTTAAGGAGTTTTCAGAACATCACAATCCCTTTCCAAGAAATTTCACAGCATAAAAGAATTCATGGCTCCAAACCATTCCATAAAAACATCTCTCATAAGTATAGACTCATTAAAACGATGTAGAAAATTATGTCCATGAAGACTCTTTTTTTCTTCCTCTGGATAGGAGTTAGCATATACTCCACAACTATGACATTGGTATCCAAAAAATCTTGCTTTTGTTATGCATACACTCTTTAAAGTCCCTTTACAGGGACAGTAGCATGTTTTTAGGGGGGAATATAAGGTGATATCTGGGAAATGAAAATAAATGGTTCAATTGAAAGACAATGTATTTAGACCAAATGAAGCAGAAATAAATCAAATATATAATGTAAAGTTCAGCCATGCAATTCCTTTTTCTTACACAAAATGGAATAAAGGTGTTCACACAAAAATGGCTGAAAATGGACTTTATATGAATAATTATAATTAGTTCTCTGACTATGGATGATTGGTTTGTGTAATGAGATATTTGACATTATCAAAATAATACATTGAGCATTAACGTTCAATTATCAGTGAAAAACTTAAATATAAAATTTTCAAAAACGTGCTACTGTTCCTTTAAAGGGGCAGTAGCACGTTTTTTGACAATTTTATATTTTAAAATTTTCAGTCATAATTGTAAGTTAATGTTAAATGTATTATTTTGACAGTGTCAAAAATGTCATTACACAAGTCAAGATTCACATAAAATACATAGGCGGCCATTTTTGTGTGAACACCTTTAATTCATTTTCTGTAAGAAAAAGGAATCGCATGGCTAAACTTTACGTTCAATATTTGAATTATTACTGCTTCATTTAGTTTAAATACATTGTCTTTCAATTGGAACCATTAATTTTCATTTTCCTGACATCACCTTATATTCCCCCTAAAAATGTGCTACTGCCCCTTTAAGGATCTTTTAGTGTTGATTGAATCACTACATGGTTTATTGGCACCTTGCATGTGTGAATATTTATGTTTGTCTAAAAATAAATCTTCAAAAGCCTGTTAAGAGTCTAGCTTCTCACTGAGTGTTGATAATATCAGTCATATCAGTTCTATAAGTAGTTAGTAACGGGTCTCATGCTGTGATAATTCCAGGTATATCATTATGTAATATCTGACTCCATGCTATGAAAACCTCTTGAGCACAATGATTAGTCGTTTGTATGACTTTCATGCAACGCTAGACACCTTCATTAAACATTTTCTTCTGTTCAACAGGTATCCTATCAAGATCTTATAAACTGAGCATAATAATAACCAACTGTGTGTTATAAACAGCATGCATGTCAACACCCCTAATCTTAACATACTCAAGGGGAGGGGAGGGAGCATTGATTAAGCTACCCGGTACCCTTTTAGCAGGGGTGTTGATAAAGGAATGTATAATTTGGTTAAGCTAGGGAATGGATACCATATTAGTGCCCATGGGAAAAGATTACGTTAATTGACAGACAGACAGACATATATATTTAGTAGTTTAGGCCTCAGGCCACATATAGCTGTTGAATAATTCTATTCTCACTAATGTTTCATAAGTAAGATAAAAACCAAGGATAAAGAATTATGAAGCTCAATGATAATCATGAACTTTAACACTGCATGAGGTTTAGGTTGTACTTTACAAAGAGATAAAAACATTTTACAATCTGCGGATCAAAAAGTCTTCATTTGAGTTTTAAAAATGTTTCACACAATTATAAACTTTTTGTAAAGGTTTCCATATTTACTGATGAGAATCTTCACAGTCCCTCATATTGGTTTTCTACTTGACCTAAGTGGGTTAATTCTCATATATGGCCTAATGATATTTTTAGTTTGCATGTTGCCAAGCATTTTGTCCCCCTGTCCCTGTTCCTTTAACTTCAAATAGTTGGAGAGTTTAAAAAGCAAGTCTAGATTTCTTTGACCTGATCAATTTGGGATTGTGGTTGGCTCAAAATAAGTGATATTTTCATAATTACAATTAATAAAAACTTTAAAAAATCCAACTTAGGTATGTTTTTACAAACCTTATCTTTACAATTGAAACTGGAAAAGATAGGCTACAATGCAGGATTGAAATTATGACTTAGGAAAATATTGTAATATATGTAATATACAAAGTTCTTTCCATGAATATATGAAAAGAATATTAATAAACTTATTTAAGCATATAAAAAACCTCTGTCAAATTTCATTTACTGGAACATGACTTATCATAAAAGCAAGGAACATATGTCCTGCATAAATTATTTAAAACAACCCGGTTCACAGTCAAATGTAAAGTACTTATGATTGTAAATGTCAACATTTTTAGATAGAGTGACACTTACTTGGAAGTAAAGCCTAATAAATTTGTTTTACAGGTTGAAGCTATGACGTGGATACGACTTAGAACTTACAACAACCTTCATAAATAATTTCATATTTATAACTTTGAATCAAAAGAACTTGAACTTTCAACAACGATTCCTAATTTATAAGTAAACAAAAATACAATAAGGAAGACAAGAGTAATTATATGGATAAACAACTTCCTTATTTAACAAAAGCAATATTTCGGTATGGATTCTTATACCATTTTCAAGCATATCAAAACGGTAAAAATTAAACAATCACAATTATTGTTAGTAATTATAAGAAAACTTACCTCTAAACCAACATTGACTTATTTCTCTCTCTCGGAGAGATCGTACAGAGTGTGAAAAATAAATTTTTTTTAGTGGTCCCCGTGTTGTTTCTTCCTGAATTATCTCCCTTTGAGTTAACTCCCTTGAATTCTCAAATCCAACTGTCATTCTTTTCGATGAACAGAGAACTGGATAACGGGGAGGAGGGAGGGAGTAATTCGTTGGTTTAGAGGTAAGTTTTCTTATAATTACTAACAATAATTGTGATTGTTTCATAATTATTGCGAAAAACCTTACCTCTAAACCAACATTGACTGAATACCACGTAAGGAGGAGGGTATCCAGACCTCTTAAAATGGTGTAAATGAGAAGTTATATATCCCAAAACACACTGATATTATTATTAGATCATAGTAATGAGGAGAGATAATTCTTAAGAATAACGGTAAAATTTCTTAATTTTCATCCCGAAATCTCTCCAAGGGACCGTAATTGATATTTTCTTAGGGGAAACAGGCGTAATTAAAACGCCCCCCGAATCTAAATTTGGATCTTAGGACATCGATCTATTTTTCAGAATACGGTGAAAACTCCTAATTGCGTAAGTAATTTCCTTTTTCGTATAGGTATTAGATCCATATTTACGAAAACAATTACCCGAATTGAGTGATTTTGGGGAAAAAACGTACTTTTTAACTCCTATAAGTTAGTAGGAGGGTAGGTGCTGAGGCGAGTTAATATTTAACCTGAAGTGTTAATACTCCCAAAGAGTGATTATACCAAGTCACTTGCCACCACAATAAGAATAACTCGATATTAATACTTTTTCGGTTAATCAGGTGCAAAATTCGTGATCATGAATTATGCCCACCTTGAATAGAGGTGACGTCCACCATCTACGTTGATAGGTTGTATTCGGAAACCCTTCGCCCTCAGACTCTCCCCCCCCCCCCCCCTTTTTTCCCTCAGAAGAGGGGGGGATCAGGCAGATAAGTGTTGAGCCGCCACCAAGGGTCCCAGAGATGACAAACCGTCCAGCGAGGAGGCAATATCCCTGAGGTAGGCTCTGGTGAAGGAACTCGAGGATTTCCACTGGCAGGAGGCCACGATCTGATCTATGGAAACGGACTTCCAGGCCGCCAGAGAGGTAGATAGCGCTCGTATCTCATGAGGTGAAAACTTGGAATTCACTAACTCTTGGTCTGTTGTGGAATAGGCTAGAGCGATAGTTTTGCGAAGCCAGGACGCAATGGTATTCTTTGTAATTTCTGAAGAGAGACCCGGCTTACAGGGAATAAAAAGGCGCCTTCTGCCTTTCCTGATGGTCTGAGTTCTGTCAATATACCAACGGAGCACTCGAATTGGGCATAGAAGGCGTGACTTGTCCTTAGCGTCGGCAGGAGCTGGAAGAGCCGGAAACGAATAGACCCTAGTCCCTTACGGTCCTGAAGCCGTAGACTGATTTTTTGCTAGGAATTCGGGCAAAGCTCTAAAGGACACTGATGCGTATTTGTGAGCAAAGTCAACAGAGGAGACGTCTATCGTATGTAATTCCGATACTCTAGCCGCCGAAGCAAAGGCGATTAGAAAAGCAGTCTTCCAGGCTAAGAATTTGAGGGAAGTTGCATACAGAGGTTCGTAAGGCGCACGTTGAAGAGACTGAAGTACTAGAAGTAAATCCCATTTGGGGAAGATGTTAGGAGACTTGATGTCCTGCAGTTTATAGGATTTCAAGAGTCTAGTGAGGGTTACGTCAGATCCGATGGTTAGTCCTAGTAAATCAGAAACAGAGGCAATGGCTGATCTGTAGCCTTCAATAGTACCAGCTTTTAACTTGCGATCTTGTCTTAAGTGGTTTAAAAAATCGGCAATCATGGGAATAGATAAAGGAGCGTCAGCTAATCCTCTAATTCCTCTCCACTGTTGGAACTTGAGCCATTTATGGTCGTAGATGGCAGAAGTGCTTGGTCTGACTGATCTGGAAATAGCGAGAGAAGTGTCTTGCGCATAGCCCCGATCTTGCAACGCGTTCCTGATATTTTCCAAACGTGAAGGTTGAAAGCTTGCAGATTCACGTTCTGTGGTTGCCATCTTGGTTGCTGAAGCAGATTCCACCAAAGAGGAAGTTGAAGCGGAGGTTCCAGTAGAAGATCCAGAAGCGATGGGAACAATGCTCTTTTGGGCCATGCCGGAGCTAGCAGGTAAACGACGCAATTGTGTTGCCTTACTTTGTTTAGAACTTCCGGAATGATTTTGAATGGCGGGAAGGCGTAAGCAATCAGATTCTCCCAAGATATTGACAAGGTGTCCACGGCTACTGCTTGAGGATCCGGTACCGGGCTCACATAAGAGGGAAGCCTGAAGTTCAGAGCTGTTGCAAACAAATCTATCTGGGGTCTCTCCCACTTGTCCGCGATCAGGTCCAAGACTTGCTGATGAATCGTCCACTCCGAAGATACGATCATGTTCCGGCGAGACAACGAGTCGGCCAGGAAGTTTAGTTTCCCCGGAATGTGTCTTGCTTGAATCGAAATCGACCAGGCGTCTATGAGAGCGTATAAATCCCTGGTCAGTTGCATCAGTGGCGCAGATCTTGTACCTCCCAGCTTGTTGATGTAAGCCACTACCGTGGAGTTGTCCGTAGCTATCATGACGCTTGAGTGTTGTAGCAAGGATTTCCAACTCTGAATCGCCAGAATCACCGCCTTCAGTTCCAGCAGATTTATGTGAAGACGAGATTCCGCTAGATTCCAGAAGCCGCTCCGCGTGAGCTGAAGCCAGTGAGCACCCCAACCTTGGTTCGAAGCATCCGTGTAAATGGTGTGACACGGAGGAGGACGAGTGAAGGGGCATCCCGACATAACATGGTTGTGTAGCGTCCACCACTGGAGCTCGCATCGGACAACATCTGTGGGAACAATCTTGGTATCCAAGGGGAGGTGACGGAGGCTGTTGATCCAGGCTTGTATGTGGCGCAGATTCAATCGGCCTCTGGGCGTAAATGATTGGATCGAGGTGAGAGAGCCTAGTAGAGACATCCACATCCTGAGCGAGTGGGATTTGCTTATGTCCAAAATCTGATGGATAAAAGTCTGAATCGAGTTCCAGCGATTCTCTGATGGGGCGATAGTGGCTGAGTCCGCATCCAATATGGCACCGAGGAACTTGATGCGATGAGATGGTACAAGTTCCGATTTGTCTTGATGAATTATCCAGCCGAGATGGGAGAAAACATGCTTGACGATCTGAATATGATGGTAAAGGACAGTTAGATCCTGGTGTCGGAGCAGGAAGTCGTCCAGGTAGCCGTGGATAAAAACATAGTGGAGGTGGAGGTACTGCAGAACCGGCGCTGTGATCTTGGTGAAGAGCCACGGAGCCACTGAGATTCCGAAGGGAAGAACTTGGAACTGGAATCGGCGCCCATTCAGGGTGAAGCGCAGATACTTCCGGGACTTGAGATGGATCGGAATGTGTAAATAGGCGTCTTTCAAATCGAGGCTGGCAAACTTGGAATGCGGCAGAATCAATTTGCGAATGCTGTTCAGAGACTCCATGGTGAACTTGGGAGGTCTGCACAGAAAGGATTTGTTGAGGACCTTCAAATCTATAATCATCCTCATGTCGATTGAATCCTTTTTTGGTACCAGAAAAACGGGTGAATAAAAGCCTGGAGAAGTGTCGGCGGGATCTAGCTCCGTGATAGCGTTCTTTTCCAGCAGTTGTTCTATGGCTGTGAGAGCGGCTAGAAGCTTCTTTCCTTGGAGGAAAAACCTGCTTCCCTGAGGCATAACGGCCATTGGTGGAACTTGATCCCACTGAAGGGTATAACCTGAGGCGATGATTGAAAGAATCCATTGATCGCTGGTGATGGATTCCCAGTTCTGAAGGAATCTCCCCAGACGGCCTCCCACGGGCGACAGAGAGATCGGCTGGGGAAAGTCTATTGTCGAAATCAAGTCGATGGGCGGAAGCGGTCGTAAGGGTAGGCTGGGTGGAAGAGGAGGGGCAAGGTAGTCAGCGTCTGAAACCCCCTTTGCCTCCACGAAAGGGCCTTGATTGCTCCTTGAATGCAGGCTTAGATTGCTCCTTGGACTGAGGTGGATGGAAATCCCTGCGCCCCCGATGGTAACCCCGGGACTGCGACGGAGAAGGAGCAGACTGTCTAGACGGAACGTTGGATCTAGGGTTATTGTTCCCGCGGCGCTGGCCATGGAAGGTACCTCTTGACAGTAAGGCTTGCGTTAGTTTCAAGTTCAGGGATTTAGAAGTCATGGCATCCTGAGATTGACTTGCTTGCACACAAGAACCGTTGAACAAGGTAGGAGCTTGGATCGGTTGAGATAAAAGGGAATCCTTAACATCGGCTGGAAGATCCCGAGTTCTGGAAATATGTTGTTGCCTTTCTCCCAGCACAATCCTAGCCATAGAGTTGGCAGAAGTTGAGGCTAAGTCCTGAGAGGCCACGAAGATAGAGTCTAAGAACCCATGCGTCATGGCGACATCATCAGACCTCATGGTCTGCAAGGTGTTAGGAGCCATGCCATCATAAGAGATGAACTTGGGTGGAATCATTTCCCTAATCCCCGCACAAAACCAGTTAATGTAGGAAAGGATATCCATAGAGGCACGAACGTTGCGATCGATCTCTGAAACATCCAACTTGGAAATAGACACTTGATTGGAAGAAGTCCCCCTAGGGTTAAGTCTATCAAAGTCTCTATCCAGCACGGAAGGATCCTGAGTCACAAACCTGTTGTGAATCTGATAGGCAGCCTTGGGCCTAAACTTGGGAATCGTGATTTGACCAAGATGATTAGAAAACTTTTCGTTAATTCCATTACACGCCGTCTTGATAACTGACGAGTGGGGTAAGGAAAACTTGGCTGGACGGGAGGGAGGAAGCGACCCCGAGTCCCCTAACTCCTCAGGCCTAGGAGAGGCCGAGTTCTCATCAACAATGGGAGCTGTGCATGGCTTCAACCGCTGAAGATATTGGACCTTATCCGGAAAAGACCAATCGGGATTGAGAGAAAAGTCAAAGTCATCCGGAGAAATGATGAGTTGCCCTTCACGATCCAAAACTGTAATGTCCAAAGAGTCTGTGTCCGTGAAAGCGTGGGCTAAGGTAGACTGATTGGTCACATCATGAAGCACGGGAATGATCGGAGGATTAGAAATGTCAACAAAGTCCGCTTGCGGGACACGGTTCGTCCGTGCAGAAGCCTGGAAGCCGTTACCAACCACCGGCGCGGTAGGACCCGTGCTACCCGTGCTAACGGGCCGCTTAACGGGATCCCCCTGACTACCCTGAACTCCGAGTGAAGCCCGTGCGCCGCTGGGCGCCGTGGCATTCGGGAGTGGGGCACGAGCAGTCGGACTGCTTGGCTCTTGCCGGCCTCGAATAGCAACGGGGTCTAGGTCCGTGCTATCTTGGCTTGGCAGAGGAGCTGAACCGACCGCCCGCTCCACTGACGCTTGGGTCAGGGAGACAGGCTGCATGCGGCTCGTTGGTTGATTGGCTTCCAGGGCCGTGAATCGCTCCAGTGAGTCCTTTTGAATGGCGGCCATAGATTGAGAGAGTGTGGCCAGCATAGCTTTGATCTCCTCTAACTCTGACGGCTTGGGTTTGGGGTCAGGGATAGGGGTCAGCGTGGACTTAGGCTTCTTGCTGATGGAAGGAGAGGCCTTGACTGAAGCTTTACGTTTAGGGGTCTTAGGTTTTGATCTGTTGTTATGCATGATTTGCCAGTCATCAAGAGAAAGGTGATTACACATCAGGCAGCGTTTGGTGTAAGAACAGGAAGTCTTGTCACAACACGAATAGCACACAGAATGAGGGTCACCTTTACAAAGATATCTCTGGCACTCAACACATTTTTTCTGAACGGCAGACATGATGAAAAACGAATCACCACACAAGGAAAATTCTTCACGCAAGTCACTTCCAGAAGTTTATACTCCAAAACGAATCAGAATAATCCAAAGGAATCACAGTAATCCAAGGTGAATTACAGTAATCCAAGGAAAAAACGAACTCCAAGAAGTAATCCAATTTGAATGAAGATAGAATTCACACTAAGCACGACCGTACTCTCGGCGTACAGAGAAAAGAATGACAGTTGGATTTGAGAATTCAAGGGAGTTAACTCAAAGGGAGATAATTCAGGAAGAAACAACACGGGGACCACTAAAATTTTTTTATTTTTCACACTCTGTACGATCTCTCCGAGAGAGAGAAATAAGTCAATGTTGGTTTAGAGGTAAGGTTTTTCGCAATAATTGAATCTATACCGAAACTTCACTACCGTCAAATAAAGAAGTTGTTCATCCATAGAATTACTCTAGTCTTCCTTATACCATCAACTTCCAGAATGCCACCCAAACAGTGAAAATACAAAAACAAAGTATTATGACTTTTACCAAAAACATATGTTTGAATTGAAGGCTTTTATCAAACCGTATACCGGGAAATTTTCGTGGTTGGTAATTTTCGTGGTTTTCGTGGGTAGAGCTTGAACCACGAAATTTTCCATACCACGAAAATTTCCCGATAAAATTCATTAAAAATATCTTCACCACTCTCTATACGACCTATCTAACTATTTTCAGAATAGCGCATGCACAGATGTAAGTGCTATTCGCTGACAACTGCTAAAATCAAGCTCTAATTTAGTTTGTCGCTTATTTAAAGTTGTAAATATATACTATGATAACTTTACTTAATATGTAGCCAAGTGTGATTAACACTCCTCATTGTATACAAATGTAGTTCTACCATCTATATAGCTATTTCTAAATGAACACTTGTTCACAACTTAATTAGCAGAGCTTAACACGTGTCACAACACAATGCATCCGGTCGTAGTTCATGTTCAACAGAGTGTGACAAAGACAAAGAAGCATGCTGTTTTCACACAAATGAATAAAAACTAGATTTCACATTCACATATCAACTGAAATATTTAATCTGGTTCATCAACGCTCTTCTTCAGCCACGCTACGAGACTTAATTTGCTAACGCTGTATGGATTAAAATGCAATACTGTTTTATATACGTGTAGGTAAAGCGTCAGTGTTAGTTGTCAAATCAAAAAATGACAGTGAGCAAAGTATTTCTTTATTGAAACATTGAGTTAAAATTGTAATCTTTGAAACAAGCCGCTAAATGTGATTTGTTTCTTCTCCCAATAAACGTTGAACAAACACGATCCTTTTAACAATGATATCAAAAACATTTCGACTAATGACTACTGACCCTACTAATCCCATTGTAATAGGTTGTTTGGAAAGCATTGCGGTGTCAACAGACAGTTGAACATCAACACGTGGAACATAAACACACGATTTCAAAATTGTTTTGTTAACTTGAACCACGAAAATAAGAATCCAGGAAAATGTAATTTATTGCCAACGTCTGAACCACGAAAATAAAAATCCACGAAAGGTCTTTGAGTCATAAACCACGAAAATTTCCAACCACAAAAATTTCCCGGTATACGGTATCCAAATATCTAGGTAATGTCTTAAAACACAGGAAACAGTTTTCCGTTAATAAAACACTTGCCATTTTGTTTCATTTTTTAAACTGAATTTTGATGTGAAGTGAGGCAACTTTTAAAATATTAAGGACGTTTTAAATATTCATATGTTCTGCCAAAAATAACTTAAATTTTATTAAAATTTAAAGATAAGAATTTCTCGTTTCAAACAAATTGAAATGTTAAACAATTTCACCAGAGAGAAGAAAATGTACAACAAAGGAAATATGATACCTATACTAAAAACAACCCATATTATACAAAACCTGTCTTGCATGTTGACAGACAAATAAACAAAAATCAATTATTGGAAGCATTATCTTGGCATTTTTCAATTATTCATAATTGTTTCTATGGCACATCAAGATTCTCTTTTACAAAATCTTTCTGCCTGGGTAGTAATCAATGCTTATCTAACATGTGAGTAATAAATGATTATTTTGTGCATCGATTCTACACAGTGTAAACAATTAGATCTGGCACCCGATTTACAATAACTGAATGTTTAATTGCTTCAGGTGTTCTTTGAGCACAGAAATGCTTTGTATATACAGCACATCTTGTATAAAGATATTCGAGAATGTTGATTAATTTTTAATTGTATCTTCATGTTTGTTGTTGTTACTGATGTCATCAGCAACATTTTCTATATTGTTCAAAATTATCATTATAATTTCCTTATTCATAATCATTATTTCTAAAACCAATCATAATTATTGTCTCCTTTTTCATTATCTGCAAAAAACTCCTTCAATTCAAATTCTTGATGTCATCAGTAACATTTCAATGTTGTTCAAAATTATCATTATAATTTCCTTATTCATAAACATTATTTCTAATACCAATCATAATTATTATCTCCTTTATCATTACCTGCGAAAAACTCCTACAATTCAAATTCTGGGGTTCACTCAGATCAGATATGAGACATTCAGCAACCATCTCAATGATATGTCCATGCATGTGTACTGTTGTTCACGCAAAGCAATGTGATTATTATCCAATAACAAAAGATGAAACCACCTACGCCTTGCATTATTCAAAATTCCAAAACCTGACACTCCACTTGACGTGGATAGACAATGAGCCATGATTGGTGATAATAATTCACTGTAAACACAATGGCATGACATCATGGACTTAGTGAAGTGTTAACAGGTTTGACACCACAGAGGGCAATATATACAAACAGTTCATACATGAAAAGTTAACAGCTTCAAAACAAACAATGAATCACTATTGAAAAGAATTACATATTTATGTAATATTATTCAAAATAGAACATCGGTGCAAGATCAAAAGACCTTATAAGGACTTTGTTAGACTATCCCTTTTTATATTTATTGTAATTGACAATGTTTGTTTTCAGCATTTCTGGGTTACATGGATGACAGGGAAAAAATACTTCATGCAAATGAACAGAATCTATAATAATATTTGTTGAACAATATTCAAACTTTTTAAGCAAATATTGTCAATACTGTATTAAGCTCTAACTAGAAAGTGCTTTTACTCGTTAAAACATATGTCCTCCCATCCACCATTTCAGCTGAATTTTGTATTTGAAAATTTCTCTTTGGGAAAAATCACAAGGATGAACTTCAATAATAACAATTAATCATAAAGGTTGGTCCAGTAGTTTCATAGTTACATGCTCCGGAAACTAACCCTTCCATTAAAAATTACTAAGTCCAAACTGTTGCCATGGAAACCTAAAAATACATAATTCAAAGAAATTGAAACCCCCAAAAGGCACATCTGCAAGATATGAAGACAATGTTTACCAAATTTGGTGAAGATTGGTCAAGTAGTTTCAGAGTTATGTGTCCATGGAGACGGAAACTCAGCCAAAACCAATATGTCTCCTGTCCCTTTCGGGGGGAGAGAGGGGAGGGAAGACATAATTCATGTAAAGGTGGAAGCTATAAAGATATTATTGCTGGTAACTTTTCTGAAGACCAAAAAGTTGTAAGTCCTAATTATGTTGTTGAAGAATTGTTCTGATAAGCCCTCCAGACCATGCCTTTGAGCAAGGAAGACTTCATCTGGTAGAGTAGCTTATTCTATCTATTTCCATGACAACACTTTACTTCTTCATCAAATATTTTTTACTAAGAACATATGCCTCTCTCAAACTCTATTGTCATTTCAGAAGTTAAGACACAAAATGTTTTACAAAGAAGAAAAAAATACCTCTTTTACTAAGAGGATATACCTCTCAAACTCTCTATTGTCATTTTAGAACTTAAAAATCAACAAGACACAAAATGTTCCACAAAGAAGACAATATGTCCAAAGGATGCCATTAGACTAAGCTCGTTAACTGTCTCTTATTGCATTCCCCAGGTGGATGCCAACCCATTTCGGTGTTCATTACCTTCTGTACTTACTTTCCAAACATGAGAAAATTTCATTACAAAGTAAGTGGCACACACTGAGGTTTATAGGAAATGTTGAAATCACAAAAACAACTGCTACTTCAAACTAAACTAACAACAAAAGCAAAACTTAACATGTAAATGCCACAATGGAGCTCTCTCATTAAGATTTGCTTGTAGAAGCTAGACTTTCTCATTGCCTCTTGATTATTAAAACCTATTCTAAGAAAATATGTTGAAACTATGAAAACAATTATAATTGATGATTATCATTACCTTGTTAATAACTCTCTTGTTTCAGACATTCTTGAAAGATGTGTTCTTGATATGTTCATTAAGGAATTCAAATAACAAGACTTTATCCAAAATTCTAGATAAAAAATCAGATGTTGAAAGTATTATTAGGAACAAATGGTGACTCTTTCGAGAAATCCAAAGACGCTGATTGCTTGCCATGAAGAAATATGAAATAGGTTTGCTTGAAATATCTCAATATATTCAAAGCTATAAAGCTCACCTTACTATCTCGTATTGCATTCAGCAGGTGTAAGTAACCCAATTTGGTGTTTATTTGATTCTCCAAGTAAACTAACCATGAAATTCAAAGCAGTGAATCCCTAAGTAAAGTAAGCATGAAACTCTGAGCAGTCAAGTGTAGAACATGTGGCTCATCATAGCAGCTCTAGAGTGAAAGTCATTTCATCGGAATATATTTATTGTCTGGGAGAACTTATACATTTAGAATAGAACATAAATAGAGTAAAATAAAATACACAAATCACTTGTGCAGTACTTGTGCAATTTGTGCCATGAACACATACCAACTTCAATGGCAGTGTAAATTGTTTGAAGCAAATTTTTAAATGCCAATGATCCATTAAACATTTTCTTATAAGTTTTTTTAAAATAAAAAGGTTGATATCCCGAAAATCAGGTGTTTCTTATGTATACTACTTCTTAAAGCACTTAGAAATTAATAAAATCAAAATGACACTATATGCATAAAAGTGACTGTTGGTCTAAAAACAGATATTATTTCAAAGAAGTATAAATCAAGATCAACATTTTAAATACAGTCAGCAGATCATATGAACATTTATAATAATGATAGAGCATATTTACAATCTTTGCAGAATTCTAAGGTACAATTCAAGTAGAACAGCAGATAATGTTCAGGATTAACACAGTAAGGTCCGTTCAGGATCATATATATACTTTTGTTTTAAGCATCTGGCACCAAGAGCCTGGTAATAGTATCTTGAAAAAATTCCAGTTCTTGATAAAATGTTTTCTTATCTGCTAATGGGAGGAACCTTTGGCACTTCAGCTCTGAATGTATTTCAAGAAGTGGTGGTGTAGTAGAAGGAAGGAAAATGTTTGCATGTAATATGAACTTTACTGTTATTATGAAGGTCTATCATTCTGTGACTACCACACAAAAAACTTAAAGGGGCAGTAGCACTTTTTTTAAATTGTATTTTTTAAATTTTTCACTGAGGATTGTATGTTATTGCTAGTTGTATTTTTTTTATAGTGTCAAAAATCCCATTACTCAAACCAATCATCCATGGAGAACAAACTATAAATATTCACATAGAATCCATTGGTGGCCATTTTTATGAGAACACCTTTAATCATTTTGTGTAAGAAAAAGGAATCATATGGCTGAAATTTACATTATATATGTGATTTATTACTCCTTAATTTAGTTTCAATTCATTGTCTTTCAGTTGGAACCATTAATGATCATTTTCCTGACAATACCTTATATTCCTCCTAAAAATGTGCTACTGCCCCTTTAATGTCAGTATTTCCAGAGACAGATGTGATATATTGATAAACTTCGGCAAAATTTAAGCGTCCTAAAAGTAGTATATGTCATAGGCATGAATATCAGATATTCTGTTTATCGTGAAAGTCATTAAACAAAAGAAATCAAAATATACCTACTTCCAAGCGCATGAGGAATATCTGCAGTCACATTTTTTACGTCAAAGCATTAAATTGTTGTTCAAGTGGCGTAAGTTATTGTTACCCTAGAGAATGGTAATAAAGCTAACCAAATACGATTTCCTTCAAAGGTAAAAAACAGATATATAGAGAACATAGATAAGCTGAAAGAAAGATGAAAATGGTATGATATCACCTAATTTGAAATATAATGAACTATTTCCCTCTATTTGAAACAAAAACAGCCTTTCATAATTCCCTTCATAAAAAGATAAAAAAACACATGATATATATTATTAAATCAAGATAATCATTATGTAATGAATCCATAAGGAGGTGTTTAATAGTCATTAACAGTTAACAAGAAAACATACATGAACCTTAAACAATTTATTTACCGGGTAAATCTTATTTATTGATCAACTAAATAATATAATACAAATAATACAAAAGAACCAGCAATAACTAACTAACTGCAAATACTTAAAAATTAATTTTCCTCCTATGTTTAAAGCTTTTCTCAGAACCTTCACAATTTTTAACACATCAACCATTATCAGGTCCCCTCCCTAATCCATGAGTGTTTTAACCATTATATACAAGATTCATAAATGTGCACTAGTAATTATAAAACATACCTGTTTTACTTATATCCAACACCACTTCAAGTCTGTTGGAGTAGTTTGTTGTAGAGAAGATAGTTTGAAGACGTGCATGATATTTCCCCTAAAACATATCTCAACAACTCTATGACTAGAAGCTCTTGCCTAACAGAATGTATCTTAATTACTTTACTCGCAATTTGCCATGATAGGGTGACGCTGATAAATAGTAAGCGATCTTGCAATGTTATCGCAAAGGAGAGTTTAGTATGTGCAAATAAGCCAAAGTGAAATATACACCCTTATATCTTAAGTTATATGTCGTAGTGCTTATCTTGCGATGCTTTTACGAGAAGGGTGAACGTTTATAACAGGCTAAATCAAATTGAAAGGTTGTAAATATTTGTTTATTGATACAATATTTGATACATATTTTAAAAAATGTTGAACAATCCCATGGTTAGGTTATGAAATATATTCTGATTATTTGACTACTTTTGTGAATTATTTACTTATTTTCATTATAGAAAAGCCTTTGTCGCATAATAATTATATCCAAAAAATTATATTAGGTCTACTATATGGCATGTATGGCATTTAATATTGAGCCAAACAGTATGTAAAGTGACTTGAGTGTCTCTTTAATTGGTACCAATGATAAAGCAAATAAAGTAAAAAACCTTTGAAGAGTATGGTAGAGGACAAAATTTTTATAATGAAAATATAGCCAAAGACATTAAGTTACTGATGATCATTCTAATTATTCCTCTATTAACAGATTTACATAAGTCATGCATTCCTTCCTGATGATATCATTTCGTTAATTGCTTAATGCTAATTTCATGTCAAAGAAGACGCTTACGAAGATAAAATACTTTGATAAGTACAATGATTACCTCAATTACTCACAAAGCAAATGTCAAGCTTAGTTAATTGCTTACATAATGAATACCACAGGTGGTGAATGGCCTATCTGACTGGTCCGCTTATTAGCCTGGTTCAGTATTACATGTCTTATTATCAACATAACCATTTTTCTTGCAGAGTTCAAATATTGAATTTTTTACAAACATTTTCAGTAAATTCAAAGTAAGGAAACAAATTTGACCATTGATAAAAGCTTAATTTACCATCAATATTGAGGTTATCATTGGTATTAGGGAATCCACCATTTTAGTTTTTTTGGCATTAGGTGATATCTAAATATCCTGAAATATTTTTAATGAATTAACAGCTTTATACCTTTAACTATGTCAAATGATTCGGTCTTGCCAAACTTATGAAAATTACATTTATATATTTTCAAAACAATTTCTTGACACAAAATTAATCCTTAAAGAGATCAATACGTTGTCAGCTTTGAATGTAGATTTGACACATTTTGAAATCATTAGTTACCAAATTATTACTCACAGTATTATGGTTAATCTTGATTATGCTATTATCATTACTTCATATCAAAACAGGAATGACCCATCAAATGTCTGTTACACCAAATATACAACCAGGAAAGTTTCCATGATTCTAAGAGTCAGTTACTATAACACAAATGTGAGATATACATAAAACATAACACTAACAATCAGTTATTAAATACTTAACTTTCTTTGTAATAAACACCAAAACAATCTTTAAGCCAATCCAAACAATCACCAGAAAACATGGCACCAATCATATCTTGGTAGGAACCAAGTTTCAGACCAATCAGCAAGCAGTGTAGAACTAGCTCCTCTCCAAGACCATTTGGTTCCAGACCAGTGTTATTATATAGATCATGCGACAAGGCATGTGAGTTTGTAGGGAGCTGATTAACTGTTTGATGGAATCTGGGTTCAGAATATTGACAATCAGCTGATGAAAGTAACAACCTTTTGTCTGTGTTGATGGGAGGACGGTTTGTGAATTTTACCTGGAGTCAAAATATTTATAATTTTGCACCAAACAGTCACTGTGCAAATTAATGTGTTGTTCTGTCCTTATGATACTCAAGCAAGGCAGCAACAACTCCCATCTTTTGACGCCATTTGGTATGACACAACCAGGAATGGAACCCTGGTCTATTCTTTATCATGAGCAGACACTCTACCAACTGATCTAGAACCCCAATGAATAATCAAATTGAGATATTGTTCAAGAAGTATAGATAAAAATAATGTAGAAGAAGAAAATAGAATGTGCAAAACATGCTGAGAAGAGTAGGGAGAAAAAATAGAAATACACTCCCGAAAAAAGAAATGTTTAACCTCAATATATATTTACAAACAACACATTCACGAGCGAAAACAGGGTATACTTTGTCAACAGAAACTGATGGTCAGTGAAATCCTTTGATTAAAATTCACTACCATTGGAATATCATCAACAGAAACCCAACATGCCATCCTTTCCTGGTAGAGTAAAATTGATAAATATTAAGGAACTTTTTACATTTTAATACCTCAATCGGGGTCGAATTCTATTTCCTTTTGACCAGCATTGTCCTCCCTTGCACAGTTGAGAAGTAAATATCTACCATTATATTATTGCAAATATCCTTCAGTTGAAACAATTATCTCCCACATGAAAAGTAACTTTAGACCTTTTTTACTCATTATCAAACATCATAAAGAAGCATCCTGTCTCAAGGTACAAACGTTACACTAACTCCACTAATCTATACCCTGGGCTCAGTTGCTAGATTCGCTCGCGCGGGCCGATTTAGGATATAGCCAATCAAATCATTTTCTCGCCACCTTGCCGATAAAATTTCAAAGGAGAAAATGACCTGATTGGCTATATCCCAAGTCGGCCCGAGCGAGCAAATCTAGCTTCTGAGCCCAGGGTATAGATAAATGGAGTTAGCGGAACGTTCGTACTCTGAGACAGGATGCATAAAGAAGGTACCGTTATGTGTTGCTTCTGATAAACCCCTAAATATCCTTGTATAAATCATATTATTGTATCATGTATTGTTCATATTGTTCGTGTATGAAGAGTGCAAGAATACATGAAGTCACACATTATGTGACATCATAAACAAAGAAGTAGTTCTGCTTCACATGACTACTATGTTTGGAACATGTTATTCATAGTACAATGTTTTCAAATTTTTCTCTGTAACTTACGGGAATTAAGAGAAATAAAACTCTGTTCTATTCTGTTCTCAGCAAGAATACAAGCAAGATCACAAGCAAGACCACAAGAACCACTCCAACCCCACCTCTACCATCGACCACAAGACAATCAGTGCACTAATCTCACACCCACCTCTCATACATAAAAACATCCGTCCGTCCTTCGTAACAATGAGAGAACGTCTCTGAGCTACGTGACCCTATTTCACCCACACTCTCTCCCACACATCTTTCAAACTCATTGCTTTACTCTTCTGGACAGGACGTCTGTAACTAAAAATTGGCTCGGAAAGCCATCAGGACAGTGTTTATTGATATTGACCACAATTTGCCGTCACCAGAAACCTGAACTCATTTTCTGTTATAGTTGGGCTTGCCTTATATTTGTAAACGTATGTTACAATGATTTCATGACATGCAAGAAATAGATATGATTAACCGATGTCATAAACACAGGAATATATCCTTATTAACACCTACACCATTAACTATCATACAGTTTCTTCATCAATATTTCACTTTTAGATATTTTTATATATTTATGAACGTCTTTGTCTTACACAAAATTGATATAATATTTTATAATTTTTATTAATATAATCTTTGTAAAGAAAACATTAAACATTCAAACATTTTTTCTAATTAAAACTATACCCTAATTAAAAATATAAGAAATACATTCTTTCCATGATTATTAGGCAAGAGTCATTTACAACCTCATTAATGTTCATCTGTTCTTCGCAACAAGAAAAGAGGATTATAGAGTTCTATATACACTAAACATGACTGACCAGTGAGAATGGACAAGGTGGTCATCCAGCACAGTCTGGACATAAAGTGTCCAGACCAGCCAATAATGGATGCCTGGCCTTGATCGAACTGACCGGTGAAGTTAGGTACTCTATTGACACTTGTCTGAAAGACCAGAAGATTGTAGACATGAACATAAAGGTTAGTGGCCAAGAGTCCCTTTGTTAACAGGCAATACACTTATCTTTGGTTGAGAATTGTGAATCTGTTCTAGATTCTGTTTCTAATCATGGAAAATGAGAATCACATGTTCTGCCATATGTATACCCATCATCAAATAACCAATCACTTGATCTTTTCTCCTTTTATGAACTTCATTTTTTTGTAAATGAAAATCTGACCTTTTCACTCATTTACCTGTTGATCCAAAATATTCAAAATGGTGTCTCCTTAGCAATTGTCCTTCCTGTCAATTTGTCATTACAGATTGGTATGTATATAAAAGATGCATGATCTTAAATTCACTTTTTCAATAAGTACTCTCTTTAACCTTGAGCTCAAGTTTCCAAATATCCAGATTACTGCTTAGTAGACATAGGACCAGTAAAAGGAGTCCTACTGCACAAAGTAACACTGAAATTGCATCAAGTCAGAAGACTTCAGAAGAACATCTAGAATTGCAATAAACCACCATATAATTTAGGACTGTTAATCAAGAACACCAACACAATATCAAGACACTCAAAACAACAATAAAGCAAAACCAGGAAACTCCTTGCCTTAACTTCATGCAGTGAAGACATAGAAAAGAATATTGAACACCCTGAAACCTTGAATTCCAATCAGTCCAAAAAAACACCACAAATAAATGTCTTGACAGTGTTCCCAGCTGGTAAAGCTGGTTAATCAGTGAGTTAGCAGGGAGTCAAGTTGAGACAAGCCTCAGTGTTCTAGTCTCCCTAGGAGCTGGGAGACTAGGAGGGCTATGCGAGACTGAGTCTGTCTTGGAGCAGGCAGAATTACACTAGATCAAAGGTACACGTCTGACATGAGAACAGCATTGATCATAACTGGAGCGCTGCCAATCAATGCTGCAATCCTATTCTAAATCTCAACAGTGCTGACTGCCTGCCTGCCTGACTGACTGCTGGCTGGGTCCACATGACACAGCAACTCATGTGGAGGGAGTCACAGTGTACTACAGTGTAGATGCTGCTGTCCACAAATCTTGAGACACTTATTTGGAAAGGAATATGTACAAATGATATGCTTTGGACACCTTTTTGAAATTCTTGAGACCACTTAAAGTTTTAAAGGAATATGTATAAATGATGTCTTTTGGACACCTTTTTGAAAATCTGGAGACCACTTAAATTTTGAAAGCAATATGTACAAACGATGTGCTTTGGACACCTTTCTAAAATTCTTGGGACCACTTAGATTTTGAAAGGAATATGTAAAAATATCATGCTTTGGACACCTATCTTGAAATATAGAGAATCTCAGCCAAGTGTCTTCTAATATCAGACATATCAACACATGATTCAAGTAACAACTATCAGAGGCTTGCAAAGGATAGTTTTACTTTTATCAACAAGGGTTTATATATATGTTATATCAGAAGTCATATGGTGAAATTTATTATTCATTCAAAATTATTGTTCAACAGTATTCACTATATTATGAGTCTTGATCGCTAGATCTCACACAAGCAATATCTATTATGGTAAACAGTTTTAGATGATAAATATTTGGTAATGTATAAGGCAACAATATCAAAATTTATATATGTGAGTGAGTGAGTGAGGCAATGCTTAACGCGGCTTGGGCAATATTTCAGCCATTAGCGACGGTGTATATATGTTACAACCACTGTGATCTGGTCAATGTCACCTAGCCTTCAATACAAGATAAGACTCTTTTATCACACTGGCCCTATAAGTTGTTAATCTTTTGATTTATCAAAGTCTCTTTCCCACTGACATTGAGTAAAATATCTGCAAAGGAATTCTGCTATGGAACATGCAGTGGATGATTGAGGTTCGAGGACTGTGATACTTGTGCATCAATGGTTAAGCATTGTCAGACAGAGAAACTAATAAGTTTTTATCCTTTCCTCCTGAAACCCTACGAAACAGATACAAATTATTTACGAATTGATTACAAATTGTACAAAATAATTAGGAAACAGTTGCAAATACACTACAAATTTTCAAGAATAAGATACCATATCACAAATAATGTACAAACTTGTTTACGATAGTTTGTGAATGATTCCTAGATGTTTTGTAAGTAATTTGTGGTAACACCATCAAAATTATCAATCACGAATCACGAATTCACAAGAACTGGTTACGAACTACACAAATTAGTAACATGTTGTTATTTATGTTTTATAGGCAAAAAAAAAGATTTTTAACCACAAGGATCTCCATACTATATTACTGTCTACTCAGCACACCCAAGGCTTGAACCCGAGACAAAGCGTTCACAAATGTTTAAATTCATAATTGATTTGTGAAAAGTTTGACAAATCCAAATTTTTTCATGAATACCACAAATTGGAGGAATGTTGCCCAATTGCGTACATATGTTCACGAATGTGAAAATTTGTGACAATTCGTCTCGTAGTGAAATAGGGGTATATCAGAATACTTTTGGGCTCATTGTCCACAATATTGCTTAGATCTCCACAAAACACTGATACTAATTCTCTCACAATGAAAGAAGGGTCATCAAGAAAACATATTCATGAGGCAGTGACACTTTCCGCCCCTGGCAGCTAGGATTCCTGGGAGATAAGATCCAGGCTGTCAGAATGAACCTCCCTCCCCCTCTAGGCATTGTGCTACTTGTAAACTTCCTGGCTTACTATGATGAATCTGATATCAGCAATGTCAGAATAATGACAGAGTTTTAAAAAATGTGACTCCACTTTATGAACCCGTATGGAAATGATGGTATTGTATCATGATATTAAAAAGCAATTAAGGTTGTTGACCTAATTTCATATCAGATTTGAACAATTCTTTTGTTACTTCTTGACCCGTCTGCAAGTCACCCATCAAAGATCAATCAAGTATGACTGGCATACTGTTTTGGTAGGAAATGGTTCCTTTTATGCATTTATCTTTTAAATGGTCTTCAAAATTATTTTCAGAGATATTTCAAATGGACAGAGTTCAATAGAATATTGATAGTATACATTTGCTTTTAAAATGGAAATTCATGTGAAGAATTTGAAAATGAATGATGGTGGAAAATCACTGTAAAATTTGACTTATAACTGTTTGTTTTATATCCTAGGAAATTGGAACATCTCATATGCTGTTCATATTTCTGTTTACTAGTACATATATATCTTCAAATGTTGAATGACACCTCAGCTTCCTTAATTGAATAACTAACATGTTGTGATAGTCATAGATGAAATAAATGTTTTTCTTAATAAAGTTTTTTCAGAAAAACAAAAACTTTTTAGTAAGATTACAGTACAGTAGATATTGCAAAGGAATTAGAAGATAAAGAGAATGATCATTTTAGATCTTATGTTTCTGATATAGATAGGAATACTAAGTCATACTATTTCTAGATATGTTACACATTTTTAAAACATTGTATCATTTCTAACTCCAAATTCTTAAAAAGAAAGAAGTTTAATCAACATTAGGACTTAACTTCCTCTGTTATCTGCAATAGAAAGTTGCAATAATAAGGGCTGACCCACTTTCTGTAGTAATATATCATTCCCACGAATCAAGTAATTATTGACCTTTGTCCATCATCGTGATCAAAGATGACTCCAGGCTTAAGAGTCAATATTCACGCTATCATGTCATTCTCAGTGCAATATTCCTGAAGCTTGCCAATAAAGGAGTCAAGTTGTCCAAAATTATGGAAGAAAACCTCAATGATTCAGACTTTCAACTGTTTCCTTATAAAGTCCTATTTGGCCAACATTGAAATAAAGGCAACAGGCTTCAATCTTACAACAGAAGAATATTCACATGTCCAAATTTTAGTTACAAATGATCAATAAGTTCCGAGGCAAGATGAAAAATAGACAAGACATCAGAACATTGTTCTATGAATGAGGCAAAGGAATGAGTACAAATTGTTGGTAAGTTGCTTAGGTACAGCAGATTGAGATCATATTCTCAATGGTGAGGATGTACTGGCCTCCCCTCTCTGAAACTGATGTGTTATTGATCTTGGTCTGTTTAGTGCTGACTCAGATTTGGTCTCGACCCTGGCCCATGTTTACCAAGAATCTTCAGCAATTACAAGCATCTTCACATCGTTTGCTTCCACAAAGCCTACTGCTCTTCCATATAAAACCCAAAATGATAAGCAAATATCCTTGAGGCAGTCTGCAATCACTTTGGTCTTGCTGCTTGTCAGTGGCGCTGTCGGACATCCAGGGATATACGTCAGAACAAGGTCTCAACAAAGCTGACCAGGCCTCTTGGTCCAGTGTAACAAGAACTCTTCATCCCCACTGATTTAGCTTCAATATATAAGATTGGGGGTTCAGAAAAGGGGGACAAATATATGGTGATGTTTGTCTGTTACACTGGGTCTCAACTAGGAGGTGACATAACGGTATATGGTAAGTCAAAATCAGAATGTTCATTAAGAAGGCATAATGTGTTCTTTGGACGACATAAATTGAAGTCAATTTTCAACATAGGTTGAGCATATTAGTGGTAACTGTGGGAGGAGTCTTAAAAGTAAAATATGGAGATATATGTCCTCGTAAGGGTCTACACTATGTAAAGGGGTGTTTGGTTCTTCAACAGAAACTAAACCATTTTGAATTCTGGTCAATTATCTACATATCAGGATGATCTAGTTTAAATATAAGATTTATAGCTGGTGTAGAGGGGGGGGGGTGTCAAATTATGAACACGCCCTTCAAGATAAGGGTCTCCACTAATGTAAGCATAATCTTTGGTTCTTAAGACAGGAACAACAGGAACTGAATCATTGTCATGGATCGAGGGCACAGATAAACTTGTCAGAGTTAAAACAAAGAAGCCGTCAGAGAAGATGATCCATGTCAACATCAGGATCTACATAGCTGTCTGGACATGATGTAAAGAACCTGTCACACCTAGACTGAATAATTAACAAAAATGAAGCCATATGGATTGTTTTGTGGTGGTAAGGTTGCCACAGGGTCTGCTATTGTAATCTTTATATTGTCAATAATGGTTAATTTATAGAGTACATTTATCCATGCACATTGCATACTCAAAGCTCAAGACAACAAATTAACCTTGGTCAATGAGTGTAGGACACTCCCTAAGAAGAATGCAATAAGATTCCTGGGTGGTGCCCAAGGTTGTAATTAGCTATCATCATCTCATTCCAAGCATCTTATTTACATCTCCGTAGAGAGAATCATGTTGTTCTTATATGCAATTCATATTTATATAGTTAGACAGAAAGATTCAACAGTTGTAAAATCTATCATTTGCAGTATACGACAGTAACATGGTGCACACACAACAGAGAAGTTTATTGATCTAAACCAACGGTCCAGTGTGATAAACATCTCATGTGGAGGCAGTCAAGGACAATAGTAAAATAGGAATGTAAGGACACAAAGGACATTTAGTAAAGTTAAACAGTTTGGTGTTCTACTGATAAACTATACAGAATATTTCATCTGAATTTATTTTATTGAAAAACTTGTTAGGAGACACATACTCCTTTCAAATCAACCTTATTACAATCCTTGAACAAAGCACTATACTGTTACCATAATGACTTAAGGTTACCTATGGGATGTAATGAAATGTTATCAGGGTTCTGTTGCACAGGCAACCTTCAGAAACAAAGTAAGCTTTTGGATAATTTCAAAGAGTGCTGTAAGGTTTTGGTTATGTCAATGCCTTACCGGTAATTAAGGTTTCCTATGGGATGTGTTTAAATTGGTTCAGGGGCTTGTTGCTAAAACGTGAACCTTCAGAAACTTAGTGAGCCTTGTGTGATAAGAAAAGAGTGCTTAAAGGTTACCTAAAAGGTATGTTTTGTACAAACTGGAAGACTTAAATAAAGGTTTTTAGGTTCAAGGTTTTCATTTCTCAATATCCATCAAGGGTGGTACATGAGCATTAAGATTATCATTAAATACCTAGATACATACACCAAGATGGCACAAGTAAAAATATGTAACAGAGTTAAATCCACTGGTCTATTATGACAGAGAACTGAACATAGTCCTTGAAACTAGAAGGACAGAATATTGATTTGGCTTTGAGGATCTAAATTCAAGAACTGGGAAGGCACTATGTTAGTTTTAAACTCTAATAACGGGATCAAACTTTTTCTTACCAAAAACTTGACACATTTGTTGGTAAATTCTTATGAGAAAAGGAAATGTACTTTAAATGTCTACAACAGGATCCAATCATACAACAAAGTGAAAATCATAGTAAAATAATTTGTTCCCCACATCAAAAAGCTATAAAACTTCCCAAAAAACAAATTGATTATAGTAAATGTGAATGGGTGAAATTATTTGATAGTTACCACATTTGACATTTGATATAAATTACCTCAAACATCTCTCTTTGTTAACTCCTGATTGTCAAACCTAACAAGATCACAACAAAAACTTGAAGGGCTTCTCTCAGAATGAAGGCAACATAGAAAACTCATAGATCTTGTACATATGTTGCTATGGTTTAATTGCATGGTCCAGTATAAACTGTGGCTGCATCTGCGAGTGGACATGTCACAAAAGGCATGGGAACAATATGAAGCAGGTTTCACATGGTGATACAACAATTTTCTTTACTTCATAATATAGAAGCAAGGGACAAAGTATGCAAAGATGAAGTAGTAAAAGATTCATAAAAGTTAATAAACACAAAGAGGCAAAAACACTAGATTTTTGTATTATCATTTTGATTCTACTTGGGTGGTTATCTTAAAGAGACCAAAACGTGATAAAAAACATGTCTTCAGTTTATAATTTGTATATCTGATAACAATGATAAAAACACTCACAAATGCAAAATCAAACTTTTCAATAACATTTAAAGAAAGATTTTATTTTGACATATGATTTGCATAAAGTTTTCCCCAGAGGAATCTTCAAAAGCAAAAAATTCAGCCCAAAGATAATGAAACATTCAAACAAAGAGATAAAGATCCATTATGTACGTATACATGAAAACACAGTCAATCTAACATAAGAAGCAGTGATCGTCCTGTACTCAGATAATATACATTGATGGATCTAGTTATTCCTAGTGATACTGGAATGCATGAAACAATTAATCATAATAAATCATACATCCCAGTTTTCTCACATGCAATCCCTCAATCAGGTCAAAATCCAATTTCCTGGTCATGACTATGACTCCAAAAACAAAAATAATTTCAAAAACAACCTCACGGACCAGATTTCAGTCAACAAGCAAGTAAACACTGAATCCAATACATTATGCCGACCTGGTTCTGAGAGCGTGCCCTTGTGTCATCGGTTTGGGATCATCCCAGCGCTGTCCACAATATCATTTCCGCAAGATAATTTTCTACGAGGGTCTTCCTACCTTCACTAATTGGCTGGCGCTACAGTAAGTAGAGAACATATTGATTAATTGATCCCAAAAGTGTCAGCTCTTGTGTCCGTTCCTTAGTCCCTGGCTCTCACTGGCACCAAGACCTGGCCACCTGATCCATCACTGCATGGACACTGCATCAAGGGAAAACACTCTGGAGTGATGGATTACTGCATGGACACTGTATCAAGGGAAAACACTCTGGATTGATGGATTACTGCATGAACTCTGCATCACAGGAAAACACTCTGGCGTGAAGGATTACTGCATGGACACTGCATCAAGGGAAAACACTCTGGAGTGATGGATCACTGCATGGACACTGCATCAAGGGAAAACACTCTGGAGTAAATGATCACTGCATGGACACTGCATCAAGGGAAAACACTCTGGAGTGATGGAATACTGCATGGACACTGCTTCAAGAGAAAACATTCTGGAAATGATGTGGACACAGAATCTAGGTCAAAGCACTCTTGACTAGTTTGTTAATGCATGGACACAGAATCCAGGGAGAGTATTCTAGAATGATGAATTACTGCATGGACATGCATTGCACCATGAGAAAAGATTTTGGACTGATAGATTAACGAACGGGCATTGCATCATTGGAAACAATCTCAACTAACTGTTCACAGTATCGGCGCAGCATCTTGAGCAAAACCTTTTGACTAGTTACTTTGTCCATACATGGAGACAACATCCAGAGAAAGGAGTCCAGAACAAGGAAATATTGCATGGACACTGCATCTTGAGGAAGATCCACAGCAAAAAACACTGGGCTAGTTGATCACAGCATTGAGAATAAATCCACACCAAAAACCCTGGGCTAGTTTATAACTGCATTGAGAATAAATCCACAGCAAAAACCCTGGGCTAGTTCATCACTGCATTGACAATACATCCATAGCAAAAACCCTGGGATAGTTCATCATTGCATTGAGAATACATCCACAGCAAAACCCCTGGGCTAGTTCATCACTGCATTGAGAATACATCCACAGCAAAAACCCTGGGCTAGTTCATCACTGCATTGAGAATACATCCACAGCAAAAACCCTGGGCTAGTTCATCATTGCACTGAGAATACATCCACAGCAAAAGACCTGGGCTAGTTCATCACTGCATTGAGAATAAATCCACAGCAAAACCCAAGGGCTATTTCATCACTGCACTGAGAATACATCCACAGCAAAAGACCTGGGCTAGTTCATCACTGCATTGAGAATACATCCACAGCAAAACCCCTGGGCTAGTGCATAACTTCATTGGCACTCTATCAAAGATTCTGAACTGAACCTTAACTGCATGAAAAAAGGATCAAGGGGAAAAATCTGGTCTGATTGATTAAATGTATGGACACTGTATCAAGAGGAAAGATTCTGTAAAAACAAATAGAGCATAGACCTTGAAAAGATACTGGATTGAGCAATCGCAGCATTGACAATGTATTCAATGCAAATATTCTGGGCTAGGAAATCACGGCATAAACACTGCATCTAGAGCAAAACATTCAAAACTGATGAATGACTGATGTACATCATATTCAAGGGAAAGAACCTTGACTGACCCTTCACTGTATCAGCAATGTATTGGGCAGAAATTCTGAACTGATATATTCCTACATATAATATAGCTAGGTCTTTCAAAAAAACATCAAAGTGTCAAAAAAAGATGGCTTTAAACAAAAGAGCTTTAACATTCTTGTACAGACAGTTTCTATTTCTCTGTATATACTAATACAGAATTTAATTTCTTAAAACTTTACTTAGATTTAAGGTCATAAAGAGTATCCTGAAAATGCATCTATTTCCTATCAAATGTTGATTGATACACACAAATTACCAATTGTCGTGCAGAATTTAATGCATCAAAGCTTATAGATTATTATACAAATAATTTTGAGGCAGAGAAGATAATCCATGGCTCTAAAGAATGAAAATATAATATACGTTATGGCGTACTGTTTCACATTAGCTGTTTGGCAGAGAAGACGATCAATGGCTATAAATAATGAAAATATGATATAAAAAATTATGTTCATGGCGTACTATTTCACTTTGGTCTACATACAAATTAAGAATTAAAGAGAATATATCAGCAGTTTTTTGTTGAAAGAGAATGATGTTACCTTAAAAAATGTATTGGTTTTTATAACAACTGTAAAAAGGTTTTCCATTAAGAGATGTATGAGGTTTCAAAAGAATAACCTTGCAAATAATCATAATCATAAGGTGAAAATTGTTTTTTAAAGTTATTGTTCTGCTGTTACACTGACTAGAACTCAATTAGTAAAGGAACCCAAAAGAAACCCCAGGAAAACAAATATAGCATTACCAGTACGTTGACTGAACATTTCTTTAGATTTCTGAATGAGAATGATGAAAACGAAACATGACACAGTAATGGGAGTTTGTTGACTGTAGCCTTGCTTGTTACCAGAAACAAACGATAAATCATTGATAAAATAACAAACACCGTAAGTAACTTATTTATTTTTTAATTACACATGACATTTCACTTAAAAATTACTGACCTCAATTTACCCTTACGCAATCTTGTCAACGAGTTGTCGGTCATGTCAACTGTTTCAACGACCTGCTAGAAGGGGGGGGGGGGGGTCGCCTTATAAATGAGATATATGATTTTAACAGCAATTTGGGGGTTAGCACAGTTAGCAGAATTGCAATTTCAAATCAATATTGAGAAAGATGTCTGGTCACAGGCACAGTGGTATTTGAGAAGAAGTCCACAAATGGACTGAGAAATGGGCAAATGGACGCTGTGCCAATTTTTCAGAGTGCCATAATTAAAGACCTCATAAGCTAAAACACATTTTTTGTCTTTAGGGAAAAATGAATCCCTTGGCATTTCTTTGTTTGCTTACACAACACAATCACATACTGTCACTAAAGAGAGAGATACGCTTGAAAACGATATAAGGATCAATAATGAAACAATGCTACTGTGAAATAATGAAGGTGCTCATCCATAGAATTTCCTTTGTCTGCCATATATTTCTATGTTCTAAAATGCCACTCAAACACTGACACTTGTTTAAATTGCCTTTTATTGCATTTTAAAAAGCACTGTCCATTAAAACCTACATATTGAAGAATGACTCATTAATCCCATGTCTATCTGTGAACTATTGTTTCAAGATAAATATTATTCCATGGTCTATAAACCTCTTATCCAGATCAACATAGCAAATAATCATTGACCACTATGGATAAATTATTAATTGTTTCAGAGCACAAAATAAACAATTGGTCCATGGGTCCATTATACTTAACAAATAAATACAGTCACATCTATTTGTCTTATTGGTTGGTTATTCAGGGATGTGATGAGAGAAAACAATAAAACTAGTGTCAGTCGGTTCACATATATACTTAACAAGCAATGAGTTCTATATGTAGTGGCTATCCATTAGTCAGAATGTCTCATTTCATGTGAATATCTTTCACGATGAAGAGTTTTCGCTTTACTAGTTCATGTTGACTTGTATGACAATGGTCAAAATATAATAAATAATAAGTTTGTTTGTAATTCAAGTTCAATAATCTTTGGATACTCTAAATTTAAGATGTTGTTATCAACTCCATGGTATCTCAAAAGCTAAGCAGATTTATTCTGGAACATTGATCATATGAGAACTGTTTCAAACAGTGCTAAATCCAGGTGTAGAGGGGTATTTCATTGGAAAAATTAGTAGAAAACTCACTCAGCTGTTTATCTTTAAAATTTGCAGAGTTAACATGCATAATCCTCAAGTTCATCCTCAAAAACACAATATTTTGTAAGAATATTATTGTTGAAAACATTTTCAAATTTGATTATGAAATAATAATATAACAGAAGAAGATTAATTATGAAGAAAATTCCAATTTTAGAAATGTTTAGTTATAGTTTTAAAACTATAAGATAAGGAAAATCCATTCACAAGTCTATATAAGTACATTGTATTGATAATTCAATCCAGTCTTTATATTTTCTCAGTCTTGTCCAACCCTTTCAGCAGTTCAATTAACACTGCATTACTACAAGTGCCTGATATTGATAGGATTACAATAGGTTTATAAACTACATCACTGCTCTGTTGTCAGTTACCCATAATGTCCATGGTTCTTTTTGTCTCTAAGTCCATTGAGGACTCACAAATAGTTGCAAATATCCAAGGAAGTTTCATGTTACTGAATGGAGAACTGTAATTACTATCAGAATCAAATCAGTATCAACCAATAACTTGTAGTTATTTCATACCAAAGTATGCTTCTGTAACCAGATGAGATTTGGTTTTGGTGACATTAAAAAAAACATCCTTTTGCACTTTCAAAACTGTGCATGTAAAGTCATTTTATCAATTTCAATTCATTCATAATGTCCACCCCTAAGCAACAATAATCAAACTCATAAAAGGATAAAACAAAAATGAAATATGGCTGAATATCTATCAAAGGGGAGATACTAGCTCTTGGTTACAACCTCATTTTGCATACCACCTAAAAATTCCAGAATATGGACCTACACTGAAAACCTCAATATGTTCAGTTTGAATATCATAGACAAAGATAGTAAAATATATTCTAAGAACTGGAGAATGTCATCTTGACTATCTATGAACTGAAAAAGACTTTCAACATTGGCGGCACCAATGACCTACATTACTGCCCACTGCTACTGACATTTGCTATGTGAGTGTGATGTATAATTCAGGTAGAGGCGAGTGCTCAGACTTCTCTTATCAGATCCATGTGCTTCTTCCAGATCAGTTCATCATTACTACAAATCTCAACACCTTTCTTTCCAATTTGCTCCTGCTTTAGGAGCTACACGTGAAAAAGGGTCTAATGAAGACGCTTTTTGTAAGCTGGGGTCAACTTTGCAAGGCTCTGTTTTTGAAAAAAGTTGTCTTTAGGCAAATTAGTTTTCTTTGTCTATTTACATGAAGTAATCTGAACATTAGGAATTGAAGACAATACTTCTTTTAAAAGGTAAAGGGAATTTTACATTTGCTGAGTTCTAAACAATTTTTATTTGTCTCATACACGTATTCAAGGGTAATATGAATTTATACATTTGCTTAGTCACAAGGGTTATATCATCAAATTTCAAAAGAAATTTTCTGCACTAATTAAAACGATGGTGAGAAAATTCTAAATTTGACATTATTGTTGAGTTATTGTTGAACAATTCTTTGGCAATATTTCAGCCATTAGTGGCTTACAAGAACAGGAGAGAGACAACAATCAAGTTGGTAAGTTTTAAGTTATTTGATGTTGCCAGCCCCATCAGCGAATCAGCAGGACATTAAACCCAATCATGGAGACCAGAAGAAGAATCAATCCAGAAAGGAAGAATCTTGGACACTTCCTGGACTAATGAAGAAATGGCAAGGTAAATTCTGCTCCTGAGTTGACATCAGTGTAATCAATGGCCGTCAGACTTGGTCCATAATTTATATCATGACCTGGATCTATATACAGTGGATCAAGTATTCTTTAACATTATACAGTAACCAAGCTGAAATGTCATGAACTGCAGGACGAGGTTTTTATTATTTCCTCTGCATATGTAAAATTTGGGGTAAAACATAAAAACTACTAATTTAGGAAAAGATATAAATATGGAATCAATTCTGTGGGCTCTATTTGTAATGTCAATAAGGGATGAAAACGGACCTCAAATTCTTGTTTGACAAAGTTAACCAACTGCAGACGGAAATTCAAATTTGGATTTAAATAATGAACAGTTTGAAGATATAATAAAGACATTTTAAAATTTAACATTTACAAGAATTCAATGATATGTGCTGTTGAGAAGAAAATATATAACCATGCTATACAGAGAAAGCCTGGCAAACAAGCTTAGAGCTTTCAATATAAAGGAAGTAAAGAAAATGCCTGTTCTGAAGGCATGAAGTCCATTGACAATATGAAAGACATAATAACTTGGATGGAAGAATTCTAAAACATGTACAAGTGCCTCCAACCTTACTTACCGGGGTACATAAAAAAGAAATATTCACCAAATATATTTGCAAATGATAAAAAAAACATGTTCATGATGAATACATTTCAACTCCCTCAAAAGGTTATTCTTTCAATGCTACAGAACAAACAACCTACAAGGTGGTCACTATCCTATGCTTGAGATAGATGGTCCCATTTTACACGAGGCAATATAGAAGCAAAAACCAAGGTCTAAAAGATTGTATATCCATTTTCTAAGTGTAATGCTAACATCAACACAACCTGTTTTACAGGTCAGGTAATCATTTTAGCCGAACCCTCCTCCAATCTACTTATCTATTAATCATTGAATGGTACTTTGTCCATGAAAGCAATTGATCGGAAACAATCAATAGCCATTATTACAGTGGCATTAACCATGTCTGTTCCTACAATTAAATCAGAGAAGACCGAAATACTGCATCAGGCGCCGATGGTTCAAGCACTGGGCATGTATGATGAACATGACAGCCAAGAGACTTGGACAGAGTGCTGATTTACACCAGTCCCAGAGTGCCATCACTTCCCTGTCTGCCACCTAGGCCCTGCCAATATGGTGTTCCAGCCCTGGCACCTGTACATCTCACCCACACAGACACCACACCCCCTCTCTTTGGATAAATATCACTGATGTTGGTATGAGGGTTAAATCTCACTCACCCACAAAGACACCAACACCCCCTCTCCTTGGATAAATATCATTATTGTTGGTATGAGGGTTAACTCTCACTGACACAGATACCAACAGTCCCTCTCTACAGATAAATATGACTATTTTTTGTATCAGGGTCAATTCTCACACAGACATCACCAGCGCCTCTCTTTGGATAAATATCACTGCTTTTGTTATGAGGGTTAAATCTCACCACACGGATACCAACAGCCCATCTTTTTGGATAAATATGACTATTGTTGGTATGAGGGCTAAATCGCACAGACACAGGAATCACCAGTCCCTCTCTTTGGATAAATATCAATATTTTTTGGTATACTGATCAAATCTCACCAACACAGACACATCACAGCCCCTCTCTATGGATAATTATCACTTTTTTTCATAGACAACACTATTTTTGGTTTGAGCGTCAAATCTTACCAACTTTGACGCATCAGAAGCCCCTCTCTTTGGATAAATATCACTATTTCTTGGAGGAATATCACTATTTTTGTATGCCGGATATCCTCTCTCATTGGTAAATATAATTTGGATTGGGTTTTGGGTGCAACATTTTCTGAACGAGAGTAAATCAGACAGGCACACACAGAGAAATAAGCATCCGTCCTCTCTGGGATAATATCACTATTGTGAAGGCTTAATTTCTCAGACACTTACCTACCTACATAAAACCATCCCCTATCATTGCATAAACATCTTATTTTTTATTTTGATTTTTTGGTCGCCAAGTGGGATTGAGGGTAACACAAAGATGTCAAAGCCATCCCCTCTTTTTGGTTAAATATCATTTTGGATTTGGGTTTTGATGTGCACTTATTTATATTTCCATAGTACTCTACTGTCTATGGACTATGACTACTTTTCAAGCTATGTGAGCACAAATAACTACAATATATGAATCAAATAATTGAAAAATATAAACCTGCAAAATATAAATCACTTCGTGACATTAATAGACATCTTTTCAATTGCTCTCAAACCATGCAAATTACACAAACGCCAAGATCATTTTGAAATAAATTGATCGAGCCACCAACATATTATCTCTTTCTTTTTTAGCCTAAAATGGTTCAACTGTAGTAAACAAGTCAAGAAAGATTGAAAACACCTGTCCCAAACATATGACACAACACAATGATCAGCGGTTAATCAGAATATAGAACTAGTGAGATTGGCACATAAATAACTTATATCCTTTTGACTGGAGGCACTGAACCAATCAAAACCTTGCATCCATTAAGATAGATATCCACATGTGGTGTGAAGAGAAAATGATTTTTTTTTTTCAAATCAAGATTGCTCAGTACAAAACTGTTCATAAAAGGTTAAATGAAATGTGAAATAAAAGAAGTAAGACTAAAATCAATACAAAACATGAACATCAATAAACGTACATGGTCACAAGTTATATTTAGAACACAAGAATAAATGTGAAAAATACCAACTCAGTTGAAAGTGATTGAGTTATTGCTTAGCGCCGCTTGGGCAATATTGCAGCCATTAGCGGCGAGAATTCAGTTGAAAAGTTACTGCCTCGACATTATGCAACAATACTCTAAACCACAAAACTAAATCAACCCTCTCTTTATGTAACCATGTCACTTACAACATCACACATCTTGAATAAATAAATGAGGATAAAAGGTTCTCCATGCACACACTATGAGAGGTAAATGAGCAATTTTACGTTGAGAAAAAGGTTTTAAAATGTTCATGAGAGTAGCACATTACATATATATATATGAGAAAGTTCTTTTATCTTTTTAATGAGTTTCCTTTAAACATCTTTTGTTTTTGAGTAAGAATGAAATGTTCTGGTTATCTGAGCTGAACAACAATTACCTTTTTTTGTAAATATAAGAATTTTGGATACTCAGGTCCAAGTTGAATCTGACCCCTGGAGTACTCGAGTCTAATATTTTGGACCCGTGGATGCCCTTTTGGCACATTAGCTATATGAGCAAGTTCTTATATCATTTCAATGCATGAGTCTTCGTTGCACACCTATTGTTTTTTGAGTAACAATGAAATGTCCTGGTTGAATGGTTGTTATCTCCTCCCACCAAGCTTATCATGGAACGTGGTTTTATGAAGATGATGGTATTGATTCATGCTGCATCTTCATCAGTTTGCTCAAGTGATTAAATCGCTCTTCTCACCTCAGCAGACAAGTACAATACCTGTTTTCATCACTTCATTTCACAAGCATACAAAAAGATAAATGGTCTTTAGCATTCAAACAACGTTTTATATTTGTTCATCTTCTTTCTATATTTGTATCTTGAGGGGATAAAATCTCCTTCCTAGCCAAAAAGGTTTAAAAAATATTTCATATTTAAAATTAAACATCATTTTTCATCTTCATAAAAAAAGAAAAGGAATGTTTTTGTGTCTACCAAAACTATTTGAATGTCTTTGAAACAATTAACTGCTATACTTAATAAATGTTTTATCAAATGACATTTCAAAAATATCATTTTCATCTTTCAATATACATTTGAAGATGAAAAATGATGTTTTATGTTAAATATGAAATATTTTAAAAACCTTTTCGGCTGTGAAGGAGATTTTTATGTATCCTGATACATATTCCATATTCCTAAAACTTAAAAAGACCAGTAGCGAGGCCTTCGCATATTTGTCATCCAACTCTATCTTAAATGCTTCTTAAATAATTAAATTAAATATCATTGGAATCTTAAGTGACTGATAAGTGTTATTTTGTTAATCAAATATTATTGTAAAAATAGGATTTTCAAGTTTATGTAACATGAGAAAGGGACTAAAAGACATCCTTGTCTGAGAACTTTGTGATGAACAAGGAACGATAGTATTGCTATCCTGTAACATACATTGGAATATCAAATTATTTGTAATTCTATAAGATGGGAAGTAAAAGACTGAGTAAAGGACATCACAATTGTATGATGTGTATCTTCTAAAAATATAAAAACTAACATTGAACTTATTTAAATATATCTAAAGACAATTTATCAAAAAAATATGTAAATAATTTTTCCACTAGAGATTGGCTTACCTTTAGACAATGCTATTGTTATAACCAGGTAAAATTTTGGGTTGCTATGTATTCTGTCAATTTCCTTTAGAAACCAGAAATTCTACTTTATCAACTACACGACAGGATTATGACGCAGGTTGACGAACAGTTGACGTGTCTCGTGACATTCAGAATAACCTGTTTGATTGGTGTAGACCTGCCTTTTATAAATAGAAAAGGTGGGAACATAAGGAAATCTCTCATACATATCTCATCTAAATCAAATGATCTGAAGAACAAAATAAGGGTTTTATTGAAATATATTTGAGAGATTCTTGGTCTACATAGGAATGAAAAAGTAGTTTAATATTTAATGGTACTTTCGTTGAACTATAGAAATAGAACACAAACATGTTATCTTCCTTAACTTAAGCAATAAATATCTTTTATCATAAAAAAATGATACTTTCGATATGAGAATTATTTGTTCATTTATAGAACAAAACAAATGTTTTATTGATATGAAGATGTTTTATTACCAGACAATAGGGTATGTAAGTACAAGGAAGTGAACGTTAATAAACCATACCAATCTCTTATTTATCACATTTAATAACATTTGGTTAGTTATCAATGTTTAAGAAAGATTCTAACCTTTGTGAAGATCAAGAGTTTTCCATATTTAGATAACTATTTGGCTTTTTGCATACATATTTGATAGAGTCAGTAGAATGGAAGCATAAAATCATCAATTTTGTTTAGTGAAATGATAATATTGACTCACAGACATGAATATTAGACCAAGAAGTATTATCCTACATATATCATATATCTTCTATTCACATTTTTTTTAAAAAGGCGTTCAAGGTATTATCTTACAAGAGTTTATAAGGCACACACAGAACATCCAAGTTAAAAAGAATATACAGCGACACATTGGTACCCATTTGTACAGCTCGATATACTGAGCGCAATGTGGATGAAGTGCCTTGTCTAGGGACACAACAGAGAACAAGACCCAGGTCACAAATGTTAGGTATGAAATATTTCAGTATAATAAACTCTTTATATTTAAGAAGGCAGTCATTGAGGTTCATATTGTTTATATGATGCCTAGGGCAAAACATCACTTTTTCATTGTGCCATAACGTAATAAACAATGCTTTTATATCACAGATTGCCTATATGACATTAGAATCTACCTGCAATGTCGACGGTGAATATATGCCTGTGTTTGGAATTATATTTCAAGTATATTAGTAATAAACAGAATATTGTATTTGTACCCATGACATACTATGTGAACGACACTCATGCATAAATATCAGTATATCCCTCTCTTTCATGTAGGAAATACTAATATTTAGGCACTTGTGTCATAAACATAGTATGTCATAGACACTCATATAATATCCTTTATGTATGGATCTTTCTGAACAAAGAAACGCTGCATATAACTTCAAGTGGAAACATAAAAAATGCTTTAAATTCAATATTATCATAAAAATCACAAAATTATTTTCAAAATTTGAAAAGTAAACTAATCAAATAAGAAGGTTTGATAAAACCACAGATACCCGTAGAAGCTTCAGTTTGGATAGTTACTGAAGAAATACTTAAGAGAATTACAATAAGCCATCTTCTTGTTTTTAAAGCTAACCCTTCTTGTTTTAGTAGCAATTCTAATTACTTTAGATTCTTACTAGGTAGGAGGATAGAAAACAACAAACGGCAAGGCCTCTGAGGAATTGCAGACCATTTTATGTTTTTGCCTGGTTTAAGACTGACTACTTGCACCTTACTGCTGAAGAATATTGATTCTACATTACACCATCGGGATAACACAAAGTCCTTGGAATAAGGCACATCAGCAGCTAAGGTTTCTGACTTGGCAAATCTTGGTCAATACACTTCTGTATAACAAATACCAGCTTCCCTATGGAGGCATTCTCTGTTGTAGAATAAACAATATCTTGTGGAACATTAGCAGATTCTGTTTCAAGACTCATACCATTTGTAGCTGACCTTAAAATGAATACACAACATTTTCTTAATGTCAAAGGAGTATAGGACTTCACAAACCATGGTCAATATCTTCCTGTACAACAAGTTCTTGGTTCCTTATGGAGCCGTAATTCTTTTGTAAGAGTTATCAAAATCTTGAAAAACAAACATAGATTCTGTAAAAAGAATAATACAATTCACAGATATCATTAAATGAATGTTATGTATTTTCTAATAGACACAGCTGGAATTCTCTAACCAAGGGTAACATATAATGCAGATAATTAATTAACAAAGAAGTTGTCATCCATATATTTCTCTTCATTATTGTCATTACAGCTTCTAAAATGCCTCTCAAACAAAGATTAATATACTTATGTACATGGTCACAGTGGGGTGTCCATTGTTCTACCATCAGTATCTTAGAAAACATCATGTTACAAGTATCGTACAATACACAAAGGACCTTTAAACAACGAGCTGTATTCTCTAAATGACGAAAGTAGGACTTGGCAAACCAAGGTCACATATCTTCTGGAAAACAAATACATGGTACCCAGTGCGAGTGTCCATTGTTTCAGAACCATCAGACTCTTGTAAACAAACAGAGATTCTGTTACAGACATTGTACAATCATGATGACATTATAAGACTGATGATTTTCTAAATAGTAATGTGTAGGACTCCACACACCATGGTCAATTATCTCCTATAAAACAATCACTAGGTTCCCTTAGGGGCTTCTTTTGTTGCATAATATTCAGTAGTTTGTAGAACGTACACAGATCTTGATACAATAATCACAATATTCACAGATGAATAACTGGAACTGGAATCAATAGTATTTGCTAAAAGACAAAAGTAGGACTTGGCAAACCAAGGTCATATATCTTCTGGAAAATAAATACAAGGTACGCAGTGGGAGTGTCCATTGTTTCGATCACATCCATCAGACTCTTGTAAACAAACAGAGATTCTGTTACAAGAATTGTACAATCATGATGACATTAAGAACTGATGATTTTCTGAATGTCTAATGTGTAAGACGTCAGGTTAATTATCACCTGTAAAACAAACACTAGGTTCCCTTTGGGGGCTTCTTTTGTTGCACAAGTCTTTGCAAAACAATCACAATTCACATATGACACAATAGTAATTATCATATTTTCTAAATAGAGTAAGGGTACACAAACCATGGTCAACTATCTTATGTATAAAATACTAGTTTCCCATCTGGCTGTTCTTTGTTTCAACATAAGCAGTCTCTTGTGAAACATAGATCCTGTCACAATATTTATACAATTCACAGATGACAAGAACAAGAAAATTTTAATGGCTAAGAGCAGGACTTCAAATACAATGGTTGATTATCTTATTAAAAACGTGTGGGCATTCTTTGTTGCAGAATAAGCAGTATCTTATGGAACATGAGCAAATTATAATAAAGACAAGAATCATGGATGGCAACTTCTACTTCATCGTCGGCATTGTTAACCTACAATAAAGAATCAAGTTGCCATCCATAACATTTGGCTTTTTCTTAATCTAAATGCCTCTTAAGAGATCTCAGAAGGAGATTATGTTACAATAAACATCCACAGAGTCACAGAGTCGCAAAAGCTATAAATTAGAATCCTCACTAGTCTAATAGTATGTACACAAAGTTTCAGCTTTCTGAACCTTATATGCTTCTGGAGAAGAAGATGAAAATAGGTTTTAAGGACATGGTCCCTGTGGCCATTATTGCCACAGATATAAAAAAAACATTATAAATATATACAAATATAAATAAATGCTATAAATTAAAATCCTCTATAGTCAAGGAGTCTGTATACAAAGTTTCAGCTTTCTAGGCCTTATGCTACTTGAAAAGAAGATGAAAATAGGTTTTAAAGGTGTGGCGTGACATGCATCTCTCTATACTACTTCCATGAAAACAAACTGATTGCAACCCCAGACATATCAACTTTCCTTTAAGATTCAGAAAATAACAGAAGGCAAAGTAGTGATCTTGTATGATTTACATGATATGATAGATCATTATTTGGGTTATTCCCATCTACCCAGCCCTGCGTTAATTAATCCTATCTATTAGGGATTAGGATTAGGCTGGCTAGCCTCGGTGAAGGGGGAGAAAGTTACCTGCGAATTTATATCCATGTAATTTTAAATCCAGGAGAAAAATGTATGTAGACAGTGAAGTAAACTTTACCAGTGACGAATTGGTATTTATTTCAAAGCCAATTTCATTTGAAGTACATGGATACTTTTATTTATATTTTTTTACAGCTAGTGTGTTGTTGCTTAATAATAGAATACTTTAAACAAAATTACGAATTTTTTTATTTTTGCATTTGATAACAGTTCAATCAAAGTAGCATTGAAGGCAATTAGTTTTGACAGGTGAACTGTTAATCATCCCGGTATGATTGCACTCAGTCGTGAGTGTGCTTGAGTACCAGTTCACATCAAATAATTATGTTTATTTAACTGAGTGAACACATATCATAAAGAATCAGTATAAATGTGTCCTTGAAAGATGTCAATGTCACTTCACCATGGCAAACGCACAGATTGCAAACAGAACTTTGACAAGTCACCTGAGATCTTCACCCAGCTGTATTCCATCCATGCGTTTGTGGATGGTAAGATGTTCCCTCTAGTTTATGGACTACTCCCCAACAAGAAGCAGACAACCTACCAACGGTTCTTCAGTCACGTGAAGGACTTTGCTGCAGCCAACAACATCATCATCGCTCCCACATTTGTCTTTACTGACTTTGAAGTTGCAGCACAAAATGCAGTGACCACTGTGTTTCCGGGTACCACCACGAAGGGCTGTTTTTTCCATTATAGCCAGGCTATATGGAGAAATGTACAAAAGCATGGACTGACGCAGCAGTATGCAGACAACCCCCACGTCACGAAGCTTGTACGTCGTGCAATTGCCCTACCCCTGGTTCCTCTGGACAAAGTAAGTGACATGTGGCTGTATGCCCTGGAATCATCCCCTGACGATCCATCGACTGAAGGATTCAAGGACTACGTGACAGGCTACTGGGTTGAAGGTGACCATGGTCGTCAGATGTGGAACCACTACAACACCGACGGTCCCAGAACAACGAACCACGTTGAGGGGTGGCACAGAAAGCTGACAACTGTAACATCGGAGTGCCACCCAAACCTCTTCAAAACCATCAGCTTCTTGAAGAAGGAGCAGGCTTACACTGAGGCCTGCATCATACAGCTGAATCATGGTGGCAGAGCTCCACCAAGGAAGAAAAAGTACCGTCAACTTGATGATGCTTTGGACACTTACAAAAGACGCTATGCAAGTGGGCAAGTGTCATGCGAGGAGTACCTCGATCTGGTTGGCCATTTGACAGGCTACTGAGATGTTTGTGATATGTAACCATTGTTGCTATTTCATGCCAATGTCCATTCAAAGTACAGAGATGTTTATGATATGTAACCATTGTTGCTATTTCATGCCAATGTCCATTCAAAGTGCTACTACAAATGTATAAAATAAAAAATTTAGTTATATTAATAGTGTTTGTCCCTTTTTTCATGGGTTAACCCTTTTTCATAGGTATCAAATTTGACCCAGCACCTGTTGTTTTAAGGGATTATACCGCTTGATTGGTTCAATTACCCTAGATAATAGGGCTGGGTGGATGGGAATATTGCCATTATTTATGGTGGTAAAAGCAATCGGACAAATCTTACAAATCAAGCTACGTTGTCACAGCAATCTGTCGAGCATAAAGGTTTAACAAAAGTAAACACTCAATGAAGATCTCATCATGCAGCTTCACTCTAACTTGTTGATAAGGCTAGACCATATATAGTTTCAATTGTGATATGCAAATAACCGTACAAATGACAATCATTTCTTATAAATGTCAATATAAAAATGAAAAGCTTTGATCTTATAAGATTATCACGATTCAGTAGATAATTATCTAGGGTGGTAAAATCAATCTGACAAATCTGGGAAATCAAGCAACGTTGCTGTAGTAATTTGTGGAGCATTAAGGTTTAACAAAAGTAAACACTCAATGATGACTGCATCATGAATCTATGCTGAAACGTGTTCATTACGAACATGCTGGGACATGATCAATATCGTGAAAGTAATGATGAAACACATACTGCACGAATATATTTAAATTAAATCTGTTTCTCTCAGTTATACTTAAGGGTTTTCCTTTCAGAATTAAGGTTCACTTAAAGGATAATAACATTAATTCCAAAAAAATATCATTTCTTAAATTTCTTAAAATTCTATCAAAATTTCCTAAATAATTATTACTCTATATTGAATTATTATATGATAGAAACATCTCTTTCTTAAAATTCGATCAACATTTCCTTAAAGTCCCATAATCAGAATTTAAGTAATATAGATAATTTTTTAAGTATTTTTAACGTATTCTCTGAATATTCAGAAATCCATAAGTACAACCAAACCTGAAATCAGATTATTATTCGTGAAATAAGAATTAAAAAATCGAAACGGCTTTCCCGAACCGGCAGGTTGCTATAAATAGAAAGGGGCGTCTTTTTTGCAATGTCGCGCAAAGGTTTGTGGGAAGTGAACACGTGACGCAACTTTGCAGGCGATTTTACTTATCAATAAATTAAATACTTTCAAATACATTGATATCATTTGCATGTTTCGTCCATTTTGCAAGGCGGGAACAAATTGAGTTCATATGCCTTAGCCATTATCAATACGGGAATCTTTCGAATTTGCATAAATAAGTTGTAAGGCATAATATAATAGTCAGAAGGACGCAAATTTTGTTTTGTTCGCAGATTTAGACTTCCTTATATGTAGGCAGGTTTATGGTAAAAAATATTCAGCCTCTTGAACATCATTTTTCTTTATTTTTATGAATTATACTCGCCTTATTTTGGTTAGTTCATAACCAAAACTACTTTCTAAGAAAATAATTGAAATAATAACGATCGGGTGTAATCTTTGTATTGATCGTTTAGTCAAAATTACCGATACATGTTTTCTGTAAAATTGGTGAAATGACAGCAAGTAATTAAGATAATGCAGATGTTTGAAATTTGTATCTAAGTGTCTGTAGCCAGTCGGAGCGCAGCGTAATACACGCAGGGAACCTGAATGGCCATGATTTCGATAAACAGGAAATGAGGTGAATTCTACGCACAAACAGTGATGTCACTGATTGTGGGGTCGTTTAAGGCTACGGCAAGTTTTTGAGGGTGGTGTACTTCAAAATTCAAGTTAGGTACTTTCCCGTTTATCAAATAATCTGATTTTGGTATCAAACATTTCCTGAAAGATTTTTCTACCCGTCTATGTGCTCCTGTGCCACAATTTTTCGGAAGGCTTAGCTGGATATGCAAGTCTGAATAAGGGACTTTAAGAATTATTACTCTATGTTAATTTATTATATTCTGGATTTGAATTAGCCAATCGTAGTTGTAGAAGCTAATCAAGCTAAAACTGTTGATAAACATTTCAGTGGGAACGCCCTTAATGATTCAAGATATGGAAATGTATTCACGTAGCTAAATTAACCAACGGTTGTTCATTAATTCAATCATTATTCAAAACAGACTGCTTTTAAATTGGTAGCATTTGTTATACTTTATGTGAGACGGTGCCTTTAAAGAAAAACTTATGTTATAAAGCTAATAATTCCAAAACAAACTTCTTGAGGATGACAATATTACTAAAACTCAGTCATTTTGTTTTTGAATTCATATGTTTTGAACGGTTAGCTGATTATGAAATAAATATGTAGCTGTTGAATTTATTAATACAAATGCTATTTAGAAGAAAAATATCTTGCAAAGTGTATCATGAGATTAAAAGTTTATTAGTCACCTTACTTGAGATCAACTAGTACATATCTAAGCATTAATTATCTTAAAGTCATAATTGTTCCGATCAAAAACATTTTGCTTTTTCATTTAATTTATGTCACCTTTGAGTTGTCTCAAAGACAATATGTTTATTAGTAAACAAGATGTTTGTCTTCAATAACATAGTATCATTGAAATGGTATAACAGAATTTCCAATTACAAGCAACTTTAATATAAAATGGCTAATGTATCATCCACATTTTGATGAGAAGTAGTACATGAACTAAATATGCATCTTTCCATTAGCCTTAACTTTAGACAAAAAATTTCTTTATATGCCTGTTCATCATATATTCATAATAGTGACAGTGTGTGAAAGTTGTGTTATGAGTGTTTTTCTTTGTGTGTGAAAACCTGAATCCTCTCTTCTGTCAACTATATTGAATCTGAGGACAAGGAATCCCCCTGGTTCCTTGTTCGGAATTGTAACAGGGATTCAGAAATAAATTATTGATTAAAAAAAAAAAAAAAAAAAAAAAAAAAAATATTACCTGCTAAGGAAGGACCAATTGTGACAGAACTAAGCAGGTCAGTAGAATATTGATTAAGAATAACGAGGGATAAAGTAAATGGGAGTGATAGTGGGATTAGTGCTCTTCTTCAATGCTGCCAGTTATACAGCCGTTTTATACCTGGCTATCTTCATTTCATCATGTCCAAGGCAATACACTTCTTTCTTCTTACATTAGTTTAAAAAGGCCATCGTAGGTTCTCATTTGTCATTAATGAAGAATGGATTAGCTGGATACTAACCTTCAAGGAATTTACAGGGGAACCTTAATTGTCTTGGAGAGTAGAATGTAATAAAATGTCATATTTTCATTGAAAATACAATTTCATATATAAAACTAGATATTTGAAGACAAATAATTTGCAAGTATCCTTCAAAAAGAGACCTTTACAGAGACACTATAATGAAAGGCAGAAAGCAGTCTGGCGTCAAGGGTTTTTAAAACCCTTGCTTAACACAACTCTTTTGGTTATTTCTTCAAAGTTTTGAGTTTAAAAATACTATTGTCTTAAAGAAAAGGTCATATCAAGGCATATTTTTATCTTTCTATCAAAATGGCGCATTAGAGGTAAAAGTCTAGAAAAATGTACAGATAAAGATTTTTTTGGGCTCAACAAATATTTTTGTTTTGTTGCCTTAAAATCCTGGAACATCAAGATGATTTCACAAATAAACCTTTACTAAGGTAACCTTAACTTCCACTCTTTCAATAAACACTTTACTTTTCTGATAACTGATATATTCCAATAACCTTAGTGTATATATATAAAAGAGATAATGGATCTATCAGTTGAACTGGATAATGCAGAAAGAAAATGTAAAAATAGAAGATTAAGAAACAGAAGAATGAAAATAAAATCTAAATGTCAAATGTTTATGTAATCTAACACAATTTTTCTTGAAACACAAACCAAGGTTTGAAACTATTATAAAACATATTTTTCAAATATACCAAAAAAAGCTATGTCCTAAATACATTCTTGTGAAAAATATATAATGGTTTTTGATACCAAAAAGTGTGAAATCCTTAGAGTTAGGAATTTAGTTTCCATGCCTATTTAGAGCGTGAACAACATCTTAATCAATTCTTCAACCCATTTTGAGCATTCCTACTGAGCACTCCCAATCTGATACAAATAAACGTCAACACACTGTTGATAAATCGAGAAATGTTTGCCGTTTTATACTCTAATGGGACAAACCTGATGATCTTCAATGAGTTGTGATATTCTGAACTCCTAATAATGAAAAATAACTCTCAGACAATATTCGAGTAAAAAGTTGGATCAAAAAGTGTCAAAGTTTTAAAAAGATTTTTGCTTTTGCTCTAGATATAAATATTTCTAAATCTCCTAAGAATGGAAAGTATATTCTGAACAGATAAATGAAGTTTAGATATATAGAATAGATTTACTTATTTTTTCAATAGTTTTGTCCAGTTGATAACCAAAGAATGTAAATTAATGACTTTCTAACATAAGGACAATACTATATGAAGAACCAAGGACACAATTCAATCTATCCTTAACTCAGCCCAAGGGACTTGACTTTTCATCAAATAATTACTCCAGATCACATTCGGAATATACCCTTATAAAAAGATTACTTTTTGTGAAACATTTTTAAAAAATGTATTATAAAAATATCTTCTCCATTTTGTCTAAATGCTTTAAAAATATTTTTTATATACTTCAACAAATGAAGTAGGATGCTTTCACAGTTGGAGAAAAATGTCATTTTAAAGAGACACAGAGTATGTTGATAGGATCACAAATGTCAAATTTTGAAATCGATGTTATTATTACATCGGGAACCACTAACTGTTACTGAAAATAACAAGTTAAAGGTCAATCAGTACATTAGAGCGAAAATACGGCCATTCAAAGTCAGGATTTTGATTGAAAACTGGACAATGTGGTTCGAGTGGCGCGCGCAAATTCGTAATTATGAAACCTTGTCATAAGCTGACAGGAAGATATATTCGACTAGATAGTGTTTATTAGGTATTGTAATTAATAGGTAGATTAATTGGATGCATAATTTCGAATATTAAACGTATTTGAGATGTTTTCTTGATTGTTTAATAAAATCAAGCATTTTAGAGATATATGCTTAAATGGATATATTTGCAAGTCCAGTGATGAGATATGAACTTCAATCAGTATATTAGATAATTTGTAGCTTATCAATACCAAATAAAATTTTAAGAAAGATACTCTGTGTCACTTTAACTCACACTTTATTTCAAAATACACACTATATAACACATACACTAGATTTCAACATACTTCCAAGAATCAAAAGAAAGTGGGACACAATGACTGATCTGAAATATTTAGGTTTCATCAGTTCTGTGATTAATCGTAAACGTGACACATTGCAGGTGGTCATTAAAAGTAATTGAATAGGGGAATTTGATTGGCTAAAGTGGATCAATAAATAAGTCAATCATTTGGTGAAAGATTTGTGTTGACAGTGCCATTCTCATATATGTTGTGAAATCAAAGTTAAAAACGTGATAATTAAATCCTTAATTAGATTTATCTATATTTCTACTTTAAATGAAAATAAAGGACAATATGTTTGCAAAATCTAAATGTATAATCATCAAAATAGTTATGGTATATAAAAGGAATATTACAATATGAATATGATCTTATTCAAGTGACTTTTTTTGGATGAGACAAAATATCTTGTGAATGAGATGGCCATTCTGGTTTCTTATGCATAATACTGACCTTTGTGTCTTATATTTTTTTTATACTTTAAGTTAACGTTCTGAAAAACAAAAATGGATTCTTCTTTCATTTGGCTTCTGGAAAATACTCATTTACTTTTATTAGAAATAAACATGGACATCAATCAGTAAGAGTAGAAGGTGAGACAACTTAATCCACTACAAGGATCTTAACCAGGGGTCATAGAACCTAGAATTAAAACAGTGTTGAACATCAAATAGACTGAGTTTTTGCACACACTAGCAAAAACAATCTGGAACAATTTGCCTGCTATTATGGTAGAAGCTCCAAATGTTAAATTTCTTCATGAACAGATTTAATAGAAACTTAACATAGAAAACAGACATTACCATTGACTCAAGCTCTACCCAATTGTACTGATAGATATACTTAGGAAGAAATCAGGGATCAGCTATATATATGGCTACTTACCCAATTTGAAGAGGCTATGTGTATGTATGTATTGATATGTGTTGATACATTTGTTGCGACAACCTAACACATGGCTTTTCAAAATGTGCCTTTGTGCACCCAGCTGTTTAATTGGGTACCTTGTGAAAGTTGAATCAGAGCTAGCCTTTGAGTGACAATATTTCTGAGTGAGACCAGTGTAAAGTATGTGTGCTCCGTGTACATTAAAATGTGATTAAACACTTTATTTGGAGAAGGTTACCTAAGTTAATTAACTTAACGCCCTCTCTTCAGTAAATATAATATGTTAAAATAAAAATGATTAAACACAACATTAACATCTCATATCAAGATTACTACCGGGGACGTAGCTCAGTGGTAGAGTGTCCGCTTGTCACCCGGAATACCGGGGTTCGATTCCCAGTCTTGTCATACCAAAAGATGGTAAAAGATGGGATTTGCTGCTGTCTTGCTTGACACTCAACATTGTAAAGGCAGAACAACGCATTAACTGGCGCTGCATGGTTGCTGCCAGGTGCCATGGGCACAAAACAAATTTTCGATGTACTTGTACTTAGGACAATAAAGAATTATTATTATTATTATGATTCAAATCATTATCATAGCAACAAAAATAATTGTTACAAATAGTTTTAAAATACCATCTTATTTGAAATTTATTATAAATATATTTTATTATAATTATTTATACTTAAATCTTATTTTACATAACTCATACACATTACAGTAAGGTCACCTTAGCCAGTTCCAATTATGTTTAAGCTAAGGGAAGGGGTTCCAGTAAACAAATGCTAACATTGACCATGTGCACGTGGAAAGTCAAGAGAGAATTAACAACCTAATGATAGCCACTAAGGGCTACCTAGTTTTATGCCTATGTACTTGACAAAATTGCAAACCTTAAGCCAACGTAGACTAATAAATTTCAATATGGCCTCTAGCATTTATGTTAAGCATAACAAGCACAGAAGCTATTCTTGTTCTTATCAGGCCATAAATTGTAGCCTTTGACATTCCTTAATGTCACCCTATATATACATTTAAGAGGCAATTAATGTCTTTATTGAATTTTATTACTCAAGATAATACATCGTACACTGGCAAATTGGCGACAGTTTCAATTTCAAAGAAATCAAGCTATCTTATCAATTCTCCTACAATCAAATTAAAGTGAATTCCGACATATCGGTAGTAAAAAGGTTTCATATTATAAAATAATAATCATAAACCTATTTAACAATATAAATAGTTCATTAACGATAATTGATAATAATTGATAAATCAGTAATGGTGATAAGAATTAATAATGGATTTGTACTTGAAAATAATAGATAAGCAATAAATATAGACATTTATTCTAATGATAAGTGGTAAATATGTGTGGTCATAAGTAAATATTTAAACTTATATCTTGAGTAAAAGTATGAGAGACAGGTGATAAAACAATGTAGATAAGGATTCCTAGATTTGATGTCTAGACAGTTAAATTTAAAAAGTATATTCACCAATAAAATATGCATTATCTACTTTTGTAGAAATTATCAATAATTCATAAAAAGGATAACAGTCATGCTGTAAAAAGTGATTCTTATGTCAATTTAGGAAATTATTATCATTTAGATACCATGATTCAAGGAAGAAATTATACATTGAGTTATCAACTTTGAAAAGTATAAGTTAACAAATAAATCGATTTATATTAGGTCTGTATTGTGTAAAATTGTGATTAAAAGAAAAAATTATTTCCAAAACGAACTACAAATTAAGGGCTACATAAACAAGCTTATCATGCAGAGGCTGTTCTCTGTATTTTGAAATCTTAAAAAATATCTTGCATGTGAAAGGGTGACCCAATACTTTTCAATAATTTAACCATAACCCCCTTCACTGATTTCATATTCCATGGTGCCACAAAACTATACCAAGTCAAGCTCAATGCCAAGAGCTGCGACGTCAACTTGGCCTCGCAATTTTTTAAGAGGGTGCTTGGCAAAAACTATTAATCTATTCAACATTTGATAAGAGATATTGAACTGCAACTAAATCTAGTAATTTCCAATTCTGAAAACATTTGAAGCATTACTGTCACTTTGAAAATAATGTCAAGGCCATCATAATCCACTGCAAGAATTAAGCTCGATGTAAGAATCGCTATCAGAATCGAGAGAATAATTCTTTTAGTGTGTTCAAGAAATGTTTTTTTTACTGGTTGGAAAAGATATGTAATCAACAATCCTCGATCTTATAGATATCATATTCATCATTAAATTGAGAACCTGGAGTATAACAATTCTTGTTTATGATAGAAAAATGAATTCTGATACAAAACATGTGTAAATTAACTGTTCCGACCACTTTCATCACATATATCACCAATTTTCAAAAAAGTGTCTATCTGCATCATTCTAGGAAATGGAAAAGGTCATTAGAAGTTTATATATTCTGGAAATATTAATTCTTGAACAAAAGACTGAAAGGTATTTACTTTGAGAGCCAATAGATAAATGAAATATGCTTTTGACATTTCAAAAAATATTTTTATAAATTTAGAAATTTGTGTGGGATGAAACAACATTATCAGTCATGATGTCATTTCTCCCAGTGACGTCAATTATTGATATAAAAGTATTCATGAGATATTCTGGTACTTCCTGGCTTATCTGAATTCGGATTTGATAAATGATAAAAAGTATGTGTCATAATTTAAATTAAATACATATAAAAATTTTAAAATTGAAACAAAATAGTCAAAAGATACCAATTTTGAAATGTTTTGTAAATAATGACTTGTCAAAAAATAAAAATATATAAATGCTATATCTTATCATTTTTTTAAATATATGTCACAATTATCTCAAATTTTAAAAGGATCTTAATAGAATTTAGATCATCTTTTTAGTGTTTGGTTTCATATCTGGATGTAGTTTTGAAAACTAAGTGTCAGCAAGAAAAATAGCTCTCACATAACAAAAAGTGGCTTTGTAAAAACATGCATTTTAGAGATTAAACATCACATAGTAATTTGAAAACAACACAGGATAAACAATATTTATGACAGAGGACAAACAAACTGGTCACCTTTTGAAAAATACATTCCTCCGAGAAACATCACCACACAGAGCTGAGTGCAGTCAAATGACCAATACAAAGAGATGAAATGACCAATATTTATTTGTACAAAAAGAATGAAATGACTAATATTAATTTGTACAAAAGAAATGAAATGACCAATATTAATTTGTACAGAAGAGATGAAATGACCAATATTTATTTGTACAAAAAGAATGAAATGACCAATATATTCATTTGTACAAAAGAAACGAAATGACCAATATTCATTTGTACAAAAAGAATGAAATGACCAATATTCATTTGTACCAAAAGAATGAAATGACCAATATTTATTTGTACAAAAGAAATGAAATGACCAATATTTATTTGTACAAACAGAATGAAATGACCAATATTCATTTGTACAGAAGAGATGAAATGACCACTATTCATTTGTACAGAGATGAAATTGAAGATATGAAACAGAAGACACACCAATCTTCATCACCAAGATACAGTTCCTGAATGCAAAGGTACATATATAGACAAGGATACAGAGGGGTTAATCATACAGCTGCCAACTTCTGTACAGAGATCAAATAGGAAGGCGAGTTTTGCTAGACCATGCATATAACATGATGTCAATATTTCATCCTTGAATCATTCATGGCTATTGGTTCCACGAGCTGCAGGCTACAACCTATGTATATGAAGTCTTTGCACTACATACAAGAAGGTCAGGTTGTAGCCTTCGTCAGACCAATCTTGCATTTATAAAGAACTCTCTGGAATCTCACTTTGAACAGCCATCAGTGTTCATTTTATCACCTACAATGGCCACCATTTCTATGATTACAGTATATTTCAATTTTTAAGGTGACCTCGTACATAAGGCATCCCCCTTTCACAGCCCCCCCACCCACATTGCTGCCAAAATCATATATCTCTGATATAAGGCGACCCCCTTCTAGGAGGTCATTGAAACTGTCAACATGACGGACGATTCGTTGATAAGATTTATAAGGGTTAAACTGGGCCGATAATTTTTAAGATTAATGTCATGTTATGTTATACAATGATTTTGATCAACTGTCATTTTGTGAAAGTCATGATCATAAACAATGTTTAATTGTCATCTTGTTGCATCTTTGACCAATAAGGCAGTGACCTGATTATTGCTTTTCCTCAATTTCCCAACTTCAGCAACATTGATAGTGTATGTTGCATAAATTGTGTACCAGGTATGTGTTATAAATTGGAATAATATAACGATAATGAGGCATTGACTTTGTCAAAACGATATGACAAGGCAACACATGTAGTATCCTCTATGTACTAAAATGTGACAAGGTTGCATATACTATAACAGATACTTATCAGTCAGCTAAGTTGACCTAAATAAAACTTCCTGCTGAAAGAGTTAACACAATTTCATATGAAATACACAAAACTTGCATAACCAATGAAATTGGATTGAAATTACCAAAGTAGATCTAATTTTTCTGATCTTAAATAGATAGTCAGAAATACAAAGAAGAGATAACAATATTACATACCTCGAGGAATGGAAGTAGATGCACTATATATGTGCCTTCATGAAATACTCCTTGATCTGGTTTGTTGATGTGAACACTTGTCAGAATTTATGACAATCATAAAGGTATGAAGTTGAAATGTACTACATAGAATCTGACCTGACCTGACCTGAATACAACCCTTTATGCACTTTAGGCAATTCATTAAAATACCTGAAGACTTTCGATATGAAAGATTATTAGGAGGTGAGAGTTTTCTTGTTAGCCACATCTTCTACTGTTTACTAGCTAATACCAGAAGAAAATTCTTTGATAATCATTCAGCTTTGGTCAGGATATGATGTTACCAACTTCCTTTGGGGCAAAGAAGAAAAAGTCATCAAAAACATACTTTTGTAAATTGATCTTGAACACATTATTTTTAACATAAAAACGAATCATTTTCTATTGGAATCATATTCACCCTGCTGTTATAACGTACTAGAGGATCCAACATAAGCTATGTCAAATTTGCCTACAATTTTACTTATTCAACAGCTTGTCCATGAACACAAGAGGACTTAGATTGTCATTTTTTATTCATCTACTTTCAACTAAATGGTATAGCCAAATGCTTAATGTAAGTATAGTAAATGATATTCACAATGTCTCAGGGTACCAGATTACTCGTAAACATAGGAGAAAACAAAATTGAATACAAAATACTAGATGATTCCATGAAGAATAATTTGAATTGGTATCCAAATGAGCCTTTAACAGATTTACTGAAATAAACCGAAATCTACAATACATGATTGTAGATATTGAGTTTAGGTTCTAACAAGACCGATGGTCAAGGTAACATTACCCATTGGCAAATATTCTTATTGACAAATATTGATATGTGATGACCTCTGACTATTGACATATTGACAATAGTTCTGAGCTTCAGGAACAAACTGAACACTATGCTTCATTACTATTGACTCACAGGACATTGATTTTGATTCACAAGACCTAGGAGGTCATCACTGAAAGGACCAAATTTACCAGTAATTGACACCATAGTTGTTCTTAAGAACAAGGACAAAATTTACCAGTAATTGACACCATCAGAATTGACCTGCTTTCAACTTTAGAATTGTCAAAGGTTATATCTATTAAACATTTACACAACTGATATAAGGCCATTGACTATTGATCAACATTGTCTTCCATATCTCAAGAAATGAGAACCTGAAATGAGGACCTGACATGAGAAAATTGACTTGTAATTGGTCCTGCCAAGGTAGTCTGTATCTGCAGAAATGAAATTTACAAGCAGTCAACAAAAAGACATTGACTTCTTATCAGTATTGACAGCATCCGAGGTAGTCATTACTACAAAATGATTGATAAGCTTAGTCGAAGCTACACAAGTTGCTGTTGTCATTATTGTCAAGGCAGCACCTTTAACAGAAAGGAAATTAATTGATAAGGCAGCTATTCATTACAATCAGTGCAAAGGACATAAAATCACATCAACATATCATAGGAAACTGTACACCATCAATTTTGTATATGTTCTTAAAATAATTTTTGTTGTAAAATATTCATTGAAAATAAAAGGGTGTAGGTCAACACCCTTGGCCAAAGGAATTAATAAATATTAATTCAAGAGTGGAACTATTATGTATTCAAGTTGATAAACATTTCTGAAATCCTATTTGAATAATTAGTTGATTTTTCAAAGCTTTCATAAATTCTCACATTATTACTAAACAACAAGGAGTAATTCTGACGTTCAGGTTGCTGCATAAAGCTTATACAAAATCTCCTCAAATGCCATACTTCCAGTTCGGCTTAAGCTCAGGTTTCTGGGATATGCCGAATTAATGACTTTGTCACCATGATGCCAAGATTTCAAGCTCACGTCTTAGGCTAAGAGGAAGAGAAAGGGATATAAAGGGCAGCACGGTAGCAGACATGTTCAACAATGATATCAGCTTTGCATTGAACAGCAAGTAGTTCCAATAAATCAATAGCCTTCAGTTTGATAGAGAATTAGAAACTTAGCTTGGTCCAACGCATTTGAAGTTTACATTGTCTGGGATGTTCTTTTTACAGTATTTATTCTTGTCCATGTATCCAGCATTAAGCAGGCAGCAGGTCTGATGAAGGGGCTAAACGGGACCAGAATCATTACAGCTTAATTACACCGCCCACCACATCGAGTTCATTAAAGGTTGATAGGTTACCCTCCCTTAAAAGTTACCCTCATGACGCTGAATACTTATAAGTATAGCAAAATTGAATAATGTAAATTACAGAATTACAAAATAAAAGTCAACAGGTACCACTACTACAAACATTCAAATATGGACAGTTCTATTCCCTCCTCTGCCAAAAGTAATGATGTACATGTTCTTTACTCTCATGCCTTATCATTGAAAATGCTTTTGTACATCATGATCTCCCTCAAATCAACTTTCTATTATCATTGATCCTAAACCTTTATTAAAATGGAACAACTACAAAAATTACCTGCTCACTCAAAAGTGTATGCCTATTAACACAATTAAAATATTTGAAGCTTAACGACCTGGCTGATTAGGTCAAGAACAGGACATTTTAGATTTACATATTGTAACCCTACCAGCTTATAGAAACTTATCCTCCGCACATTTCAAGGATTGTCCAAGAACAGCAATGACGACATGTTTTTAAAAACACGAGTGCCAGGTCCAATAAAAACTAAGGTATTTCCTCCATCATACAGCATGACAAACTTCCACTCAACATCAGCACATGCTCTCTGATTGTGTAATGCACTATTCTTGTTTACAATTCAGCTCAAGAGGCAATTTTATTGATCGATTAACCTGCCACAGTTACCAAATATTTACCAAAACCATAGACTTCCTGCTTCCTTTAATCAATAATTAAGTGATCAATAAACGGCAATCATCTGCATAATATATATTAATATATTTTGGGAGAAGGTTACCTAAGTTGGATAACTTATTCCTAATCTCTTTCTTTATTGAATAAAATATGTTTAAATCAAAATCAAAATAAATAATATTTGCAAGTGAGTTTCCTTAAGAAAGTGAGAATGATTTTTCAAATTTAAAAAGCAAGTAAATTTTGATGAAGTTACAATCATTAGCATTAAACATGTATTCACAAACATGACACGATGCCATTGTATATTCAGTGTTAACATTGCTGTCAAATATCAAGGTAACATATCGTTTTTAAATTACATATCAGCTAAATTACCAGACAAAAAATGAATCCTCAAACAGAAAAAACTGTTCAAAACAAACAATTTCACCCAATGCAAGGCACACATATCATGTGAAGACTGAGTGTATTCTTTAACCTTCAGTGTATAGCAATCATTGTTTCATTTGAATGGTTACTAATCAAGTTGATCACCTGTATTATCTGACAAATTTCATCAAATGAGTAAAAAATCAGCTTCTGTCTGTTTACTTTTGATCATCTTTTCAAACATTTCACATATTGCAGAAAACACTTTTGCAAAGTATGTTGTGGCTAGAACACAGATTTGTATTAATTATTAGTGAAGGTAATTTTGAAGTTTTATTACTGATTTCAAATTTTGAGCAGGGTGTCACCACTGATCATATGAACTAATATCATCAGCGATCATAATTCTCACAAGAGGTAACTTAGCAAATTATATCACAATAATATTCAAATTGAGCCTGAAATGTTGAATACCAACTTGAAATTACAACCAGATATGAAATTCGTTGTATGTGCTGGCAACAAACCAATATCAACATAAAGAAATACAAGAATAAGTCACCACTCACAAATCTTTAAAAAAGAACTATATATAAAATCCCTCAGAGAAATTACCAATATTTATGTATAAAAGTAAGAAAACAAGAAGTTTATCAAACAGGAATCAAGGAACTATTTGCTGTCCACAATTGTCAACATGATTGTCAGATAGAGCAAGTGTTGCCATAAATCAACATAACAAATTATTGGACAACAAGAAATATCAACATGATCGTAAGAACTGGCCAGACTTTGCAAACATCAATAGTATCATCATGGCAACTAAAAACACAAGGTATATTTACTATAATCCTATAATAGCCACCACAGTCATGCCAAGCTATCTGCATGTTTATTGACAATCTTCCCCCATGACTTAAAGGGACAGTTCTATCAGGGTATTTTTTGTGGAAACAAAATTCATTGGGTCATTCCATTTTACACAAATATGTTGTAAGTACATGATCATAACACAGTTGAATCATGTCACTGAGGGTAACATTTTTGTCGATTATATTTGATAATTTGATCAGGAAGAGATTACCCTCAGTAAATAAATACAACAATGAGAAGTGAAACCATTCATTGGCGCCAAGAGTGTGAAAACCCTAGCTACAGCATTAAATAGAATTGTAAGTAAAATCATTCATATTGGTAAATATCATATTCCTTTGGCAGAATTGGTAAAGTGTCTCACTTTCAAGGTCTACATTCTGCTGAGGGTGATCTCACACTGAATTCTGTTACATTTGGTGTGGAAGAAATGCGGTGAGGTGAGGTGAGGTGAGATGGGGTTTATCGCCGCTTTCAAGAGTATTTCACTTATATCGCGGCTGCTAGTATTATTGCAGGGAGAAAGCCCGCAACACTATTGTGGCTATGCGTTGCGGTGAAACCTGCGAGCATCGGCTGGAACTAGCAACCATGGGTGGTACTGCACTGAAATTCAGTGTAGCATTGCACCCAAACCTGACTGCGTGTAGAACAGTTCTCTACTGCAGACAAAGTTGCCGAGCCCCTGGCGGGATTCGAACCACGGACCTCCTGATCCGAAGCCGAACGGGCTAACCACTGCGCTATCCCGCCCCCGGAAGAAATGCGGGGGAGGGCGGGAAATTGATGTAGATATTGTATAAGGGTAGTTGGTAGAAGGGTCACAAAAAAGTGTCCTCCTGGCTTTGCCTAGGGGGATATCCTTCCAGCTTAAATTGTAGAGTGTAATACTCTAACCAGGATATCCTGGTCTAATCCTACTGGAGGTGTCACACAATCACTTCAGATAAACATACATTTACGATTCTTACAGTGTAGGTTCTTTAATGATATGATAAGTTGTTTGATACATGGATTAATGTTTTCATTTATGCTAAGACATGAATCATTCAAAACATTGAGTTAGGGTATATGTTTAGCACAAATTGGTATTATTTTTGCTAAGTAAAAGTAATCCTGAAACAGGATGTTTGACAGCCCTCTCTCCATACACTGAAAGGGGATACTTAACTAGCCATGTCAATTAAGAGTTCAATTTTGGTGTCAAGTTTGATCCTTAAACATTCACAAGATTCTTAAAATTGTCTTTCAAGAAAATGAATTCAGTTATTAGTTTTATCCTCCCCGTCTTTATAAATGGTTTAAACATATTTATTTGCAAAAGGAACCGGATTGGTAAAGAAGCCGTTTTGGCTTATGTTTAATACCCCTCCGGAGTCTTTATTTATTACTTATATATATAGGTCAAGCAAAAACACCAATAGTATTTCGCGCATCAGAAATGACATCATACTAACAGCTGTGTTACAAAAGTAATAAAGATGCTATCAACATTATTATCCTGGTCAAACCAAGCCTTACAATTATGTCGCTAATGAGACACCATCTACACAACTCTTTAGGTACCCAATTCCTGCTGGGTGAACATAGGTAATTTTTATTTTTGATAAATTCCTTGCCCATGTTGACACCACAAGTCTCTAAACTCATGTCTCAGTGTGGGAAGGGAAAAACCCTTCAAACTCTTATGAAGTAAAACATGGTTGACCCATCCATCCGATGAGCCATGCCCAATGATGCTGAACTTCACTGAACTGTGATCACCTGAACTCTGCACAAGACCAGATGCCACAGCAAGATAGAACAATAAAATCACCTACTTGAGGGTATAGCTTAAATTTACTTAAATTCAGAAAATATACCTGTGAATTCTGTAGTCATGAGAAACGTTTGATTCATTTTCAGTTTATAGTTGAAATTCATTTAATATGCAAATTAATTGTAACATAACTCTTTCATTTAGGATCAGTTGATAAACCATTTTGCTGTTTGTATGAAACCTCACTATGTTAATGATGTCATTTGCGTTCCATTTTGAAATGTCAAGTAAACTTGATACTCAACTGCATTAATATTATGCCGACTGATAAAAAGTTCTTGTTTTATTTTACATTAGAAAAAAAGAAATGCATTAAACACAACACAAAAAAAGATGTATATGTAAAATGTTATCATTTAACATTTCTAATTCATCAATATATATAAGTATTGTTTATTTCATGTCGACAGTTATTATTAAGGATCAGTTGTTGTTGATATTATTTATCTATTTATACTAAGTGTGACAGGCACACTATCATTTGAAATCTTTACAGAAGGCAATTATGGAAGAGGAAACTATGTTGCTAGGCAAATTGCCCCATGCAAAACTGTTTACTTCAATAACATTATCAATCAATTAGCTGTCTTCCTGAAATGTGACATTTTCAAGAAACAACGAAAACAAAAATATTAGTTTATCCGACCAAACAATGACAAAATCAACTATGTGGGGTAACCTTCGGAAAACACTCCATTTTACATTAAACACACCAAGTGATAAATTGATTATGGAATAATCTCGATCTATAAATCTATACGACTCAATGACCACTGACCTAGTGATTAATTGGACGTCAACATAAAATCATCCAGGACAAAATACACAAATTATGATTCCAATGTGTAAACGTACAATGAGTCGTTTATAGCAATTAGGTGTACATAACCATCAGAACACATTTAATAAACATACATATAATATGTAAAACAAGATGCCAGTGCTTGGTCTGTCTAGACCTCAGTTCACCAGATTAGGTTTGAGATTAGGGTCCTGGCAGGTTGAAAGCAAACCAGGATCCACCCTACCTGTTTCTGGGTGACCTGTATCCAAAGTATCAGAGAGCGGTGTAAACAAATCGCAGCTCTTCTTCAAGTGCCTTCTGGCCGCTATTCTCTCTCACTTCTCCTGAATGAATTAAATATGATGTCCTAGCTCAGCCAATCAGAGCCCAGGGAAATTCTCAATCACATGACTGAGACAGAGAACTGAGAGATCAATACACAGCAAGCTGCAGTGTGGGAGAAGCTTGGAAGTGTTGACACTGACTGCTGGAATAAACAGCAACACACATACATACATAGATGGAAGGATGGAAGGGTGGAAGGGTGGAAGGATGGAAGGATGGAAGGGTGGAAGGATGGAAGGATGGAAGGTTGGAAGGATGGAAGGAGGGAAGGATTGACAGCATGGACAGAATGGATGGACAGGAAGGTAGAACCTGGGAAGGACAAATATAGGCAGACAAGGATGGATGGTTGGATTGATAGATAGCCAGAGATGGATTTGTGGAAGAGAACAAGATTGAGTTATAAATGAGAAACGGAAGGATGGACAGGATGGACATATATTGATGATAGGATGGGTAGATGATAGGAAATCAGACATATGCAGACATAGATGCAGGCACAGACAGAAGGTTGAAGATTGAGAGATGGAAAGGTAGACAGGATGAACACACATAGATGAATAGAGGGATAGATGCTTGGAGGAACTGATATATGCAGACATGGTCGAGTTGAGATGGACATGCCTTGATAGAAGGACAGAGCAACTGTTGGATGGATTGATGGATGGATGGATGGATGGATGGAAGGATGGAAGGAGGGTCAATATGCACATGAATGGATGGATCGAGCAACAGATAGGAAATCAGGCATATGCAGACATATATGCAGGCATTGACAAGAGGATGGAATATTGATAGATAGAAGGAAGGAAGGAAATAAATGATAAATAGGGAAGACAGACCCATGCAGACATATATGCAGGCATAGACGGAAGGATGAAACCTTGAAATATGAAAAGATTGTATGAGATGGAAACAAATGGATGAAAAGATGGGTAGAGGCTTGAGAAGACAGATAAGGATTGTAGGATTTAGAGATGGACACACCTTAGTGGAAGGAGAGAACATCTGTTGGGTGGATCAATGTCTGTGTCAAGGTGAAGTGGTGAGGATTGATAGATGAAAGATGGACATGATGGACAGGGGTTGACACAATCAAAAGAATGGGCAGAAAGATGAGTATAGACCATGAGAAAGACAGTTTTGTAGATAAAAAAGCATCTCTTCAAACAAGATGTGAAAGAAAAAAGGTATAGATGGATGAAGAGGCAGATGGATTGAGGATCACACCATGGTACAATAAAAGAAACTTTGAGAGACAAAGGTACAGATGGGTAGATAGATGGACTGGTAGGATAAGCACATGTATAGATTAACAGACTGATAGATAGAGACGGATGGATAGATTGAAAAATAGATGAATTAACACTGTATGATAGGACAGAAATAGGGAAGGATGAATGTATAGATTTATTATGGACTTGAGAAATAAACAGAAATGGAAGGAGATGGATGAGTAAACTGAAAGAGATTTGGATAATTTGCGTATGGAAAATGATAAACAGATGGACAAAGATGTTGATGGATCACAGGAACAAATGGACACAAATCTGGATTAGGGAATGCCCAGCATAACTGGTAGAACTCAATTGGTGAAAACATAACTTTGACAACAATGACACTGTGATAACTTGACTCTCAACACAATAATCTGAAAATAATGTATTTCCTTTAATAAGCGCTGGGTTTCCAAATTTTTCTATTTAAGAAACATGGGCGTATAAGATGCACCTGTCTTGTAATAAACACCAGGTAATCAAGAGGTGCTTATAAGAGGAATCTTGATGATCCGGCAGTCCTTATCACTAATTCATAACTGTTTTTAATTCCTAAAGAAAACACCCTTGAACTTTACCACTTTTCAAAAACAAAATTCTAAACATTATTTTTTAAATCACAATTTACTGTTGCATGTTTAGACAAACTAAATAAGAAGATTCTGCGTATATCTATAAAAATCCAAAACCATTTAAATAAATCAACATATAAATTGACGTGATCTTTCCTGAAGCATTTGGATGACGATCACTTTGACTGTTTGACATATAAAAGATAACAATGCCATGATAAATTCTGTATCAGTTAACATTTTCAGAATGATAAATCATCACTTAACTATGTGAGAATCTTCAGTGTCTGCATGCAAAATAAATTGACTTCTTCTGAAAGGTCGAAGTCAATACCTAATATGGGATATTTTTTGTCTAAGTTGGTATTTTGAAATAATATTGGATGAAATCAGAAGGCCATCAAGGTAATGTGAATTATGTGGACGGTATCTGTGCTAGATGGCATGGGGTAAAATTACCCTTCTCTAAGAATAATCTATTATTACTCATAGGGTGAAAAATAGCAGTGTCATATATTCAATATGTGTACATGTGCACATATAATTTCCAATAATTTTGTTTGTGACATCATAAATTAATTGTAGTGGGCCATCACAAGAGGTGCGAGGCAATTCATTGATGTTTCCCTGTGATTCAAATGGAACAGAAATATGATAAAGAAATTAAACACATTTTTTCACTATTAAAAGTTGCTTGATAATACAAACATTCTCACTCTTTTCATAAAAATTTAATGACACACTAGAGCTGTCTCTTTTAACAATACCTATCAATTACTACATTGCTTTCTAATTTCAAACCCATTTCAGATGAATATGTAAACCATTTACCTAAAGAGATCAGTGTCAAATCACGGTTCATAGAGACTTAAACATAGGAATCATTAGTAATATAACTAACAATATTTTGGTTTTGAAATTTCGAGCAACACTAAAAGACAAGGGCAATTATTTTTTTAATGTCACAATTCACTTTTGGAGCTTTTCATAACGAAAATATTTATTCAAAATAACTGCCCTTGAATTTTGTTATTAAAAAAATTGACAATAAATTAAATAAAATAGAATAAAATAAATAAAATAGAATTCTTTTTACAAAGATAAAAAAACTGAAAAATAAACAATAGAGGTAACAACCATATTTCTTCCCGTAATTAAAGGAAGTTAATTATTGTTACACACAAATTCCAAGGTCAAAAAGTGTTTTACTTGAAATCAAACTGTGAAAGTGATTGATCATGTCATGTTGCCATGGCGCCAAACAGTATGAGAATATTGGTGAAAAAGCTGCACTATAAATAAACAATCTGATCACATGTCATTATCAGAAAATAGATAACAATTTGTTTTGTTTAAGTCCATCTGCACTTTGTATCATAAAATTGCAACTCTGAGTTGTAACCAAAGTAAACTAATTCACCCTCCAAAACATCAATTGTTTATAATTATTTACCATTAATTTACATATTGTCTTGACAATTAAGTTATAAGACCTTTCATGTTACCAGCCTTTTAGGTTGCATTTCAAATATCCAAAATCTTAATTATCATGATAATATTAAACTTGAAGAACTCAAACAGCAAGTATATGATATATACGTTTTTATGTAAAGCTTGACTAATATTTTCAAAATATTTTTGTTCCAGTTAAGTTTAAGAGAACATGATTAATATTTCACACACAATTTTTAAAAATATATCCGCTTTTGATTTTTCATTGGAATAAATCATACAAAAATTCAATGCTAAATGTCTTATTAATATAAAAATAGATATTATGTGCTTGTTATTGACAGATTTCAAAGGAAGCTTGACAAATCAATATTACTTTATTTGATTATGAATTTTTTTACAAACAATTGAATACATCCACAACAATCCAACTCAAGAAGAACCATAACAACTTTATAAAAATCAATTAAGCGTCCTTGACCTTTAAGATGCTCTTCAATCATGGAGATCAGTAAGACAGGGAGTCCGCCAACTGTATTTACCAGTGGAAATATTATGTGACCCAAATCATGAAATAAGCTCCTAGCAGACATAATGGATGGAGTATAGACACGACATTTATTTCAGCCATTTGTATTCTTAATGGTAGTCTTGAAACATTATAACATTTCGACAAATTTCATAAAACATGAACAGACTTTTAACATTTGAAGGTACATAAAGTATTTTAATGAAATTTTGTTTTATATATGCCAAGATATCATTGTTTGTTATGGATCAAAAACATATTCTAAATATATGAGTGAGCATATACTTGGAAACATGATTGTCATAATAAATCATTTACTTCACATTAATCAAGAAATTCTTACTGTTCCTATATGTAGGTTGACTCTTAATGCCTCTTAATGTAAAATATATGGCAGTAGTTTTCAATGGAAACAGAACAAGAGTTTATGTAAGCACATCAGCTGAATTTAGTCATACCTTCCATTTATATGAATACCTTATATATAACCATAAACACAATCACAATTCAATCATTCATGCAGTGAGCTTGATGCAGTTTGCAGTCATGAGTGAGTAATTGATGCACCAGATGTAAATTAGCAGTCTTTTATTATAAAAAGATCTACTTTGAGAACTGTGGAACAAACTAAAATGACAAAAACATGATACAGGTTTGAAAAGTAACATGCAAACTTCAGTATAGGTGACACAACCAACCCTGTAGTTAGCTTATTTATAACTTGATAAAGCATCTAACTTGATCCATTATTTCTGGTTCTGTTATATTTGGAGTTAAAATCAAGCTAAATTTTACCAGAGGCAATTCCATTTATTTCCCTTGGATTCAGTGTTTGAAGTAGCTGCATGCCTGTGTGCCAATGGTTTGTTACTTTCAGATATGGCTTGTTGGACAAGAGGTCAGTAAGCCCGCCTGGCATGTGTGATTTTAGAGATAAACAAAATCTTCTTACCACAGGGCTTGTTAATTTTAAGGGGTGCTGGTTGTTTTTTCTTGTAGGAACTTAATTATATTTCCAACGCTGTTTGGATTAACAAGTTGTGATTCTTATAATCTTGTCTTTAAAAGTTTTGGCACTTATCATGACAGTGTGACAGGGTGAGATTAAAGCATTCCAACTGGCTTTGGCAAGAGGGATATCTCTTTGGCCAAACAGGTAGATAGAACTCTCAACCTGGAGGTCCTGGGTTCGAATTCCAGTGAAGGTGGTCTCCAAATCACTTCTGTTACAACAGCAGCATAGGTTAGCAGATAGCAGATAGCAGATAGCTTTGTCATAACTATCACCTCTGTTGAAATATATCTCTTATGAATGAGAGGGAGAAGGAACAACTGTAGCAAAAAATAACTCATAACTTGGGCCACTCTTTACAACTATACTGTCAGGGGGAGGTTCAGGGAAGGTTCAGGGTCTGGGGGATTGGGGGATTTGGGGAGATGTTACTTGAGAGCTACCTGTTCAGAGGGTGATCCAGTGGTTCAGAGATTGAGGGGTGCGAGGGTTCTGCTTTACTTGGCATACCTATACACTATAAACCCCAAAAGAAACTATCCATTTTTAGAATTCAAATATATTCTTAATTTACTTTAGCTAAATGTTAAGTTTTATGGAAACAGGTCGCCAAAACGAAACATTTCAGTTGTTCATCTCAGAAATTGATTAGGTACGTGATTTTCATGACTTTTGTTGAAAACTGAGAAAACACGTTTTTCTTTGATCATTGTTTCGCACATTCATTATTGAAAGTGAGTTAGCAAGCGATCAATTCACATGTGAGCCAGGTCATATAAAACCAATTTTAAAATGCTTAGATTGACCCCAGAACAGCGCGGCAAGGCCTTGGGTATGAAGGACATGATTGCTTCAAATTTTCTTATTGCAAGAACCTTCGGCTGTAATCGAAAAACCATCGAAAAGTTGATGAAACGTTATAGGGACATGGGAACAACATTAGATAGATCGCGTACAGGTAGACCACGTGTGACGTCACGTCGGGAAGATCGATACTTAAGAACTCTCCATCTCCGAAATCGATTCCTGACAGTTGCAGAATCGGCGTCTACGGGAGGGGGCTTAGTCAATCAACCGTCAGAAGGAGGTTAAGAGCAGCAGGGATTCGAGTCGACCTTATTGTGGCCCAAAAATGACACGTCAACATCAACATAACTGATTAATTGACAAGACGTGTACAAAGGTGGCAGCTTCGTGATTGGCGACATGTTATGTTCACCGATGAAAGTAGGTTTTGTTTATATAAGCATGATGGCAGAGCCCGCGTTTATCGCCGTCAGGGTGAAAGAAACGCTCCCAATTGTGTTACAGAGGTCCAGGCACACGGTGGGGGAAGTGTGATGGTTTGGGGCGGTATCCGTGGAGAAAACAAGTCGCCATTTGTGATCGTTATCGGTAACACGACTGCGCAAAGATACATTGATCAAGTTCTTCGTTCTGTTGTGTTGCAATTTCTTCAGAATCACCCGGGAACTTTGTTTCAACATGATAACACGCCTGTACATTCAGCAAGAGCAGTGTCAACATTCCTGAACAACAATAACGTCAACGTCTTGCCGTGGCCGTCACATTCTCCTGATCTCTCTCCAATTGAACACATGTGGGACTGCCTAGGGAGGCGAATCAGGAATAGAGCAAACCCTCCAGTCAACATGAGACAGCTGGAACAAGCCCTACAGGATGAATGGGGGAACATCCCTAACGCCACCACAGACGTCTCACGACATCAATGAGACGTCGAGTGTTTGCCTGCATAACAGCTGAAGGCGGACATACGAAGTATTGATGACTATGGACTCCATATTCCATAAATTCATTAACATATGATCAGAAACTTCGATTTCTAAAAAAATGGAAATTAACATTTCACACCAGTGTTAATAAAACGTTTCCTGGCTGATAAACTAATTATTGCAAAACAAATGAAGTTAGATGATGTGCAAATGATTCAGTATTAGATAAAATGTTGTTAGGATAGAAAACCGTGTCTTGTTATTTTTCAATGAAAATTTGAATGAGTGGATAGTATCTTTTGGGGTTTAGTGTATACAGGTATTTTGACGTGATAATTTCATTTAAGTACCTTGGTCAATATTGATATTCCAAGGTCTACATTTTCAAAGCAAATTAACAGCATCAATATAATACGAAGCCTATAATAACGGAAGGCAAATCTTAGGAGTAAGATTATTTAAAATATCTGGTCAAAGGTAACATATCTAGAAACATTACATCGGGTAGGGTCATGGCCAATAATTGATTAATCATGCAACATTTTATTCAGGGTTAAATATTAATCTTATGATGCAAGAATGTTAAAGGTCTCCAAAATAAGAGATGCATGCTGTTAATGCTTAATGTAGTGACAATTGAAGTAATTTATCTAACTTGGGATGGTGTGGTGCTAATTAATTCAACAGGGAGAATGTTCCACATAATGACCTTAATTCAATCAGAGCAAACTGATCATGCCGACTGAATTACTGGGAACATTAAAGGTAATAGAATGAAATCAACCTAGCCTGGACCAAGAGCATGTATTTCATGAAGAACATTTAACAAAAGGTTTAATACTTAACAGATAAAATAGATAATGGTGTAATGCCTGCCATGCATATGCTGTTGACTAATCATGATTTGTGTCCTTTGTAAAAAAAAATGTCTTTGTACTGCAAGACAGACATGCATTCTGCCAAAGGAAAGATCACAACTGACAGCAATGTTTCCATGAAAGTGTTGAAATGTATCATGTTTTGTTACTGGTTTTACAGTTTAGGTGTCCCGGTCTATTCAGCTGATCTCAGCTGCAAGGCATCCTGTATATACAATGTACATGTAGCAGTTACATTTCAAGTAAGATACACCCCGAATATGGTAACTTCATTTTCCATGACACTACTTCCTTTCACTCTGTATTTGATAAAACTAATCTTATTACATATACCAATTGGGAAATTTCATGTAGTCAACGTTACCACTTTTACGAAATGATGTGGTATAAGGTAGATTGGGGGGCTACAAATTTATGTGCCAAAACCTGAACCTTGTCACAAAAGAAGAAGAATTACAAATATATGGCTCTACAACTTCTTTATTGCAAAGAGAAAGATCGCATCTCTTTGCAATAAAGAAGTTGTAAATCCATATATTTATATTTCTTCATCAAACCAACTTCTAAAATGCCACTGACAGAAATTGTTGCAAAAGTTTGAGGATGAATTAATGTAAGTGATGAATTTTTTGCCAGGCCAAATTGTCTTTGAAAACTGAAACAATGACTTAAAAAATTCAGATTTCTTAAATCGGATCAGAACTGGTTTTGTATTTATTTATTGCTGATTGTATTTGGAAATGGATGTCCTTTGAGTATTTTATATGGTTGTTTCCTGGAGTTATTAGTTTCATTCATTGTTCTACTTTTATCTTTATTTCAACTTCTTCCTTTGATTGAAATATTTCTTTATCTGAAATTCTATGAAGAGAAGCAAACAATATTCCCCTATTATTGAATTCATGATTTTTTAATTACAATGTGATTGTACTTTTCACTATCACAGTTATCAATTAATTTGGAAATGTTTTTTAAAAGTATTTATTTCATGAGGTTAGTTATTATTTTATCATGCACATATTCTAATGATAATTGTCAACATTTGAATATTACTCAAAAAATAATAATGAAATTTTAGAATATTCATAATTCTAATGCTTGCAATTAAACTCATCTCTAGATTAGTGACATAATCAACAAGAAAAAAAATCAGGAAATTAATAAACAATTTAAATTCAGATTTGATAATTGGAAAATGAATTTCTTGAATAAGTCATTGTTATCTGCAAATTGTGATGCAAATTATTAATTATAATTGAATGTGATTGATTAAACAAAACAGTGTGAAAAACAATAAACTATTGCAGAATTTCAGCTTATCATTTGCTGAGAGTGCTTTCTAAAATTATGAATCTCTAATGCCTTCCCTTCATAATCTTCCCTTCATTATTCATCAGAGGATATAATATTATAGTACTAATGTTATTCTATTTTTCAGGCATGATCGAGTGCCTGAATATTAGCTAAATTAATTAACTGTTAAATGTTGTGGCACAGACATAATATTTTATATATATCTAAAATAATGAAAATAAATACATATATATTGATAATAAACTCCTGTTGCCAGAGAAAACATCACAGAAGAAGCTTTTGACCTCATGGATTTTCCACAGACAAACATTGAATCTTAAATGACAACTGGTCGAGTGTTTAACCTTGTATAAATCCCACTAGATTTATTCAATTATAGAGAAAATTGCCATTTCCAACTTGTATCATTATAGTGACATGGAAGGGAGAAAGACTGCAACATCTTTACAGGAAAACATGGCAGTGAAATGGACTAAACTCAGCAATATAACCACTATAGATTTGACAAAAAATTATTCCATCTGACAAGTGTTAACATACGTTGAAGCTTCAGGTATGATATAAGCTGCTGCTGACAGCAAAACATTTCTACCTCCTAATTGGAGAGCTATGCAACTGTTGTCAGAAAGAGGCTTATCTTGTCTGCAGTCTGGTGACATGAGTGACGTTCTTGGAGGATTTAGTCTCCTTGTTGAGACTCCTTGCAGGTCATGAGTCTGACGTCAAACACAGATTCTTAATCTCCTCGTAGGACTCATGTTAGGCTTCCTTTAGCTGTTTTGAACAAAAGGAATGATAAACCATTGTAATTTCTGCTATGAATATAAAAAGTTCTTGGATGAAGTAATTTTGGGATGAACATCATGTTTTGAAGGCTCATGATTGCAATTCTTTTGATGCAAATAGACTTTAAGAACAACCTTATTACTAACTTATTTTGCAGACAACAGAATCTTTGAAAGAAAAATGTTTGCGAGAACAGTGGCTGAACATATTTTAAAAAAATTACACTTTAGCATGAGCTAAAAAACCCTTACCCGTTTTATATTTGTGATAGTTAATAACAGACAAAAACAGAGTTATTGGCTATGTATCTCATCAGAGGTTGATGTATTTTTCAAAAGTTCAACTATTACATATAAATATATAAGGTTTGCCTTTGTTTCCCATTTAGGAACATGAGCTTGAATATCGATCATGAAGTCCACTTTGATCAAAAAATATTTTTTCACAAGATTTCAACACTCTAGTGCTTTTAGCAGAAGCATTTAGAAAAGCAGTCGAATAAAGCCCTAGGGAGTGATCTCTTTGCCTCTGAATTACTTGCAACTCAAAGCCACTTACTCTTATGCATTAAAGATCTTGTCAAGAAGTAAAAGCATTAAGATCAGCTTTGAAAATGACGGAAGTATGAACTATTGTTTTTACAATCAGTCATATCATTGAGAGTGTGACGAAGAAATCAACAATCTTAGAATCCGTCCAAAAAACACACAAAACATTCTGAGGATCCACATCTTACTTGCCCACATAGAAACAAAGAGTCTGGAATTAAGCTACCTATGCCTAATGGTTTAAATAAAAAGAAGATTCTAAAAATTCAGGAATAGTGCCATTTGAACCTAAATGAATTCGGTCTTTGGCCCCAACTGCAAGGAGCATTCCCCAAATAATTAGCTTTATATAAATCTTGAGGTTAGATAGAAAACAACTTTGTATGGTTGACAGACACTGGACAGGGCTAATGGCTGATAGATGTCATAGAGATTCAATGAATTTGATGATCAACATGAATCATTTCCACAATTAAGAACTGCCTGAGGTCTTGAAAGTTTATGTAAAATTTTCTTCTCTAAGGTAAATTAGTTACTGACATTAGTTATGAACCAACAACCATCAGTATACTGAATATATCAAATATGATCTTGCCAGCAAATGAAATTCAACAATGAACATAAACTAAATCAAATATAGAGTTTGAAAATTCCATTAATGTCTGTGAACCTTCAATACAGAAGTATGTCACTAGGAGAAGGTCATTGAGGAATTATTTTCAAAACAGAAGGTTAGGAAATGCCAGCTATAGAAATCATAATGACCTTTCCTTGTCAATGTGTCTGCAAATAAGTTACAAAAAATTATGTTTGATCATCAATGTTAGTTTCTTTTCACACAAATCGTGAATTAATCATTTTTGTCACTTAACTGTTCTGAAAATCATGAGATGGTAATTTCAGAGAGAACTTCTTTTCATAGAATAACACCATTAATGATTTTAGACAAATTTGACTTAAACAACATACTTAACATTTATTCAATGAACATTTTACAAGTCAAAAATACATTGTGAGGTTGTTTAAGCAATACATAGGTTAGATTCATCAACATGTACAAAAGAAACAGTCTGAGATTCTGTTCAGCATGGACATTATGACGAGATTATGGCAGCTGAACACCCTAATCATGTCTGATGGACATTAGCTGAACAATATGTCTTTAGCTAAGCTCCATTACAGGGCATGACCTAATCTCCCAACACTTGCATGTCACACAACCATATTTGGAGCTTTACAGCTTGACCAATCAGCTGAAAGGAAGATTGAAAGGACCATGAGGTCTGATAGATCCCGCAAATGAAATCAAGACCTTGTCGGTCAACCTGTCAATCAGCGTAATTTAGACGAGAAACATTTCCTGATCGCTTGTGTCAGTTTATCGAGAGAAGATGTCTTCTTGATGGTGATCCTTGGCACTGGGTGTTATTTATGAGGAAAAATCCATGAGAGTTCGATAGAAACCCAGTATTAAACAATCTGCCCCAGATAGTGATGAATGTAATGCAATAATGAAGCCTTCCTTATCCTGTCTCTCAACCATCTTGCAATGACATAGGATTGGAAGACAAATTGAGCAATACTCTTGGAGGAAAAGTACAGCAAATTGGCAAAAATGATTTGCTTTCTACAAAAAATGAGTGCTGCCAATTTGGGAAACAGGTCTTCCTCCTTAAAATTATACTGATTTCTTCTAGTAATAGCAGATTTTCTAAGGTATGTTGGAAAAGGGGCTCTAGATTATTTGAGGACCATCATGTTAATGTTAAAGATAGATGGTAACCTTTTGGGTGTTGGTCAGTGAATTATTATTAAATGATTTTTATTGCATTCTGTGTCTCCGAACACCCTCTAATAACACAACTAATTCCAATCTTTCTTCACTCAATAGAAATGGACTGACTCTTTAAATGAAAAGTTTAAAGGGTGACCCATGACCTGCCATTGGATTCTGACAGGGTTCAACATTCAACCTCTTCAATTCCTATTTTCCTGCCTGGGAAAATGAGTCAGAATTATAGAAATACACCCAAGAGGAATTGTCTAGCATCAATTATTTCAGTCAGTAAAGGTTTGATGTTGACAAAAACAGTATCCCTGTTGAATGACCTTGACCTTACCTTAAGAAAGCTGAAGTCTTACAGTTATAAATATTCGTGACATATATCATAAGAAGCAGAGAAACTGACACAAGAAGATGACAGATGGCTATGATCCACCTTGAAAAGTGGCCAGATTATTTAAAGCTCATCTCTGTGATCGGCGTTGAGATGTGGTATAATCGATATATGGTTTAAATATGAAATAGTTGGGTGCCTTGATCGGACCACATTAACTCTGCACACAACATCTCAGCAATCAATAATGGTGTTTGCGATGATTCTAGACTTCATTGCTCGCCAAACACCTTCACTCTATATGTAACCAATTTCTCATGCTGTAAGCATGGTTATTGCATTATTTGTTGTTAACTAGAATAATGGCAATTATAAAGACATTGACCTTGGCGCTAAAACACCTGATGTTATTCAATGGTTACAAGTTTTATCAAAAACAGTATTTGCGATGATTCTAGATTTCATTGCTGGCTGACCACCTTCACTTTATACATAACCAATTTTTCATATTTTTAGTATGGTTATTACATTATTGGTTGTTAACCAGAATAATGGCAATTATAAAGATATTGACCTTGGTGCTAAACACCTGATATTATTTAATGGTTACAAGTTTCATCAATAACGGTATTTGTGATGATTCTAGACTTTACTGCTGGCTGAACACCTTCACTCTAAACATGAGATAACACTTGGGATAATGGCAATTATCAACACAGTACCAGTAGCACCTGATCTTTGCAAATGACTACAAGACCAGAAACAATTATTCATGCAGTAAGTTTATTGGTTATGATTACATTAGAAAGACCTACTGTTAGTTTATTGGTTATCATTACGTAGAATATGGGCAATTTGTAACACATTTTTCTTGGTGAATAAACACCTGATGTTTCTACATGGTAACAAGATGAAACACCTTTCCAAATAACAAGGTCACCAGAGTCAATTATCACAAGGATTATATTAAGTTTGATTACCCAAAACAAGAATTATTGGATCTAAGGTCCTGTTTTCATTATCTTAAGGTCCAGTACACTATGAACTATAATATCATTCAGCAGTTTGAATCCAAAACAAACCTTGAATTGTACCCCTTCATGTTTTTTTCATCAAAATACTCTAAAATTAATCATTGGAATTTTCAAAAAAGAAAAGTTCAGCTCTTGCTTCATAAAAGAATACTTATTAATACATCTTCATCCAGTTTCAAGTTGTCTGGAAACAGAATATACCTTAAGATTCTTCAACCTTTCTCAACAAAATACTGAAGTAACAAAATTCTGAGATTCGTCATTTTTAAAAATGCCAGTTACGATTTTCTTAATGATTATTAATCATTGGGATAAATTTATCAAGATATTAATATTCTTATTAAGGATCTGTAGAATCAGTCAGCAGGCAGACAGTACTTATATCTTTATACCACTTCCACATAGTGTAGTGCAAAGCAGTGTAATTGTTTTTGGTAATGTGTTCATCATAAACCTCATAAACAGTTTTTCTGTTCTTTAGTTCATGATTACTGAAGCATGTTTGTAAATTGTTCATTACCTTGAAAAAGAGCCACATATATATATATATATATACCAAAACTTCATGCTTCTGTATTATGTCAATCCTGTTATTTATTACCGATGCCGTGACCCAAAGACTTTGTATTGGTGATCATGATGAATTGATAAATGGTCTTACACCTGATGCCAGGCTGTTTGGTCTTGCTGTATATTTGATGAATAGGCCAGTGTGATGACTGATCATGTCTATGCATACTCCAGTATTTTGAGCAACAATTTGCTATTCCCTTGGCGCCATGCAAGTATACTTCCTGATCAACTCTTGGAGGGAGTTCTCGGCTATCAGTTTCCCAATGGAATCAAACAGTGCTTAATCAAATTGCACATTAATTGATGATATTGTTCCAATGACCCATAATAGAATAACTTAAAGGGCTTACAGTATTGGTTTGATGTAGAATAATTCTAAATAAACCATATTGGAGCTGACACTTGATTGTTCTAATTATGCATCATGGAACAAAGATGGATTGTTCTAACAACCTATACTAGAAGTTTTAAGGGCTTAGAACATTGGTTTGCTGTTGAATGATTCTAAATAAACCATATTGGATTCTTCTTATAATGCATCATAAAAGATTGATTATTCTTATGTTCTACAATACAATTTTAAGGGTTTAGAACATTGGTTTGTTGTTGAATAATTCTAAATAAACCGTACTGGATTTGTCATATTGGATTCTTCTTATAATGCATTTTAAAAGATGCATTGTTCTAATGTTCTACAATACAATTTTAAAGGGTGTTTGAATTATTATAAAAAGACCATATTTGGGGTGACATTGGATTGTTATTATAAGGCATGATATAGATGGATTGTACTAATGATCTACAACAAATATTAAGGCCTTTAACATTGGTTTGCTGTTGAAGGATTCTAAATAAATGTACCATATTGGATTTGTCATATTTGGTTCCTTCTATAATGCATCATAAAAGTGGGATTGTTCTAATGTTACACAATAAAATTTTTAAGGGTTTTCAGCATTAGCTTGATGAAGATTTATTATAAAAGGACAATATTTGGGGTGACATTTGATTGTTCTAATAAAGAATGATATAGTTGGATCGTTCTAACAAAACATGATATAGTTGGATTGTTCTGATGAACTTCAATACAATAAGTTCAATTGCATAAAAAATAGAGCCATTGGCTATGTAGCTCATCAGGCTTTACATTTGATTTTGTTTTAGGGTGTGGCCAATGTGTAGTAGGGGCTACAGGGCCACAAAATCTACAATTATTACTCCTCATTAGTCAAGGAGTCTGTACACAACTAGGGATATGCTTCTGGAGAAGAAGATTGAAATAGGTTTTTAGGGCATGACCCTTATTAGGGGCCACAGACCCACTGAAGCTACAATTTTTTATCCTCACTAGTCAAGGTGTATGTACTCAAAGTTTCAGCTTTCTAGGCCTTATGCTTCTGGAGAAGAAGATAAAAATATGTTTTTTTTTTTAGGATGTGGCCCCTTTGGCCCTTATTTGGGGTCAGAGGGTCACAAAAGCTACAATTTATAATCCTCACTATAGTCAAGGAGTCTGTACACAAAGTTTCAACTTTCCAGGTCTTATGGTTCTGGAGAAGAAGTCGTAATTCCACAAAGTTTACGGACGGATGGATGCCATGCCATAAGCCCATTAGGCCTTACAGGCTGAGCTAAAAATGTAAAAAACATCAATGCTCTGGCATAAACAGCTTCTATAAAGTCAGATCATGGCATTGAAAAATGCTGAGAGCTAAAATAAATTCAATAAAACACTGAAAAAAAACTTGAAAGAATTTCTGAACTAACAAAAAAAGTGGAAATGAGCAGTTATTTTAAAAGCATTAAGATCAAAGACGACACAAAAAGTAATAGTCCCTAAAAACATTTTCTTAAATTGGAGCATTCTAAAATATCTCAAGGCTTCAAAGGTATGTGATATAAACTTGTTTGTATCTATACAACAACACTTAAATCAGTAGATATAAAAAAATGGTTTTGATATTTTGGGAAATGATTTAAATGTAAAATATGTTTGCAAAACAGATATTGTTTACTATATCAACTGAACCAAAATAAATAATTAAATCATAATTCCTGCATATCATCTAAATAGATATAATACATGCAATCTGTTAGATCCATCTTGTATTTGCAACTCACAGAAATATTGCTGATATCTGCACAACCTAGTAGAGCAACCAGCCATTGGCAACTTCAAAAACATGTTTCACCAGAAATTGATAATAGTTCCCTAAAGGCATATCAGAACATGGGCAGTCTTCTCAACAACTATTCTTGAGTGACTCCTAATCACTGGGTTCTCAAAGGACAAACAGGCCACTAGTGCACGGCAAAAGAACATTGGAGAAGAAAAGGTAACTACCAATTGTTATAAAACCAGTTTTAGGTAATTCGTTGAGTATGGTGGACATAAAGGGCTTGGCAAATATAGTAATTGGCATGACAGCAAACTGTCTTGAGTATATGTTTGTGAGTGTTTTTTGGCATAATGGACAAGTCTTATTGGATATAGTGCCCAAGATACAAGATGTATGTAGGGTATGGTTGACATGAAGAACTGAAAGATACCGTCATGTATTGTTGTACTGGGTGCTTGCACAAGAATGACATCTGTTATGGTTGACATTAGTATTGGGTACAATGGAAAAGTAAATTTTGATATGGTTGCAAGTCTGGTTGTAAATGGTTGACATGACATTTTTGGTCATAGGTAATGCTTGCACTTGTATTGAATAAAGTTAACATGACATTTTGGGTATTGTGAACAAGGTCATAGGTAATGCTTGCACTTTGCATTGAATAAAGTTAACAAGAAATTTTGGGTATTGTGAACAAGGTCATAGGTAATGCTTGCACTTAAATTTGTATTAAATAAAGTTGACATGTAATTTTGGGTAAAAATAAAAGTTATGTTCATTAAAATTACAAGAAGGGCTAAATGGACAACTAGAAGTGAGTATGGAGCAAAGGCATGTTGAGAACCGTTGACATGGATTATGGATAGCTGCCATGCATTATAGGTCATGATTAAGATTGGTCTGGCATAGGTGGCAGTAATAATGAGGTATGTGTATCATGCTCTATTTGATAGAAAGGATTGAAGACTAAAAGGCAGATTGTCAACCAATATGTTTGATGATAGTTTTGATTAAACACCCTTCATAAGCAACCAGTTTCAAAAGTTAAATGGAGGCAAAAAAGCCAACCACTGTGGTTTTGAATGACAATCAAACAGCCGAGTGTCAGCTCAAACTAGCGAACTGATTGTACTTCTTGAATTATAAAGCAGGATTTATTCAAATCTGAGTAAACCTGAGACTACACATTATCCCTCTTAAAAAGACAGGATACCATGGATAAAAAACCATGCATTTTACTTTAGTGTCAGTGTCACATCTGTTAATGGATACATTATAATAATTAATGAACACAGCATAAACTCATACGGTATTCTCTCAATTGTGATTTTGATAAAGGGTTTGCTAGGATAAAATCTCAGTGCATCTTCTTGTTGATGCATAATGACATAAGGACAACGCAGACATTTAGGAGTTATTTGATCCTAAGTGTTTGGTACTTCTCAAATTGCAAAAAAGATTGAAGGTCACCACAGTGTAGTAAAGGTCACTCACAACAACTAATTTGGTTTTCATGTTTCTTGATGGAGTATTGAGTTTTAAAGTGTGAGGAAACAATAATTGAACTAGATCAAAGAATTTTATGGCAGTCAATTAAGTGCAATCATTGATAATGTTTAATGGAATTTTTTGCTGCAGCCAGTAGCCCCTGGTGGAAATGATGAGACCTAAATATTCTTTGCTGCTGATTCAGTAAATATCATCATACTTTACCACAGACATACAATCATCATTCTTATATTATGTTTACATTTCAATTTTCTTATGGTAAAAATTTCTGTAATAATTATAAGCCATTCTTTGGGCCAAAAGCATTTTCTTGTTGCATATTCAAAATTATACTTATGTATATAGACCATGGTTATAATATATATATACATGTATGTGTATTACTTAAAGCAAATCAGACAATCGACATGACCTTTTCTTTTTATCAGATATGTATAAAAGTAGATAGCAAGTCAATGTGACACCTCAGATTATAATTGATAAATAACGACAATACTTTATACTTATCTTTGCACAAGGGATCTGGTATTAGCAGTGTTATCTGCTACGAGATTCCCTCAAGAATAAATTTAGTTATCAACTTCAGTTGAAAAATAACAGGCCTTGCTGTTTCCATCATCGAAGACATTACTTCACACAGGAGAACAATAATAAGCTTAAAATCTATATTTGTGCATTTATTAACTCATAAATTCTCTTAACCACAAATTTTGAACAAAAATTTTCCAAGAATGGATTATGATGTTGCAAAATTCACAAATACTGGAGAAGATGAAACACTACTATCATTTGAAGGGATTACTATATAAGCCTATAGAGATGTCTTCAAATCATATCTGACTCAGCTAATGCCTGAAATGCTGTCCAAATAGCAATTATTAAAAACTTGCACATTTAATTCATAAATATTGGCACATTTAGCATTTAGCAGAGAAATTTCACAATAAAACATTGAATTTCCAGTTCGAACTCCTTCAACATATGCAAGTAACTGTGTTCCAGTCTTTCAGATTCACAGTTGATTTACTCCAGTAAGAGTTGATAAAAGACATGACCTAGTTTGAGAGCGCCAAGTAGAGGCCTGCCCATACAGAGTTGCTTGGAAGTGTCCCCTCAGGCACATTGGAACATTGGGGTCTTCTCACGAAACATCCTTGATTGACTCGTAATTACTGGGCTCTGTAAGGACAAACACTTCACTTGAGAGCAGGGGGGAGGGAGAGAAGAACAAGAAAAGGATTAGATACATTTTGGTAGTGATGCTGCAGGCTCATGTTTCAATGGAGAATGGTAGATGGTGATGGAGAAAGTTTCCGAAAAGAGGTAAATGGTGGAATATATAGCTAACATTGATGGTAAATGGTGCTGGATGGAGCAGAAATGGTTGTTTTAGGTGGATAATGGTGAATGATGGCAAATAGTGGTGATGGTTGTGTTTGTGGTCCAGAATATTGGTAATAATGCATATGGAAGTGAATAATAATAAATGATTGAAAAATTTACAATTTATGAGAATGGGAGTAAACTGTGGTAAATGCATGGTGGTAAAATTTGGAGAATGGTGGTTAGAAGCAAAGAAAAGTGGAAAGTGGTGGAGAAAATTGCAGAAATGATGGAGAGAAGAACAACGGAAAATTGTCTGAAAATTTTGAAAATATATAACGCTAAAATGCCTGAAAAGAATTCTCCTCCTGTATCAAAGACCTGAACTGAGTACGACAAACAAAGAAAAGAAAAACATCACAAATTCTTGAACAACCATCTGTTTACCCTAGAAGTATCTTGAAGTCCCATGGTTGTTTCGCAATCAATGGCTTGACAATAAAAATTGACAACTTACATAATCCTAGGAAATCTTTTGCAAAAAAGTTATTTCAAGAAATGTATCTTGAGAAGGAATAAAGCTTACAGAAAGCTTCTTTGGATCATAAATTGAAGATAATAAAGTTACTTGTCAGGTTACTAGTAGGATTAGGATTTTACAGTTACAAAAATAGTTGAAACTTGGTCTTATTTCATTACCATCACTGCAAAGAACTTCACAGCAATTTAATCTTTCTAGTTTCGAGATATTAACATTTCTGTTATTCTGTTCAAACCATATGGATGAATTTTGGATCTGAATCGCTTCTGGTATGCAAAAAAAAAAAAAAAAGAGGGAAATTTATTAATATATATCTAGTTTCTTTTAGTTCAGGAGGTAAAACTTGGCAACACTTCTTAGTTAGGGGGATTCTGAGTAGCATTTTTAGCCAGATAAGTGACAATCATATAACGAGATTCTGTACATCAACAAATTAATTTGTTCACCTCATGTTTCTTTTCTGATAAATCTATTTTCCTTAAAAAATGCAAAGAGTCTCCTTGAACATATGTTTCTAGCATACCCCAGTATCTTCCATAATGAAAACATTCAAATTTCAGAACTCGCTAAGAAACAGATACTACTGGATGAAGATCACAAGAGACTCTCTAGCTACGGGAGGGTCAAAATTTACTCCCTACATACAGACCAGTGCCAAAAGTATTCGTCACTTGATGTTTTTTCCATAATGAAAACTTTCAAATTTCAGGACTCACAAAGAAACATAGAGACTATTAGATTAAGATCACAAGAGACTCTCTAGCTACAAGAAGGTCAACATTTACTCCCTACATACAGATCCGTGCCAAAAGTATTCGTCACTTGATGTTTTTTCCATAGACTCCCTTGTTAATTTGGTGATGTATAAATAATATTTAGCAGGTTAATTTTGCTTAGATATTTGTGTAACTATGCAGGTTGAATTCAAATCATCACTGCTTGAAGTACATAATTTCAAATGAATGTTTGCATAAATATTTAACTATTGTCATAAAGTTTATGCCTACATGTACATGAATGAAAAACATTTCCAATAGAACGCCATGTTAAACAACTTTGTACATTATGTATTACAATATTATGATATGTATTATTGTATTACAATAAAATTTGTACATCTGAAATTATGTGGATAAAGTCAAGATTATTTGTCACATATGAGCAAAATATGAGTAGTATACAATTAAAACAAAATAAATGAAAATCATTTGTGCAGCGCCAAAATAACATTGAATGATGGAAGTCTACTGAAATACATCAAGTGACAATTACTTTTGGCACGGGCCTGTACCATTGGTTAGACAACATCAAAATATCAATGAAAACGGTCAACAGTAGTGCTGTGCCTGCCTTATGGTAAAACTGTGAGACAATAGTTATGATAAAAATCTTTCATTTATATTCATCAATATTTTAAGTTGAAGACTATCCTAGACAGGTTCTTGGTAATTATGAATTCATCCTTCACTGGATAAATGTTCACATTGTACACAATTGTTTATAATCCTTACTTTCTTTGGCCTTTAACTAGTAACTTGTTTTTTGATAATGACAATCCAAGTTAACCTGTGTCACCATGGAAACAACAACAAAAATTATGAAGAAGTTGAATAACCTAATAGGTTATATATAACTACACATGATGTTTTTTTACATATACAAAGTTTTGATGAGTTAGGCCTAATAATTTGTGATTTCTGGTCTGAAAACAATACCACCGAGAAGAGGCAGGGAACCAAAAAGGGACTCTTGCACATAGATTCTTTCATAATGCAATTCTGATGGGCTAGCCCTGATAGTTTTGGGTTTTGGCCCAGAAAAGAATAGTCTGCACTCAGAGACAGATTAACAGATGGTACCAAGTCATTTCTATAACCCCTAGATAAATCTCTCTCTCTCTCTCTCTTTCTTTGTCGATCATTAAACTTCAACTGTAAGAACATTACACCTAATCGATGGTAATTATAAATCACAGATGCACATAATTACAATACTAAAGAAATCCTCGAAACGTCAAACATTACAAAGTAATAAACCACGAATCCAGTTTATTATCAATATAAACGCCCCGCAAGGCAGGATATAATTATGATGTGTACAAAGTCAAAGTGTCAACTGACTCACTTTTGAACAATAACAAATATCTAATTTTGCCAATGCAAATGTTCATGTTGATATGCCATCTCCAACCACACAGTTCACACTCCTGAACGCTGACTACTGAGCCATTGTGACAGGGCTGAGAGAGCTCTTATGTTAGGTTCTCTTATAACAAAGGTCTGAGTTTGGATTGTTTTATATTTTATGCCTGCATCTGTTTTTTCCCTCCTTTCACGTTTCACGCCCACAGGCCATGTTTTATCCATAACATACGTCTAAAAGTTACTGATGCACTGTTCTTATAACGTGGATTTCATAGATCTTATCAATATATACATAATTTACAAAACATGTACACATGAATAAAGATGCTCTTCAAGGATATGTCTTATTAATATATATGTTTTGAAGTCATTCTAGCTTAACTTATGACTTGCTTAATACATTGTGGATTAAAAAAAGTTTGATTTTGAAGTTGATTAATACATGGATACTTTAGGGAGAAAGTCAACTAAAGTTATAAATGCATTATCAATTTTTCATCCTTGTAAAAGGTTTCACAGTTCAAAAGGTTTGACATTTCCTACCATCCTAGAGATAATCATATGTTTTAAGCACACCAAATGTCACAATATCTTTACATTATCTTTATGAGCTTCCTAAATGTCACCAAAACTTATCGCTTCATATATTCAACTTAATATTCACATGTCACAAAATGTACTCAAATAGCTCTCCAATTTATGATCTTTTTTGGATATAGTCGATAGAAACTCTTGAATCATTTATAAATGGCATATCAAGTACAAAGATGTAGTCACATGAATTTTGGATGATTCAATAAGGGTATTCGGTAAAGATAAAATCCATTTCTTAGAAAATCATTTATTATATTGGCTTCATATGTTATCTGAATATAAAGATTTTACATTTGTCATCACATTAATATAGAAATGGTCTAGGGATTCTTTATTGAAAAACATTTTTACCTTATTAAAATGATTTTGAATAAAGAATTTGTTGGAAAACTCTCTGTAAAACAACAGGTGTTCAAGACATGACAAGACATACTAAATACCAATTCAATCATTTTTAAGAAATATATATATATATATATAGATAAAATTGGAAAAGTTTACTGGTATACAGTTTTACATAATGAAAAGATAAAAAATGACACGAAGCAAATCAAAAACTCCAACATGTTTCAATGGTATCATCAGGGAGTCTGACAAAATACAGTTATGACGTTATGATGTCACAATGAATTTGACATAACAATGGTATGACGTCACAATCAGGCAAGCGGTAAGATGGACACAATAAGAATTTGATAGAATAAAAGATGCTACTATTAAGCATTAAAGGGGCAGTAGCACGTTTTTTGATAATTTTATATTTTAAATTTTTCACTGATAAATGAAAGTTCATGTTAAATGTATTATTTCGACAGTGTCAAAAATCTGATTACACAAGTCAATCATCCATAGAGGACAAAGTATGAAGATTCATATACAATCCATTGGCGGCCATTTTTTGTGAACACCTTTAATTCATTTTGTGTAAGAAAAAGGAATCGCATGGCTAAACTTTACGTTATAAATTTGAATTATTACTGCTCCATTTAGTTTGAATACATTGTCTTTCAATTGGAACCATTAATTTTCATTTTACTGACATCACCTTATATTCCCCCTAAAAACGTGCTACTGCCCCTTTAAGTTGTGGTTTTAACATTTTAATGAAATAGTCTTCTTTTAATTGTCGCATTATTCTATTATTTGTGTCCATTTTGTAAAATGGAAAGATCTTGAATTTAATGTCCTTGTCTTTTGCACATGTATCCAAGTGAGCACTCAGTGGTATACAGCGTGTCTCAGGACATTTTATTTGCTGTTTATGAACACGGACCCTGTCTCTCAGGCACTCAGTCTGTCCTATATATTCAGCACAACATCCTTGGCATATAATAACATAAGTGATGTATTTAGCGGCACAGTCAATATCAAAGCGCACATAAAATCTCTCACTTCTGTTAATGAATTTTATACTTTAATTCTCAAATATATATGGACATGTTCCACAGTTACCTCTGTTACATTTAGTAACTCTACATTCTTTTGGTGTACTGCTTATGTCAAATCTTGCTCTAGTTAAACATTGTTTTAAACTTTTACTTTGGCGTTTACTCTTGATAAAATTTACATTATCAACAATTCGGCACATTTTTTCATCACACATTAGAATAGGTACATTTTGCTTTATACTCTGGAACAAATCTGGATTGAGGGGGTTATGACTTGAGACATAAGCAATATCCACATTTTGATGTTTTTCTTTCTTCCGTTCTTTTAAGAGTTCTCTTCTATCGATGGATAAAGATTTATTGATTCCATCCTCGACAAGAGAGGGTGGGATCCTCGTCTCTGTAGTAATACTTTGAGTTCCCTGAGTCTGATATCTCTTGTATCTTCATTTGAACATATCATACAAATACGTCTTGATAAGTTGTATGGGATACTCCTCTTCGTATGTGAAGGATGACAAGATGAAAAATCCAAGTATTGTTTAGTATCCGTTGGCTTATAATATAAGTCTGTTTCTAAGCATCCATTTGATATTTTCACAACAGTATCCAAGAAAGAAATTTATATATATATATATATGTGATATTCCACTTAATTTTATTCTTAATTCCATGAGAATCACATACCCTATTCATCATTGTGAGAGCTAAACTATACAATTGAACAAAGAGATTGAATGCTATGGTTGATACATGTTTTCATCATAGAAAACATTTTCTACAATAATTCAAGTTTAGATAATGAAAGTTTTATTCATCAGATTCAAACTAGAACCCTTATCATTCATTAGGATATCATAAAATTGAAAATTACGCTTCACAGGCACAACCAATGAATTTTGAGTGAATTTCCTTGCTCAGTTCTTGAATCCAATAAAATACATTGGGTGTATTTTAGAATATTTATGAGTGCTTTTTAATGTATTTTTTGGGTCGAAATCTACATAAAAGAGTAGTGTAATTTTCCTACAAATTTTAGTCTAAGCCTTTCAGGTCTGATGAGCTACAAGGATAATGGTGTACATTTTGCTACAATAATTTAAATTTAAATTAAATGCTTAAAGTTAAACAGAATAAAATGATATACATATTTATTATCAGGCCACACAAAACTGATTTTCAGAGTTTTGGGACAAAAAATAATTTTACAATTTTACCTCGTTTTAGTTTGTAGGGTTTCAGGGTAATTCTGAGTAGTTTAGATAAGTAAAAATAGAGCCACTGGCTCTGTAGCTCGTCAGGCTTAATCTATTATTTTCCTTTAGGGTGTGGCCAATGTGCTTCCCCCTAGGGGCCACAGGGTCCACTAGTCAAGGAATCTATACACAAGATTTCAGCTTTCTTAGCCTTTTGGATCTCGAGGAGAAGCAAATAGGTTTTTAGGGCGTGGCCCCTGTGGCCTTATTAGGGGTCAAAGGGTCACCAAAGTTACATATTATAATCCACTAGTCAAGGAGTCTTATAATACACAAGATTTCAGCTTTCTTAGCCTTTTGGTTCTGGAGAAGAAGTTGAAAATGCACAAAGTTTACGGACAGACGGATGGATTGATGGACGCCGGACACCATGCCATAAGCCCATCGGGTCTTTCAGGCCAGATGAGCTAAAAATTATGCTAGAAGATTTAGTTAACAACTTATTATTTTTGTCCTTCATATATAAGAAAAGTATAAATGCTGTCTCAGCAAAACTTGATTCATGGTAATTATTGAATCATCATATTCTATAATGAAAGAAATAATTCTCACCATGACCGGACATCATGATTATCTTTGACATGCTAAGGAGAGTCATATTAATTATGTCTCAGTAAGTAGGCACATGATTGTTAATTAAGAAAATTAATTACTCCTTGGATTAAATGTAATTAATGATATATGGGAAGATGTCAGGGTAATTATACACTTTTTCACTTTTCTAATACTGTATCAACTAATGCATGGAAATAAGTACACATAATGTTACCATCAAACCAGATAATGCCAGATAAATTATTTTTAAGTTTTACTTATGCACTTACAAGATCTCCAAAGGTGTTTGAAAATGGAAAAAGAAAAGAACAATTGAAGTTTTGAAGACACATTTAGCTATAAAGCTAAGTCAGTCCTTTCATCATGAGTATACACAATATCAAGGATAAGAATATATCGGTATATTAAATTTTAATAATAGTGACAAATATACAATGTTTCATTAAAATTGGCCTTGAAAATTAAAAACAAATCTCACTATTTTCATTCCAAAATATTTCATCCAAAAATGATTTTTTTGTACCTCTACTTATTTCTTGATGAAGAAAATTTTTATTATGTATTGAACATAAATTCTACATCCACTTAAATGTAAGCAAGTTAAATGAGCCATACATACTTATCACAAGTACATCTTTAGATCATCTATGTAAAGTCATTTTTCAAAAAAAGATGTCAATAATAACAATATTTCCTATTTTTTCTGGTTATCACCAGTCACAAAATAGAAGAAAATATTCAAAACCTAGTTATAAGCAAAAGCAGCTAGGCGTTGCCAGCCCCTGTAGCACACAATGTCATAGGCGAACTATGACGTCAAAGCTTTGTTTAAAACACTGTCACAATGAAAAAGTGATATGTTGCCTTAGGGCATCATATGAAAAATATGAACCCCTATATGATTGCCCTTGTATGTAACAATAAGATACATAAAATTTATTTGATAAAAACGTTTAATCACTAATCACTAATCACTGGGCTCCAGAAGGAAAGAGGAGAAGAGGAAGACCAAGAGAGACCTGGAGAAGGACAGCAGAGAAGGAAAGAAACGCTATGGGCTGGAACACCTGGAAAGCCGTAGAGACAGTAGCCCAGGATAGAACTAAATGGAGAAATCTACTGCCTGCCTTATGCTCCACAAGGAACGAAGAGGATAAGTAAGTAAGTAAGTACTGTGAGTAATACAGTTCAGTATATTTCTTTTGACTGCTGATAATGCATCACATCAAAGACATTGCAACATGCAAAATATTCTAGATCTAGATACTTTGCAAAATCATGAAAATGATTGATGGTTTGGCCTATCAAAGTGGGAATATTATCTTATTGTGAAATATCGATTGGATCAAATCAGTCACAGTAACTGAAATTAGGCATTTGGGTGTTATTTAATGTTTTTAAAATTATGACATTAAACAATCTTTACTTTTATTTTTATTTTTCAAAAAATAATGACCATTCAACCTCAATTATTCAAATCAATATTCAGAAACATTCATAACGAATTCATGCTTAAAACAATAAAGTATTATACGATGTGTCACTACAGGCAATATACATCAATTACCTGAAGCACCTGAAAACGGACCACGCAGCACTGTAAATCGACATGGCTCTTTTCGTTAAAAAACATTCATTTCCCCTTGGTGATTTAAGCCTACAAGAGTTGCCTCCCTTTCAAAAACTTTGTCGCACGATTGTTATATTTTACTGCCGCTTCATCTCTTGTAAACGAAATGGCAAAACATGAAAGAGGTTGCATATTTTATCTTTCTACTCGGAGACATGTACCGATTGAAAACAATTATGCGATAAATCGTAAACGTTCTTTTATATATTTTTTCGTTGATGAATGTAGTTGGATGTAATTATCATCTACTTTTCTTGATAAGACAAATTTGCGTAAAATTGTAGAAGATTCTTGAAAAGCAATTCTTTCTTCTTTCTGTATCTTTTGCGAAATAAATTCAAAATGGTATTCAAGAAACAACAGGTTTACCCCGTATTCTTCATTTGACACAATCATAAAGTCTACCTGATCATCTTTGGAATAAAAGAAATGCCCATGTACAACTATTTCGAGAACGCAACGAATCTGCTTTCACCAAACAAATCTTTTTTGATTGTGTTCACAGTTTTATACATATTTTTGACATACCAGAACACCCAAAATGTGAAGACTTAACTTGAATCATTATTTCTTTTATTGTTTATCATTTGGAAAACAATATTTTTACTTGAACATTATTCTTTTTATTCACTTGAAATTGCCACGAATTTAACCAAATAAACCTATACATGACCAGGTGGCGAGTCTTCCAGGCGGTTGAGGAAAGAGATAGATGTACAGATAGTTTAAATCAATGACATTATCAGTAATGACTCTTCGAGAATATTTTTCTTGCCATAAATATTCAAATCACGCTTCATTTCAGATAAAAAATACCAAATTACATTTTATATTTATATGTTTACATTCATAGACAAAACTTATAACTGTATTTAGATTTATATAACACATTAATACATTAAGTTATGGAGCTGTGTCAATACATCTATCAGCGGGGTAATGAATGTAACAACAGCTTAACTATCGCTTGTTGGACCTCCATTTTTGTGGATGGCGAAACTGGCGAGTTGGTTAGCTGTTGGTATGGTCATTGCTGGCGGTGTTGCCTGACTCTGAGAGTGTGGGTTCGAATCCCGCCCGAAAAAGTACAAGAATCTGTACTATTCAAGATAGTGTTATCCCAAATATAACATTGTAACATTTGTTCACTGTCTAAATTGCATTTATCTCTAAGGTATTTAGATTATTCTTGAAATGGTTATCCTCAACACCACACAAAGCTACTTCTTTGTAACTGACAATTATAGTTGGACAAAGCTGATGTTTTATCCAAGTGAACAACTTTACCCAAAATATCAAAGCTGTAGGACAATAAAATAGATGATGTTGCATAGTAACTGTCACACCACAATGTTGACAATCACTTGACGTTTTGACCCTTCTTTTTTGTAAATATGGAAATATATTATGGACTATCTTAAACTGAACATGACTGTACTTACTGTTTCTGATTTAACCTAAGAAGATATGAATACCAGATATATAGGACTTTATGGGGACACTGTCCAAAAGGACTCCACAAATCAATGGCGCAGAGTTCGTATCTTCAGCTGGACGGGAGTCTTTGTAGTATATATAGGATGTGATCCGACAAAATAAACAAAAATAGAGGTTTAATCATTGTCTTTCATGTTCATTCCTGCTTCAGGTCTCTTGTAAGCCATACACGTTTCAACGATTTATAGAAAATCTCAAAGTCGATCGCCTTTGTTCCATTTTTTTCTTTACTCTACGTAACTTTGACACGAGCAACGTTTTCGTTAAGCTTGCTGTTCCAAGTGAATTGAAATATGTCTCTGTTTGTCAGTTCAATTAAATGTTAAAGAATACCTAGACAGCCTCCTTGGTGGACCGAGAAATACCCTCTATTGTGCTGATTAAAGCCCTCCTATATATGGTGAAGTTTCTTGCCCTCCATGGCATATATAAATTTGTCCTTTATCTGTTTCACTGTCTTTTATACATGTTCTCCTTGACACAAGTTGTCGTTTTGATCAATCAAAATTTCGATATATTCAGAGAAGGAAATCTTCTTAACACGAAAGTTTTGGGCATTGTCAGCGAGAGGTCATAGTTCAGATGTTATTAATTGAGTTTCAAAGCACAGTAACCCGATATCGTAAATAAAATTTAGGTAAAACGTATATAAGAAAAACCCACCCTACTCAATTATATAGAAGGGTGCGTCTTTCTTATATACGTTTTACCTACATTTTATTTACGATGTCGGGTTCCTGCGTTCAAACCAGTGAAGTCGTACTGCCGTCGACAGTACTAAATTTATTGTAATCTTCACCGAACTATGTCTCTCCATACTGACCTAGAGCCATCTGCATAACACACACATTTTCAGTACTTTATTTCCAAATATCAGTCCTTTTATTTCTTACATACTTCTAAATTTAATGTTTATCAATTCTAGGCACAGAATAAAGATATATGTGCTGAGAAGGCGGCCTTGACGGACTTCTATAAAGTTCACAAACAATATAATCTTGTTTATTTTTCTTCCATTCAGTAGCCGAAAGGATACTGTCTCTTCATAACAAAGTTTTATCATTTCAATAAAGGTTTTTGGTTTTCCCTTACTTATTAGTGATTGCAGAGCAAACATTAAACAAATTGTCTCCTAACTAAAAGATCGTGGTTCAGACGAATGTTTTCAAGAAATTTTACTACTTTAAATTATAATCTATAAAAAAAAGAAATAACATTTGGACAAGAAACATGAATTTAAACCGCCGCGATATCGAGACGTTCTTTTCTACATGTTCATCTATGATGCATGTTTTCTACACGTGTAGAATATGTGACAGGTTGTATAAGATTCGTTACTCTTTATCAATGACTCAAATTATTTTTTTCAAAAGTTTCACAGTTTAACAACTATCTATCATAAATCTGTGTCCGTGCTAATAGAAATAAAACATGAAGGTACCACTCTTTTCAATGGTTCATAGAAGGATAGTTATATCTCTGCAGCACTTTCCTTTCCCTTTTTGTCTAAACAATGAATTTCGTGTCAATTTAACGGGAGTTTTAAGGGGCAGTAGCACGTTTTTTTGATAATTTTATATTTTAAAATCTATACTGATAATTGAACGTTAATGCTAAATGTATTATTTTGATAGTGTCAAAAATCTCATAAGACAAACCAATTATCCATAAGAATAAAGTATGAAGATTCCCCCAAAATCCATGAGCGGCCATTTTGTGTTAACACCTTTAATTCATTTTGTGTAAGAAAAAGGAATCGCATGGCTAAACTTGACATTATATATTTGATTTATTTTGCTCCATTAAGTTTAAATGCATTGTCTTTCAATTGGAACCATTAATATTTAATTTTCATTTTCCTGACATCACCTTATATTCCCCCTAAAAACGTGCTACTGCCCCTTAAAATGATCATTCAAAGAAATACACGATAAACGGAATTTCTGCCCTGGTTATTTTTGGTTATTTTTATAGCCCGTGTAAAGGAATAAGATAGGTGTTACTAAGTAGCCCCAGTGCTTCCTACGATCTGACTGCAAAAGCTTATTGTTAAGTGAACCAAATGACATCATGCATACTTCCTATCGACTTTAGGATATCACCCAAATATATCTATCTAACCGAGAATTAACCACCTCTATTGTCGGTTTGATGCCCTGTATGTCTCAATTGGAACTAGACTTATTTTTTGCATTAATGGTTCTTGAAATGATAGTACATCATGAGTTTTCAAAAGTAAATTAAGATTCTAAAATATCTAAGAGTTCTGGAAATAATCAATAACGACAGTTTACATTTTTAATTGTTATTCGTAATTCAAGGATTCGAAAATATAAATACCCGAAATAGATTATATATATACCAAATGAACCAGAATCTCTATCTCTGTTACTTCTTTCGTGCTTCGGTATTAACACACCTGATTTATACTTAAATTTTGACATAATTATATATATATAATATATTTCGTTTCACTTCAATGTCGAGTAATAAATCTCATGAACTATTTTGACATTGATTGAATGAAATACACACAGACTTTGTAGAACTCAATCAAAATAAAACAATCTTTGAAATATTGAGTGATTTACAGAGTGGTAAGTAATTATTATGTTGGAGATACATCATAAATATATAACGTAAGAACTATGAAGGTTGCATGATACAAACCATGCAAATGCTTGACACAATAGGCGTAATTACTATTAGCCGCGGTTTGTGTAGTCAATGTATGAATGGACCAAAATGCATCTACCAATCTCGTTACTGATAGTTCAAAGCGAACATGTCAATCGGATTCTTGACCATTAACCAACGTTACATGCAATTTTCTAAGTTTTCTTAGCTTGTTGCCCTGGTTAATGTATTGGGAGGTAAATACGATTGAATTTACCAAAATTAACGTGGTCTTGTGATCTAGAAGAGGAAGGATAAAGCGTACACGTCATTCAAGAGATTTTCAAAATAGTACAGTTACTGTAAACTAATTGTTCAGAATAAGGTAACTAAATGAGTTTTTTCACACAAATATTCAAATAATATATAAATAGGAATGAAATCATTGTGATTTTTTTCAGAAAGTCCCAATGCAAGCCTTATAGATTTTATCAACATTGTCACGAGTTTTAAGGGTTAAACTGTCGGCTCCAATCTCTTCCAGTTTATTCTGACGTTAATTGTGTTATAAACCTAATGACTGAGTTACACCAAGCTTGTTCTCACTACGTCCTACTCCGTCCAAAAGTAAAAGCAGAACGGCCTCGGACGGAATGGAAACGAGTAACGATTGTTAATAGTTTATCCAAATATGACGCCAGTTCGTTCACACACAGCTCTCAGCACGTTCATCTAGTCTTTTCCCCGTCCTCAGGCAGTTTCTAACACGTTTAGATTGCATAGTATTGCCCGTTCGCCTAGTTTTCAGGACGTCTTCAACCAGTTCAATTCCGTTCTTAGACAGTTCATATCTGTTCTAAACTAGACCAATCCGTTCTTGATACGCACAATTCCGTCCTAGCTGCGACCAATCCGTTTTAAGACAGTTCTTTTCGTTTAACTACTTCCTGAATTCCGTTATCAGTGCGTCTTAATTGTAAAATCATCAAGTTCTGGCCCGTTGTCTATATACCCATCAAGTCCTTGCCCGTTCTCATTAACGTTCTCAATTTCAAGGTGGAAACATCATGCCTCCAAAGAAGAAGAAGTATGATCAAAGGAAAGTTGTTCACAGGAAATCAAATACCAGATTCACTAGCCCTGTAGAAACCATAGTGGCCGAGGCAAACAACACTTTACATTGTTTCTTTGATTCCATCACAAACTGTAGGAAATCCACATTCATCATGCTAAGCTTCATGTAACTTGGATCATGTTTCTCTTATCACTTCTCTGTCCCGAATGATAAAAGTATTAACACATGTGTATTTATACCCGTCCTTACATACCGAAATGCAAGCGTAGTAAGAACTATGTGAGAATTTTGCAAACGTACTAAGAACGAGAAGAACGCAATGAGGACCTTATAAGAACTTTTATGACTGTGTAAGAATGCACTACAAACTGAATCAGAACATTTTCAATATTTTACACTTATTAGGACGTACAAACAACTGACTATGGTCGTACTAAGAACGATTTAGAACCGGCTGAGGACGGAATGGACGGGGTGGAAACTGTGCACAAACGTATTGCAATCGATTCCCGACTGCGCAACGTTCTTACTCGTCCTTAGTCAGATCGAAGTACGGCAGTTCCGTTCGCAGTACGGCAATGCCGTTTACAGTACGTTTGTACTCCGTCCAATTTCAGGACGGGGAGAACGTTCAACATGTCGAACGTTCTGGAGCACCTTCCCGTTTTTAGTACGTCCGAGCCAGTTCATAAAGTTCGTAAACAGTTGCCACAACGTTCATTTCGTCCTAAGACAGTTCTCGGACAGTTTGAGCCCGTTCAGAAAAAAAAATCCAAGAACGTACTGAGAACGAGCTTGGTGTAAAGGGGGTATAAACAACTTTCTTGTCTTGATCTATAAAATTACAATTGTAATCTATTTGTGTCGCTCCATTGAATATGTCGTTGAGTGTTACCGTTGATAATATGTTTAAAATTCCAAATTTCAACCAAGTTAATATTAGCTTTTCGATTGACTGAAGTGCACCTTTTCTGGGTAAGTTTTACCTCTATTTATTTTTTGACGCCAGTGACTGAACAATGACTAAAGCAGATCTATTCAATAACTCGCTAACTCAATATAAAAATGTTAAAAATTAAACCCAATTGGGAGCCCCTTTTCTTTCAATAGGTTGACAATACTTTGAATTGCATTCTTCTGTACCGTGCCTTAAAAGAGACAGTCCTATCGGAGTATGTTTTGTGGAATATAGATATATATCCTTTATATTGTATATGATTGTTAAATGATTAATTTACACTTATTTCAAAATTGATTACTTAGTTTAAGATTTAACTTGTTCTAGATTTAACAATTTGACATAGAAGAGAATGCATCACTTACGTACTGTTGAATTTTGTTTCCACAAAAAAACCCCGATAGAACTGTCCCTTTAACTTGTACAGGAATTTTAACTCGGGCGAGACTCCTCCTTGTAAATAATTTTTATGCTATTCATAGAACTGATCATACAAAATTTTATCAATTTCGCCAACAGTTAACAATAAGAACAAGGAAGTTAACGCTAGGCAGGTTGTTTCGGCTTGGCTGTCGTCAGGTAGGTTATTTACGTTTACCTGTATAAAAGTGTTGATTTGATTGTTTTTGCATTGTATGATTGATGGATTCAAGTGTGATCTAGATACATAGCATTATTATAGAACATTTCGATCTTGAAAAAAACTATGTTTACTTTCTTTATCAGCGACACGAGCTTGGTTACATAGCGCTTAGGGACTATGTGACATAGCCATATGGGTGGATTCATATGTCTACACAGGCAATGCAAAGAAACTTCAGCTTTGGACCTAAAATACTCTTCTACCTTATTCAAATCTTTCTAATTTCAAACTGTTTAGCGAAATTTTCATTTAAGAGACAGGACATTAGTCCGACTCTTGGAAAAACCTGTAGCCTATCATATAGGCCTACATATTTATCTGCCATAACAAAATGGCCGTTGTGATTATCGACAACAGGCAGGGACAAATAAGAGGTCTGCCTATTGAATCACTCTTCCCTATATAGCGTCATTTAAGGTCAACTTAACATTTTCTGTCAATAAACTCTCCTTATCGTCACCCTGCCTACATATCCTGGGCAATAAATGATAAAAACTCGATTTTCAAAGGTACTGCAATGTTTCTTGTCAAATGTTCAAGAAGTTTCATGACATAAGTTTGAAAATAAAAGTTGTACACAAAAGTTTGTACAAAAGATTCATTGTTAATCAAGAGAGCTCTTAATAGGCAAAACTTTGTTAAGTGATCTTGATACACCATTATCCATTTATATGAGGATGTTGCCATTGCCTGCATATCAATTAAGTCAACTTGTCCTCTTGAGGAAAATTCATTGCTGAGGATAGGTCGAACACCTTTTGTCATTGGCCTCTTACGTTTTTGTTGACACTCAACACAATATGACTTGTATAATTCAATTGTCTTAATGGTAATGTTGGCGTATTTCTTCTGCAGTTCTTTCAACATTCGGTCTCGACCACCATGCCCTGTTGCAATATGGGCCCGTTTTACTATGTCGTATGTTTCTTCAATTGTTGCATAATAAACCGGATTGTCATTTTGTTCCGTCTTCTTTCTTGTCAGTTTTTCAACATCCCCACATTGCAAAACTTCATATCTGAAAACAAAGAGAATGAATTTAGAATAATGATCAGTCTGGTGATTTAGATTTTTCAAATGCGCTGACATGATAGAATATAATTCATAGTTTGAACTAAAATATTTAAATGTATTGTGTCATAAAAGCAAAACAATATTACTTACTTTGACAATAAGTAGTAATCAGATCTTGATTTTTTCCCGCTTCCTGCAGCTGCACTTTTTACTTTATCCAACAGCAGGTTTGATCAAAAGGCATTTCGCATCATTGTGCCGTTTATACAATTCGCTCTTGAATTTCTCTTCAAAATCAGATGTCATGACTGTTTGTAGTTAAAGGTAAGACTTGTAAAGTTTTCTGTGACACAACTAAGCTTATATGCCTTGATTAATCGGTTGATAAGCTGATTAGTCAAGTGAGTTTTTAACTCACCAATCAAGATATAAGCAGGTTTACTTTCATCTTTGTGACATACATTTACTAAACCTGCTCAGTAAATGTTTGAAAAAATATAGTCCTGATTTCAGTAAATACATGTATTTCCTTTTAAGTTTAGTAAATACGTGTATGTACTGAGTGAAACAGTAATTACGTGTATTTACTAAATTTGTTAGTAAATACAGGTATTTACTGATTTCACAGATTTACTGTAACATATATAATGAACCAGAATCTCCATCTCTATCACTGCTTTCGTGCTTCGGTATTAACACACCTGATTTATACTTCACTGATATGCTATGATTTATACACATGCATGTTGTAACAAACAATAACTGAAGGAACAGCCTTGATTGCCTTAGATTTTGACATATATATAATATATTTTGTTTCACTTCAATGTCGAGTAATAAATCTCATGAACTATTTTGTCATTGATTGAATGAAATACACACAGACTTTGTAGAACTCAATCAAAACAAAACAATCTTTGAAATATTGAGTGATTTACAGAGTGGTAAGTAATTATTATGTTGGAGATACATCATAAATATATAACGTAAGAACTATGAAGGTTGCATGATACAAACCTTGCAAATTCTTAACACTAGGCTTACTATGAGCCGCGGTTTGTGTACTCAATGTATGAACCTATTGAATGGACCAAAATGCATCTACCAATCTCGTTACTGATAGTTCAAAGCGAACATATCAATCGGATTATTGACCATTAACCAACGTTAAATGCAATTTTGTAAGTTTTCTTAACTTGTTGGCCTGGTTAATGTATTGGGAGGTAAATACGATTGAATTTACCAAAATTAACGTGGTTCTGTGATCCAGAAGAGGAAGGGTAAAACGCAATCTCATTAACATTGTATCTTAATTGCTTCACTACGTTACGCTACATGCGTAGCGTTGTGTAGCAAATATATATCATATACTATACAAAAAAAGAAACGCATAGCTGGATATTTCAAGGTGTGGTTACAGTCAATTTTGAATTTTATCTGTCTTTGTGTAGCATATGGCCGCCCACATCATCAGGTTACCCTTCCCAAAATCTAACGACTTGACTTTGGCAGTTTGGAGCGTATCTTTCATTTGTACACGTCTGTATACCCAATTCTTTTTCATCTCCTCTTTGCAAAAGAAATCCTGATGCATCGCTATGACTTACACATTAACCATGTCTTAGGTTCCAGACCTGAACTCTGTGTACTATAGGCACCCTGTCAGCTGTGTACACAGCATTGACAATGCAGTAACATGGATGAAGGAACCAAATTTAGCGATCTTGACCCTCTGTGATGACCCAAGGTGTTCCAGAACGTGGACAATCATTGGTGGAACCAAATTGTTGGAAGCGTTCTAAAAGACAAGTGTTTGTGCTCTTTTAGACGTTATGACCCCTGGCAAGCAATGTTTGCGACTCTCCAGTCTGAATTTTGCCAATGGTGGTGATTCGAGTTGCAGTGCCAAAACGTGGAATTTGCATTTACTCTTCATATGGTAAAACTTCTATTGCAATTTGTGATCGATGAAAGCCTTTTGTGGAGAATGTGAATACACGCATGTTTCCAATAGTTTCAACTTTCAAAGTGCTTATGATTCCGTTTTGCGATGTTTTTTTTCATTTTGGTCAAAAACGCGTTCAATTTCACAATTTTGAAATCCGTGACAGATTCGAACATTCAAAATTGTCACTATCAAAATGTTTCTACAACCAAATGTGTTTCACAGTTTTTATGGACATATTTCGTTTTGAAAACTCATTTATCCGGAAAGATTCACCTATGCGTTTCTTTTTTTGTATAGTATATTTTAATAAGATTGGGTAAAGCGTACACGTCGTTCAAACTTTTAACTTCATCACAATTTTCAAAAGAGTACAGGTACTATTAACAAATTGTTCAGTATCAGGTAACTAAATATGCTTTTTGTTCACAAAAATATTCAAATAATACATAGATCGGGTTGTCCAGTTTATTCTGACGTTGATAGTGTTATGGACCGAAATAACTCTCTTATCTTGATTTCAGAAATGACGAAGGTTGTCGCTATTGTTACTCAAAGATTACATTTTGTGTCTCAGAGACTGGGGATTAAATATGTTTCCACCGTTGTATCAAAGACATTCAATGGAATTCTTGTATTTGAGATGGGTTGATTGTATCTTTTAAATATGTCTAGCTTAGATTCACATATACTTATATAAAAAAGGTACTAAACGTTTATGTAACGACGACAATGAATTAAAGGCTCTGCGCCAATGGTTTTGCAATTTTTGAGAACTTTATTCATAGATATTCAAATTTGCAGTTTAAAGAATAATTCATTTTATGGCGCTTCTTAGTACCTTAGTTTTCCAGATTTTTTTATTTACCGTTTATGATTTTCTTGCTAAATGGGACTTATCTTGTATGACTGCTTACGTCTAGCAACAAATAATCAGGCACTCTTTGATGCCTATAGTCCACCAGTCAACAGGGTCACCATGAAGCCCCCACCTCCCCTAACAAATTTGGCAAATATGAGTGGTAACATCCAATACACTGGGATGAAATTTTTCATTTTTACCCATGAATATTATTACATCCCAGTGACATATTCTGATGATGATGATGATGATTTCTCCAATTTTTTTGAAAATGGTGGTTATGATGGTGGGTTTGATAAAGTGAAGAGAAGGTGAAAAAAAAGAAGAAATATTACAGTCATAACAGTTTACAAAAATGTGTAATCATGTTTTAAGGCAATACCAGATATATGATGAAATCCACCTGTGTCACTCCATACAATATGTCGCTGAGAGTAAGCATGTAAATATGTTTAAAATGACAAATTCAACCAAGTTCAGTTCAGCTATTCGAATGACTGAATGGCACTTTTTTCTACCAGAAGTTTTACCTCTATTAAATATTTGACGCCAATGACAAAAAGTCAGTATAAAAAATGTTAAAATTAAACCCAATTAAGCCCCCTTTTTCGATAGGTGGACATAATTTGAATTGCCCTCTACTGTGCCGTGCCTTGAACTTGTACATGAACTTGAATTCGAATTTATTGTACATGCTATTCATAGGATTGACACAACGTTATCTAAATACGACAACAACTAACAATAGGTTCAAGTAAGTGAAAGCTTGGCAGTTGTCAAGGGTTGGCTTTATGGCCCAGGTGGGTTATTTACATTTACCTGTATCAAAAGGGTTCATTTGATTGTTATAGTATTGTAACCTTGTACAACGCTAGCAAATGCTTGACACTGTCAATGTAAGTCAATGTAAGAACCTATTGAATGGACCAGAACTCACATACCAATCTCGTTACTTACAGTTTTAAGCGAACATAACAACCCGATTCTTTACCCTTTACCAAACGGTAAAGAAGTTTTGGTAAGTGTTATTAAGCTTGTTGGCCTTGTTAATGTATTTGGAGATAAATACGAATAAATTTACCATACTTAACGTGGTCCTGTGATCTAAAGAGGAAGGGTAAAGCGGACACGTCATTCAATTTTTTTAACATTATCGCAATTTTCAAAATACTACAGGTACTGTTAACTAATTGTTCAGAATCAGGTAACTAAATATGCTTTTTTTCCACACAAATATTCAAACAATATATAAATCGGAATAAAATCACTGTGCATTTTTTCAGAAAGTCCAAATGCAACGCATTGTAGATTTTATCAACATTGTCACGAGTTTTTAGATATAAAACTGTCGGTAGCAACCTTATCCGGTTTATTCTGACGTTGATTGTGTTATAGGCCTCAACAACTTTCTTATCTTGATATATAAAGTTACAGTGGTTGTCAGTTGTAATCTATCTGTGTCGCTCCATTGAATATGTCGCTGATTCCAAATTTCAATCAAGTTAAGATTAGCTATTCGAATGACTGAATGGCACCTTTTCTGGGTAAGTTTTACCTACTATTAAATTTGGACGCCAGTGACTGAACAAATGCTAACGCAGATCTATTCGATAACTCGCTAACTCAAGATAAAAATATTAAAAATAAACCCAATTGGGAGCCTCTTTTCTTTCAATAGGTGGACAATAATTTGAATTGCCTTCTTCTGTACCGTGCCTTTATAAAGACAGTCATATCGGGGTATTTTTTTGTGGAATTCAAGAGGTTTTCCTATATATGATTATTAAATGATTAATTTACACTTATTTTAAAATATGTTACTTAGGTTAACATTTTATTTGTTCTAGATTTAACAATTTGACATAGAAGAGAATGCATCACTGACGTACTCTTGAATTTTTTTTACACAAAAAACCCCAGATAGAACTGTCCCTTTAACTTGTACAGGAATTTCAACTCGGGGGAGACTCCTCCTTGTACAATATGCTATTTATAGAACTGATCTTACACCATTTTATCTATAAGTGGTAAGTGAACGCTAGGCAGGTTGTTACGGCTGGGCTGTCGTCAGGTAGGTTATTTACGTTTACCTGTATGAAAAGGGTTCATTTGATTGTTTTAGCATTGTATGATTGATGGATTCAAGTGTGATCTAGATACATAGCATTATTATAGAACCTTTCGATGTTCATAAACTATGTTTAGAGCTTAGTTACATAACGCTCAGGGTCTATAACTTAGGTGAATTGATATGTCTACACAGGCAATGCATAGAAACTTCAGCTTTGGACATAAAGACTCTTCTAACTTCTTTCCGATTTCAAACTTTTTAGCGAAAACTCTTCCAACCCAGTTACTGTTACGTGAACAACTAAGTTCTACAAGATCTTTTATGAGTGCTTCACATATATCAATTTGTGCTTGTACAATCTACATGTCTTGTTACTGTGAGTATCTCCCTTAAACCAAGTTTATGAGTTTGTCATGCTTCAATAGTCTCTCTGCTAATCGTGCTTTATAAACACGAAACAGTTACTGATAGTTTTAAGCGAACATTACAATCGGATTCTTTACCCTTTACCAAACTTTTAACAATTGTTGAACAAATTAGAACACATAGCTCAAATTCAGTCTGATTAAGCTCAAATTAGAACATTAACTGTGCACCATTCAATATTATATTTTCAGGTAACTACACGAGAGTTTAAAAACCAATATGGCCCAAACCACAGTTACTTTGACACAGATGTCAGACGCCCGAATACTGATATCCTTGGGATTGGTGCAGGAAATACTAGACAATGAAAAGGAATCTGTCTCTGGACACATGAAGGACGTGATGGAGCAGTGTGTTCGGGAGAATCTGTTGCAGTGCGAGAACTGGACTAGAACTCTTCTGCAGGATCTTCTCGAGTGTAACACTGCAGCTGATGACATCCGGGCACTGAATGATCACATGGCAGATTATCTTACTCAAAGCTTTCGACAGAGAAACGCATCTCTGTCCTTAGGTGCTTTTCCACAAGGTAATTCAAATAATTTCTTTCAACTTCTTAAACTGAATATTTACGGTACGAACATAGCAGCAAAATGAGACACCCTGCAATATATCGACTACTGTTGAGAGTATAACCAGTCTGAATAGAATAGACTGTGCTTCAATGACAAACGTTTTCAAATACTGTCCCTAGTAGGGTTCGAACCTCACCCATCCCGGCTTTCCCCTTTCACAGTCTGAAGGCACCCCGTTACTCGCTGTTCTAACGTAAGTTCATTCAGCCAATCAATCAAACAAGGACGACGGCAAAAGCTTTCGATATCAGAGCTAGGGGCACGTAATTCTTGTGAAATCCATTTTTACATGAACGCTGCTATGTTGGTTTTTGAGAGAGACTATGTGATTGATTCGTTTGTCATAAGGTTTTGTCTACGCTAAACTGGTGTTGAACAAGCGCCTAGCTTCGGTTTTTTCAGACTGTTGTTGAGAGGAAAGCCCGTATACACATTTTAACTTTATTTCCTTCGAAACACGGTCGATTTTAATCGGACTGAGAGTATAACATTCGACCTTGAAGGATGACATGCTGACAATGCTTCTCACTTTTACAGGCAAGCCCACCGAGCCACACATAAACGTCCTCAAGAAGTTGAACTATGAACTCTCTCGGCATCTAAAGCTGGAAGGAACTACGCTCTTGGATCGGTTGTATGAAGTCGATATGATGTCAGAGTCGGACAGGAAGAGTATTATAGCCAAGACGACTGATAGGCGTAAGAACGAGGCCTTCATTGAGTTTCTATGTTCCAACTTTACCACGGAGAAATTCAAGGCAAGATTCCTTCCCATTCTATTTGAAGACGATGTGCACATTGATCTGGCAGAGAGAATCGCTGATGAACTGGAAGCCGCATCAACAACTGCTCAATCAATCCGATGTACGTTCTGTACGATGAAGGCGATTGTGAACATACGGAAACTTTCTGAGGGTCTTTTTGAAAAAGGGTCTATCTCGCCATCTGTGAAGCACGACTTGTGTCTTTCAGAAAACCCCAACTCCAGCAAGTGGGAACTCCTGTTGAAGAACGTCCAGGAAGAGAAGAAGCTGCTGGATGTCCTTGAGAAGAGTTACGAGCACCTGTTCAGGGAGTTCCAGGAAACAGAACATCCTGTGCTGCTGTGCTGCTGTTCCAACATGAAGCTTGGTGTGGCGGAAAAGAAAGATTTTACTTCGAGCGACATTGCTACAACTTGTAAGTATAAAGAATTTAATCAACGCTGGTATAAGATACTGGTCATAAGTGAAGCAGCAGTGTGACTTGATGAACAAACAAGAACCCTCCTTGAAGTACACCCACTAGATCTAGACACCTTGTGGGACACTTCTTGTACTCTATCAAACTCAACAGCCATTATATACTTCATGTAATTTCCCATTAAAATAACTCAACCTTTTTGCATATCTTCAAACTTGGAGGAGCTAAAGACACCGGCTCACTCAACCTTGCACTTTGACACTTGTATTATTTTCATTATTTCATGCTGCAAGTGAAACAGGATTCTAGGCAACCACCTTTTGGTTGGATAACTGATCAAAATTGTCATACAAATGACTCGACAAACAAGTTTCACTTTCACTTTTAACAAAACATTTAGTTTAACACAAAACTTAGACAATCAAAATATGCAAATATAATCTTTGTTGTTGGTAATTTGCCAGGCAATTTAAACATATTCAAGATAATGCTCAATTTAAAGATTGGAATATGTATTCTGAATTCACTTAAGGCATTAATATTACGTTGATAGTGACTAATTTATCTAAACCACTCAAACAAAGAAACGCATCTATATAGCTGAAAACAGATTTGAAAATTTTGTAAAGTGTCACTGGCAAGAGTAAGAATGTCATTGTTGAATATGGATGTCAACGAAGAGACTAACCAGGGCATATGACATATGTCGAAAGGTCAAGGTCACATAGCAGTCAATTTCTTGTGCGACATTCCTAGCATTCCATAGACTGGATTAAAAATCCTGTCACGATGTCTTGAAATTTTCTGAAAGTCTTCACCAATGCTCACCAGCTTGTTACACAAGTAACCAAAATGGCCAAGCAAGTTTTTTTAGCATTGTGGTATAATCTTGTCATAATAGTATTACATGATTTCAGCTGATGTTTCGACAAGTACGTTATGGATACCAGAAAATGAGGATGGGACATTGGAGCAGGTCATTAAGATTGAGGCGACCGAGAAAACCTTTTCGTCAACCAAAACAGAGGTGCTCAGGCAAACAGACCCTCAGGACTTTGTCGTATTAGATTATTTGGAACAACTGGTCTCTATTTCAGATATAAGTAAATATATCGTTAAGCAACAGGAGGTGCTTATTGATCTTGAAGATGAATATTTTGAAATGGAACTTCAGTTATCGACAGAAAAGGACTCATCATTAATTCCATGCATTACAAATAGAAGGGAGGATCTGTTGCCCTTAATCGAGAAAAGAAAATATATCATACATGAAACACAAAAGTTTAAAGATGCCGCAAAGGACCTGGAGAAGCAACTTGCTGAGCTTGAAGCTGGATGTGATGCTGAAAAACTATTTACAACAGAAAAGGAGGCAGGAGTGATTTGGACCGAGAACACAGAAACTTTGAAATTTCTTGAAGAAGAATACCTACATAAAAGTCGCAGGCAATTCCGTCGTCCATGTGTCATTCAGTGACGTGTGGTATTGAAGAAGAATGAAACTCGTTTACCTCGGGTTTACAGAAACAGTACTGGAAGATTTTCAAAATATCACTGAGATGGAAATTTAGTTAATGAGTACGTGCATCGTGTTGTATGACGTAAATTTCTTTAGACCTAGTAAGGTATAATATTTGCAAATTGCTGATGTTGTACTGTACCGGAGGTTTCAGGCCTAGTAAGGTATAATATTTTGCAAATTGCTGATGTTGTACTGTACCGGAGGTTTCAGGCCTAGTAAGGTATAATATTTGCAAATTGCTGATGTTGTACTCTACCGGAGGTTTCAGGCCTAGTAAGGTATAATATTTGCAAATTGCTGATGTTGTACTGTACCGGAGGTTTCAGGCCTAGTAAGGTATAATATTTGCAAATTGCTGATGTTGTACTGTACCGGAGGTTTCAGGCCTAGTAAGGTATAATATTTGCAAATTGCTGATGTTGTACTGTACCGGAGGTTTCAGGCCTAGTAAGGTATAATATTTGCAAATTGCTGATGTTGTACTGTACCGGAGGTTTCAGGCCTAGTAAGGTATAATATTTGCAAATTGCTGATGTTGTACTGTACCGGAGGTTTCAGGCCTAGTAAGGTATAATATTTGCAAATTGCTGATGTTGTACTGTACCGGAGGTTTCAGGCCTAGTAAGGTATAATATTTGCAAATTGCTGATGTTGTACTGTACCGGAGGTTTCAGGCCTAGTAAGGTATAATATTTGCAAATTAGTAAGGTATAATATTTGCAAATTGCTGATGTTGTACTGTACCGGAGGTTTCAGGCCTAGTAAGGTATAATATTTGCAAATTGCTGATGTTGTACTGTACCGGAGGTTTCAGGCCTAGTAAGGTATAATATTTGCAAATTGCTGATGTTGTACTGTACCGGAGGTTTCAGGCCTAGTAAGGTATAATATTTGCAAATGGCTGATGTTGTACTGTACCGGAGGTTTCAGGCCTAGTAAGGTATAATATTTGCAAATTGCTGATGTTGTACTGTACCGGAGGTTTCAGGCCTAGTAAGGTATAATATTTGCAAATTGCTGATGTTGTACTGTACCGGAGGTTTCAGGCCTAGTAAGGTATAATATTTGCAAATTGCTGATGTTGTACTGTACCGGAGGTTTCAGGCCTAGTAAGGTATAATATTTGCAAATTGCTGATGTTGTACTGTACCGGAGGTTTCAGGCCTAGTAAGGTATAATATTTGCAAATTAGTAAGGTATAATATTTGCAAATTGCTGATGTTGTACTGTACCGGAGGTTTCAGGCCTAGTAAGGTATAATATTTGCAAATTGCTGATGTTGTACTGTACCGGAGGTTTCAGGCCTAGTAAGGTATAATATTTGCAAATTGCTGATGTTGTACTGTACCGGAGGTTTCAGGCCTAGTAAGGTATAATATTTGCAAATGGCTGATGTTGTACTGTACCGGAGGTTTCAGGCCTAGTAAGGTATAATATTTGCAAATTGCTGATGTTGTACTGTACCGGAGGTTTCAGGCCTAGTAAGGTATAATATTTGCAAATTGCTGATGTTGTACTGTACCGGAGGTTTCAGGCCTAGTAAGGTATAATATTTGCAAATTGCTGATGTTGTACTGTACCGGAGGTTTCAGGCCTAGTAAGGTATAATATTTGCAAATTGCTGATGTTGTACTGTACCGGAGGTTTCAGGCCTAGTAAGGTATAATATTTGCAAATTGCTGATGCTGTACTGTACCGGAGGTTTCAGGCCTAGTAAGGTATAATATTTGCAAATTGCTGATGCTGTACTGTACCGGAGGTTTCAGGCCTAGTAAGGTATAATATTTGCAAATTGCTGATGTTGTACTGTACCGGAGGTTTCAGGCCTAGTAAGGTATAATATTTGCAAATTGCTGATGTTGTACTGTACCGGAGGTTTCAGGCCTAGTAAGGTATAATATTTGCAAATTGCTGATGTTGTACTGTACCGGAGGTTTCAGGCCTAGTAAGGTATAATATTTGCAAATTGCTGATGTTGTACTGTACCGGAGGTTTCAGGCCTAGTAAGGTATAATATTTGCAAATTGCTGATGTTGTACTGTACCGGAGGTTTCAGACCTAGTAAGGTATAATATTTGCAAATTGCTGATGTTGTACTGTACCGGAGGTTTCAGGCCTAGTAAGGTATAATATTTGCAAATTGCTGATGTTGTACTGTACCGGAGGTTTCAGGCCTAGTAAGGTATAATATTTGCAAATTGCTGATGTTGTACTGTACCGGAGGTTTCAGGCCTAGTAAGGTATAATATTTGCAAATTGCTGATGTTGTACTGTACCGGAGGTTTCAGGCCTAGTAAGGTATAATATTTGCAAATTGCTGATGTTGTACTGTACCGGAGGTTTCAGGCCTAGTAAGGTATAATATTTGCAAATTGCTGATGTTGTACTGTACCGGAGGTTTCAGGCCTAGTAAGGTATAATATTTGCAAATTGCTGATGTTGTACTGTACCGGAGGTTTCAGGCCTAGTAAGGTATAATATTTGCAAATTGCTGATGTTGTACTGTACCGGAGGTTTCAGGCCTAGTAAGGTATAATATTTGCAAATTGCTGATGTTGTACTGTACCGGAGGTTTCAGGCCTAGTAAGGTATAATATTTGCAAATTGCTGATGTTGTACTGTACCGGAGGTTTCAGGCCTAGTAAGGTATAATATTTGCAAATTGCTGATGTTGTACTGTTCCGGAGGTTTCAGGCCTAGTAAGGCATAATATTTGCAAATTGCTGATGTTGTACTGTACCGGAGGTTTCAGGCCTAGTAAGGCATAATATTTGCAAATTGCTGATGTTGTACTGTACCGGAGGTTTCAGGCCTAGTAAGGCATAATATTTGCAAATTGCTGATGTTGTACTGTACCGGAGGTTTCAGGCCTAGTAAGGCATAATATTTGCAAATTGCTGATGTTGTACTGTACCGGAGGTTTCAGGCCTAGTAAGGCATAATATTTGCAAATTGCTGATGTTGTACTGTACCGGAGGTTTCAGGCCTAGTAAGGTATAATATTTGCAAATTGCTGATGTTTTACTGTACCGGAGGTTTCAGGCCTACGGATCAATCCATATGTAAATCACTGATAACTTAAAATTAGAAGCACTCTATCAACATACCAAATTATGTTTAGCATCTTTTAACATTGGGATGTTTCAAAACAGACGTTAAAGCCCAATAAAGGGACAGTTCTATCGGAGTAGTATTTGTGGAAACGAAATTAAAAAAGACATCCCAGTTAGGACATGTGTGTTATTAGTACATGATTTTAACACAGTCCAGTTAAACCATGTTATTTTTTATAGTAGTTTTATTGATTTACATTCGACAACTCGATAAAGGAGAGTACACACTCGGAACACCGATAGATCGCCCGCTTCAAGGAGATTAAGGAGTGAGCATATACATATCTCTCAAATCTCTTAGAAAAACTTCTGTAGCTCTCTATTGACGTTTGAAAATTAGCATTTCTTGACAACATGTTAACAATACAGAACATATATTTCAAACAGCTGCATTTCTTTAAATACTCGATGCTATGTCACCAATTTTACTAAAAAATGTAGGGATACGACCAATATAAAGAAAATACCCAGTCCGTGTGTCTTAAAGGGGCAGTAGCCCGTTTTTAGGGGGACTATAAGGTGATGTCAGGAAAATGAAAATTAATATTTCCAATTGAAAGACAATGTATTTAAACTATATAGAGCAGTAATAATTCAAATATATAATGTAAAGTTCACAAAATGAATATTATTAAAGGTGTTCGCAAAAAATGGTCGCTAATGGATTTTATGTGAATCTTCGAAATTTGTCCTCTGACTATGGATGATTGATTTGTGTTACGAGATTTTTGACTCTATTAAAATAATACATTTCGTATCAACGTACAATTATCAGTAAAAAAATTGAAATCTAAAATGTTCAACTGCTACTGCCCCTTTAAGGCAACGTGTGTAATTTATGACTTCATATGTCTAAAATGCATGTTAATGTCATATTTGTGCCGAGTTTTTAACACGTATTTATTTTCGGAAATGCACTCTTCTATGATAAAGAGCTCTCAGATTATTCATATGAGGATAAAGAAAAATTTAGTGTGCTTGAAAATCAAATAATTGACTGGATTGTAAAATATAAATGTAACCGAACGCATATTTTCATAATCTACGTGTTATTCGTCTGGTATAACCAAGTCTTTTAGTTTCAAGCCCACTAGGACTTTCCTATATAAGTATATCCCATATGTTATTTTCAAGAAAATTTAAAACACGGTTATTCAAGATTTTAACAACATACTGAGCCAAAATAATAATAATAATAATAATAATAATAAATGTTCTTTTAACGCGCACAAATCAAGTCACTTAGCAAATTCTCTAGGCGCTACAAACGTTCACGGGATTAAATTAAATTAAACATCACTATGACATAAAAAATACAATTATTTTGTGTCCGATGAGAATGATATTTTTGTAAAATTCTGGTCATCATGACATACCATATTATGAACTAAAACCATGTTTACTCCTATAAACGTTGACAATACATGTATTAATTTGTCACTCTACTGTGGTATATAGGTCACATTGAGTTTGTATATATACTGAATGAATTACCTAATCTCGTTTATGTTTCATGTTTCATATTACGTGTTTCTATTTGTATTGTCCTTTGTTGTTATATGCATGACTGTTGACAAACCGAATGTATGTAAAACATGAATCATATGGAAATAACAATTTAAAAAATATAAATTCTTAATATGATAATATGTAAGTTGCTTGCTTAGGACAGCCTCAAAAAGTTATGTTACAATTATCATATCATGTTACTTTGGTAACGAATAAGAAATGTTAGGTGTATTCGAATCCAGTCATATGAATAAAATATATGAATGAAAATGAACTCCTTAAATAGCCTACCTTTCAACATCTGTCATCTATTTACAAATATCAACGTTTGTTTTAACCTCTTTTTGCTATCTTTTATTTGAATACAGGGAGCACCTCAATGTAATAGCATTGAACTTGTCTAATGTCTGTTCCCAATGAGCTCCCTTATTGTGAGCTAATATAGAATTATGAATGATACAAATATTGAAGCATCACCATGGGTGGTATCTTTCTTCGGTGGCATTGACGGTTGACTCTAATAAGAGTCAATTTAATAATTTAATCACGATATGCTATCTTAAGCTTGTTATTGAATCAAAGGTCTAATTTCGGTGGCTCTTATTCAAAATATTTTAATATGTCATGATGGAATCAATTTGCTACGAAATGAAAACTTGTACACAATGGCAAATTATCATGATTAACACTAGTCTCGGGTGCCTGATATTTGCAATACACTGGTAAATACTTTACAGGGCAAACTTGTTTAAAGAGACACTTATTAAATATAATTTAACTTACTCTCGATCACATCAGAGAACAGCAATAAACATATAAGCAACTTGGCTATTAAGTTGTCAAGTGTGGTGTAGTTCTAGTAGACTTTGTGGGGTTTTACATTGATATCTATTGCATCCGACTATCTGCAAAAGTAGAATTTCTTGTTGGTTTTGATTTGATTTTCCCATTGTAGAAGGTTTTCAATCTGGGCTCCAGAATAGCCAGCACATACTCAATCATCATGTGACAACTTGAAGTCATGAAAGAAATTCATCATATTAGTGAAAGATTTGTGTCTTTGTGTTGTCAACAATTCTGCAGATTCAAACATATTATTCTGAAAGCACTTTTCTTGAATTGTTTATTGAAGACAATCAATCATTTGTAAAATAATTAATCAATTCAATTCTCAATTAGAAAGAATTATTATTTCTATGACGATATTATTCTATTTCACATTTTTTTCAAAACACTGTAAGACTGAAAGTAAACAAAATATGTAACTTAAATCAGATAGAGTATGATATCAGTCTAAGTAAACCTAGCCAAAATATTATCCGTTTCACTCCTATACTAGAAGGTCGCGTCAGCCGACCTTTCTGCTACCTATGACCCTCCAACGTTATACGTGCGAAGACAAACTATTGTGGCTTGGTAAGCTGAGTTCTGATTGGTCAATTCGATACGTGGGCTGACGCGACCCTCGATACAATACTAAATATCTAAATATTCAAATATTTGTTAAACATTTTCGATATATTACATTTTAAAAAACAACATGCAGTTAATTGAAATATTTACGTAAATACAATTCGAAGAAAACCTTGCAAAAATTATGATAATGTGCACGAAAGAATATTAATAATGTTATTTGTCGTCAAGAAATTACGATGGAGATTGCAGTAAAACAACGTGCTTTCGCGAAAGTATATTTGACAAAGATTTCTTTTAACTTTTAAATATGATAAATAAGTTTGGAAATATGCCATATTAAACATTTAAAATGGATAACAAGCCTTATAAAGCGACAGTTCTTGATAATATTTTGGGAATAAAAATTTTCAATTCCCGATCGCTGATGAAAGTGAAGCCACATACATCGTGATTTCTGCCGAAATTTAACAGCATACGTGAATGATGCATGAATATTTAAAACAATAGGCATATATTATGTTATTTCTATTAATTCACAATGTATACTGTATATATAGCCATTCACTTAATGACAAGCTATATATTGACAGTCTTACTTCTTACGTTCAATATGACACGCAATGCCCGCGTGTTTTGCCTGGCAGCCCCCAAGTTCTCTCACGCGGTTACCTACTCTCCTGTTTAACGTCTTGCGGGCTTGGTCGATGGCCCCAAATGAGTTGGCTCCGCCCCAATGGCGTCGAGGCAGCGTATCGGACCAAACGATCCGGGTATCGCGGCATCAAAAGCTGGATACGCAGGAGGGCCTCGCTGATGTTGAGGTACAGCACACAAATGTTTAATATCTCGCGATTAATTGAAGCGTCGTTTAAATGATCTACACATAGGCATAATTAGGCATATAAACATGCAGTTTGCCCTTCTAACAACCCTATCTCCTTCCTAAATGTATTTAACATTATTATAATTCCAACTAAATGACGTAGAACATGTAGCCTTTATTAGAAACGTGTCAAATTATTAACAAATATATTTAAACTAGTATTTGTGTCTACGTTTAGTATATAAATTACCCAATAAACGTATATGTTTACTACAAAAGAACAGTTCTTTTCTTTATATCTCAATAATTATAGAAACATCTATTTCGAAACTATTTAGAATATTTTTGATAATCTGGGAAACGATCGTTTGTTCATTTATTACCATGAATATGAGACACTATCCCTATCAAAAAGATCTAGAATGCAATCCGCACTTTAATAATATGATCAAAGGCGAAGGGAAAGTTGCGCAAAGATGAGTTATTTTTGTAAGCAGCAGTGACTAAAGGGGCAGTAGCACGTTTTTAAAAAAATTTCACTGATAATTGTACTTTGCGTTGATACTAAATGTATTATTTTGATTGCAAGGGATTTGTGACTTCAAGTTTCATAAACTTATTGGAATGTAAAATATGGGAACAAAATTGAAATTGAACGTAAGAAGTAAGACTATCAATATATAGCTTGCCATTAGGTGAATGGCTAACGGAGGCGCAATGAAAAATAAATACAGAAAAGAAAAATCCATTTGGATATTCGACAAAGTTAAAATAATGAAGATCCCATCCACGGGTTAATAAGTCAATAAGGGTACGCTTAAAGTATCCTTACGGCAACCCCGATACTTCAGTAATCATAAATGACTTAGTTATCATTATGATCATATGTAAAATAAGTCAAAATTAAGAGAATATAAACAATCAAACAATGAAATTCAGCTGGAGGATGTACCGAAAAAACAAGCAAACATAATAATCGCTCAAACACACCTGTATGATACGATTTGGTAATTCTCGTCTGTGACGCACGGGTTTCACGTGCTAACATTAGTCTTCTATCGTGTTACATTGAAATGAAAAATCCTGGGTTTAAGATTTTCTATAATGGATACCAAATAAAACAAGCTTCATTAAATGGATATGTCTACTCAAACTTTGGTAAGTAAATGTTGATACTTCACAAACATAAAGGTGTGCTATGATATATTTCGACAAATTGATACGGCTTTTTTCACCGAGTTACATATTACAAATATCACTTGAACTTCAAGTTGAAGTATTCGTCACTATAACTTCAGATTATATTTGTTACATTGTTAATGATGCTTGTTAATATGTTAATATTTGACTGATCTAATAATATTACCATTGTAATTGACTAAGCCACCCAATGGAAGTAATAATTTTATATTATTTATCAAGAAATCGTCCTAACCAGTAGAACATGAATATAAATATAAACAAACACTGACAAACAACACTTGTTATGACTGTCCAAGGTGAAATTTCAGACTGTTCACAATTATTGTTCATTGCTCTGATACTGTTATTGATGATTAATGATATAAGCTCACTTATTGTTTTTGAAAGTGTTATTTTTGTCAACAAACTTATTTACAGTTCCTATATTCACCTGAAAAACGTTTATGTATTCGGTTCCAAACCGCTTTTGGCTCTTTCCAATCTTTGATCTTCAAGATGACGTCTACACCAGCCACTCTTACACGTGCGTATACACTTTCTTTCCTGAGGTCAAACGCTTTCCTGTTACGGGTGACCCGCTGTTTCTATATAGCTTGAAAGATAAATCCATTCTTATGCTTCTCCCCTTAACATCCCTCAGAAACTTAGCATTTTATAGCACACATTTAAAATCTGCTATACGATATTTGATTTAACGAGTCATGTACACCAATATATGTGTTTAACGAGTGTACACATGAACTTTTCTTAAACATCAAAGAAGAGAATTCTATTGAATATATCACCACTTGTTGGTACGATTTATTGTCACTGTATGGGGTACGCGACAGCGACATCTGCTTTGGAATGAGTAAATGTGTTTCATTTATGAACGAGTGGCATTTTTTCGATGGATAGTGCTGTGATATTCACGTTAATGTTTACTATTTAAGCTTTATAGCCAAACGCAAAGAATTATTTGGTTTGAGTTTCACCTTTAAATTGATAACTAGTGAGAGATATACCACAAAAGATGTTTCTGATGAATAAAGTTATTATTTGTCTGTTATAATTTGCAAATTTTAAAGAATCGATCTTTGGATAATTGATCACATACTGAACAAAAAAGCATGCAAACACATAATTAATGTCTGAATCATACAGTTAAAGTAAATCACTCTAAACAGGGGCGACGGTTACTGAAGAGTAGACAACGGTATTTGAAGTACCGTAAAAAGTAAAAAGTACCGATTTTGAACCGTTTTTGGCGAGCAAACGAACTTATCTTGAGCTTGCGTATTCTTCATATTTTTCCAAATCAAAGACACTGTCACACAATAATGTTGCAAAATATGCACAGATAATGCATTTCCCTTGATATTACTATATAAGGACTAGCGTACTTTTTCAATTCGCATAATCACTGTGTATAACCGTACACTGCATGGAACTAGCGAGGTGTACGGCGGAGAAATGTTGTTAGCGAGGAGCGTGTTTGCAAACGGGAACACTTAAAAAGCAATCATCGCCGTTTCATCAACTTTTTCTATGTTATTATCATTTCAATAGCTTTCCGCGACATAACTATTTAATGTCATATCCTGTTCATAGTCAGAGATAGCAAATATGTTACTAACAACAGCATTAGGGACCGGTCATTTATTACAGGGGGGGAGGTGGGTCGGGGTTTTTTCACTTGGGCTTGTACATAAAAAAATGACCCTCCCCAACTCAATGTAATTTTTTGGGGCGACCCTCCCCATTTATGTGTATTTTTTTTCATGACCCTCCCCTAATTCATATCTTCGAAATATCATAAAATTTGATTTCAGAAATTTATATTAGGGTCTATTTTAACCAAATTTCATTAGCACTTTAAATAATAATTAATTGAATGTTATATTATACACATTTACGCTATGATTATCAGTATATAAATGTATAATTTGGGAAATATGCCTGGGACAAAATGACTTCCTTATAGACTCGACTCACTGTCAAAATAATGAACATTGGTTTTTGGTGAAGACAAAATAATACATTTCATTGATAGATTTGATAGAAGGTTGACATGAATATTTCCTTATTTATATGCTAGAATGCATTGTCTCTAAGATAAGAATTGGGAATTGATTAGTCAGGGGTACATAAGAAACTTTAAAATCTAAACGAAAATGTCAGACCTAAATATCAAAAGGGAAAATCTACTATCAATATCAAACTATCAATACAAGACTTAAAAATATATAAAACTTTTTTCATGCCAAAAAGTTGTATGATATTATAAATTCTTAAGATATAAGCTTTTGTACCCAAATGGCTGATAAATGTATGTAATATTTGATAAACATGTCAAAGATTTTCCTTCCCAAAACCAAAAAAAACGGAGCAAAATGGAATTTCACCATACCCAAAACATAACCATGCACCTTCAACAACTTCTGTAATTTTTGCTACAAAATAGATTGAATATGTCAAAAGATTACAAAGGTTTATGGCAAAAACATACAAGGGATATATGGATCAAAGTGATTGCAAATGTCAGGTTTTGTTACATTTGAATATAATAAGTTTAATGAGTTTGAGTTAGACAATTCACTGGATAACAAAATCTTAAGAATTGAAGCAAGAAGTTGACTATGTATGAAGATAACAAGGCACATTTATAACTCATAAAGATAACGTTGATAGGTTTCATCATATTGAAAAAGAAGAATCTGAACTATGAGATTAACAGGTAAATAGGATACCAACGCATATATATACGAACAATACGATTGCTGCATAAAAACAGAAAATGTTCCTTATATCAGTAATTCAAGAATCAACATTGAAATTCATTTCATATTTATATTTTCTCTGCTTCATAATAAGTTTGAAATAGTTGTTAGGATATATCCACTGACCAATATTGAAGATTTATAAATATTGATCAAGTTATACTAGGTTGTATAAATTTTTCTAATATCATAAAAAGTGTCACTCTCAGAAAAAGACCAATAATTAGAGGATATTTGTCTTTTCTTGACAAATACCATGTTTATCTCATCGAGTGAGGAAGAAAGTTTATATTTTCACGAGTGGCGCAGCCACGAGTGATAATACACAACTTGTCTGCCTCACTCGATGAGATAAACATGCTATTTGTCAAGAAAAGACAAATTTTCTATTTATTTTATGATACAATCGTTGTTTTTCTGTCGAAATTCAAGCGCTTCTACGTTGAGTTGGCTCCGATGAAAGCCCGTTGCCTAAGCGACAACATGACGTCATGAGCGTGTCATTGCGTCAGAGCATTGTTCGATGACGTCAGGTCATTGTTGTTATCAGTCACTAGTGACTGATAACACGTTCCATTGTTATTGTCACTAGTGACTGATAACATGGTTTATTTTCATTGATAGATCTCGGTATTTCACCGCCAATCATATACTAATCATTGTGATTAATTATATAACTGGTTCTTTTACAACAATATTCTTATTCAGGGTTGACAATGCATCTAAATATATTTTCAAGATACAACAATCAGTAACAAGAGCCTTAAATATATAAATTGTCTGTCCTCGTATAGCTATCAGTTCAGTTCAGCTGTTCCATGAACATGGGTAAGAAGGTGTGTGGCTTATTATAACCGTTTTAAGGGAAGTCTTATTATGGAATTCTAGTCCTGAACTACTCAAAATGAAAAATATTTGGAACTTTATACCCCCAAAAAAGCTTTGTAATGACATTTTACCGCATCTTTAAAGTTTTCAAAGAAAGATGGTATTTTTTTTGTCTATTTAAAAATGACCCTCCCCAAACTCTTGTAAATTTTTTCATGACCCTCCCCTAAAGGTTGTATATTTTTTTATGACCCTCCCCTGAAAACCCCGGCCCACCCCCATAACTTTAAAGTCCCTTTATCTCTTAACACAGCATAGCTATCTTTTCAAAGTTCAGAAAATATCGTGTTATTTAGGGGAGACCAGGGCAAAGCGCGCCCCTGACATATAAGGGTGTTTTCTGGGCACATTAACATGTTTAGAATGTAACTTGCAGCATGTCTCTAATTCTCATCAGATAAACTATTGTATGGCAAATGATTTTGAACCTACCATGGCAGGAGAGAGATATAAACGTAAATGTATGTCGTCATAGGCGGTGCACTTTGCCTCTTAGTATTGGGCAAAGCGCCCCATGCGAAAAGACACACAGAAGTGATATGTCAAATACCTATGATAAGCCACTACCATACAGTTTTTCTAAAGTGCCATAGTTCACAGGTTACCTATGAAAACAAAAAATTAAAACCTAGGCTCAGTATTCAAAGAAAAACAAAATATTTGACAAATGTCATGGACCTAGATTTTCGAAGTCCTTAACCAAAAACTTACATAAATTACTATATACGAATTTCTAAAACTATGAGAGTCTTGACATTTTAACTCATATACTATCAGAAAAGAATTAAAATAGGAAAGGAATAAAGAAATTGATTGGTTTGAAAGACCAATTAAACATTTTACAAACATCTATTTTCTGTCGGTCATACCCAAACGGACTGTCTTCTTTAGCGATAAAACAAAATATATGATGAATATTGAACTAATGCTAAAACATCAAAGAAAGTATATGTTTCTAAATGAAACAAGGGTCAAATGATATAATTTTGATACTTCATTGATAATATTAATTTAAAAAAAAAAGACAGAAAAAATATAGAATGTAAATTACAATTCAATTTTACGATATTTGAGAAAAATAATTGATAACTCCCACACTAATGTGTTGACGATAAAAAAACTACTTCAGATCACTCTGGAAAAAGTCTTGCGTTTGCTTAATTTTTATTAAATTGCCCTTTTACAAGGGGGATAATTCATGGTCACTTCAATTTTCAAAGTAATTTAAATAGGGTTGTGTTGCATAAAATTGCTCCCAGAAGCTTTGCGAAACACTTTTATATATTTCTGAAGCAAAAAAAGGTCTCGCGTTTGCTTAAATTTGATTTATTTGCTCATTTTAAAGTGGCAAATTTCAAGGTCACTTCAATTTTCAAAGTAACTTGTTTAGGGTTGTGATACATAAAATTGTTCCCAGAAGCTTTGCGAAGTAGTTTTATATATTTCTGAAGCAAAAAAAAGTCTTGCGTTTGCTTAATTTTTATTAAATTGCCCTTTTACAAGGGGGATAATTCATGGTCACTTCAATTTTCAAAGTAATTTACATAGGCTTGTGATACATAAAATTGCTCCCAGAAGCTTTGCGAAACACTTTTATATATTTCTGAAGCAAAAAAAGGTCTCTCGTTTGCTTAAATTTGATTTATTTGCTCATTTTAAAGGGGCAAATTTCAAGGTCACTTCAATTTTCAAAGTAACTTGTTTAGGGTTGTGATACATAAAATTGTTCCCAGAAATTTTGCGAAGTAGTTTTATATATTTCTGAAGCAAAAAAAGTCTTGCGTTTGCTTAATCTTTATTAAATTGCCCTTTTACAAAGGGGATAATTCATGGTCACTTCAATTTTCAAAGTAATTTAAATAGGGTTGTGATACATAAAATTGCTCCCAGAAGCTTTGCGAAACACTTTTATATATTTCTGAAGCCTAAAGAGGTCTCGCGTTTGCTTAAATTTGATTTATTTGCTCATTCTAATGGGGCAAATTTCAAGGTCACTTCAATTTTCAAAGTTATTTTTTTAGGGTTGTGATACATAAAATTGTTCCCAGGAGCTTTGCGAAGTAGTTTTATATATTTCTGAAGCAAAAAAATGTCTCGCGTTTGCTTAAATTTGATTTATTTTGCTCATTTTAAAGGGGCAAATTTTAAGGTCACTTCAATTTTCAAAGTAACTTTGTTAGGGTTGTGATACATAAAATTGTTCCCAGAAGCTTTGCAAAGTAGTTTTATATATTTGTGAAGCAAAAAAAAGTCTTGCGTTTGCTTAATTTTTATTAAATTGCCCTTTTACAAGGGGAATAATTCATGGTCACTTCAATTTTCAAAGTAATTTACATAGGCTTGTGATACATAAAATAGCTCCCAGAAGCTTTGCGAAACACTTTTATATATTTCTGAAGCAAAAAAATGTCTCGCATTTGCTTAAATTTGATTTATTTTGCTCATTTTAAAGGGGCAAATTTCAAGGTCACTTCAATTTTCAAAGTAACTTTTTTAGGGTTGTGATACATAAAATTGTTCCCAGAAGCTTTGCGAAGTAGTTTTATGTATTTCTGAAGCAAAAAAAAGTCTTGCGTTTGCTTAATTTTTATTAAATTGCCCTTTTACAAGGGGAATAATTCATGGTCACTTCAATTTTCAAAGTAATTTAAATAGGGTTGTGATATATAAAATAGCTCCAAAAAGCTTTGCGAAACACTTTTATATATTTCTGAAGCAAAACAAGGTCTCGCGTTTGCTTAAATTTGATTTATTTGCTCATTTTAAAGGGGCAAATTTCAAGGTCACTTCAATTTTCAAAGTAACTTTTTTAGGGTTGTGATACATAAAATTGTTCCAAGAAGCTTTGCGAAGTAGTTTTATATATTTCTGAAGCCAAAAAAAGTCTTGCGTTTGCTTAATTTTTATTAAATTGCCCTTTTACAAGGGGAATAATTCATGGTCACTTCAATTTTCAAAGTAATTTAAATAGGGTTGTGATACATAAAATTGCTCCCAGAAGCTTTGCGAAACACTTTTATATATTTCTGATGCCTAAAGAGGTCTCGCGTTTGCTTAAATTTGATTTATTTGTTTATTTTAAAGGGGCAAATTTCAAGGTCACTTCAATTTTCAAAGTAACTTGTTTAGGGTTGTGATACATAAAATTGTTCCCAGAAGCTTTGCGAAGTAGTTTTATATATTTCTGAAACAAAAAAAGTCTTGCGTTTGCTTAAATTTTATTAAATTGCCCTTTTACAAGGGGGATAATTCATGGTCACTTCAATTTTCAAAGTAATTTAAATAGGGTTGTGATATATAAAATAGCTCCAAAAAGCTTTGCGAAACACTTTTATATATTTCTGAAGCAAAAAAAGGTCTCGCGTTTGCTTAAATTTGATTTATTTTGCTCATTTTAAAGGGGCAAATTTCAAGGTCACTTCAATTTTCAAAGTAACTTTTTTAGGGTTGTGATACATAAAATTGTTCCCAGAAGCTTTGCGAAGTAGTTTTATGTATTTCTGAAGCAAAAAATAGTCTCGCATTTGCTTAATTTTTATTAAATTGCCCTTTTACAAGGGGGATAATTCATGGTCACTTCAATTTTCAAAGTAATTAAAATAGGGTTGTGATACATAAAATTGCTCCCAGAAGCTTTGCGAAACACTTTTATATATTTCTGAAGCAAAAAAAGGTCTCGTGTTTGCTTAAATTTGATTTATTTGCTCATTTTAAAGGGGCAAATTTCAAGGTCACTTCAATTTTCAAAGTAACTTGTTTAGGGTTGTGATACATAAAATTGCTCCCAGAAGCTTTGCGAAACACTTTTATATATTTCTGATGCCTAAAGAGGTCTCGCGTTTGCTTAAATTTGATTTATTTGTTCATTTTAAAGGGGCAAATTTCAAGGTCACTTCAATTTTCAAAGTACATTTTTTAGGTTTGTGATACATAAAATTGTTCCCAGAAGCTTTGCGAAGTAGTTTTATGTATTTCTGAAGCAAAAAATAGTCTCGCATTTGCTTAATTTTTATTTAATTGCCCTTTTACAAGGGGGATAATTCATGGTCACTTCAATTTTCAAAGTAATTTAAATAGGGTTGTGATACATAAAATTGCTCCCAGAAGCTTTGCGAAACACTTTTATATATTTCTGAAGCAAAAAAAGGTCTCGTGTTTGCTTAAATTTGATTTATTTGCTCATTTTAAAGGGGCAAATTTCAAGGTCACTTCAATTTTCAAAGTAACTTTTTTAGGGTTGTGATACATAAAATTGTTCCCAGAAGCTTTGCGAAGTAGTTTTATATATTTCTGAAGCAAAAAAAGTCTTGCGTTTGCTTAATTTTTATTAAATTGCCCTTTTACAAGGGGGATAATTCATGGTCACTTCAATTTTCAAAGTAATTTAAATAGGGTTGTGATACATAAAATTGCTCCCAGAAGCTTTGCGAAACACTTTTATATATTTCTGAAGCAAAAAAAGGTCTCGTGTTTGCTTAAATTTGATTTATTTGCTCATTTTAAAGGGGCAAATTTCAAGGTCACTTCAATTTTCAAAGTAACTTGTTTAGGGTTGTGATACATAAAATTGCTCCCAGAAGCTTTGCGAAGTAGTTTTATATATTTCTGAAGCAAAAAAAGTCTTGCGTTTGCTTAATTTTTATTAAATTGCCCTTTTACAAGGGGGATAATTCATGGTCACTTCAATTTTCAAAGTAATTTAAATAGGGTTGTGATACATAAAATTGCTCCCAGAAGCTTTGCGAAACACTTTTATATATTTCTGAAGCAAAAAAAGGTCTCGTGTTTGCTTAAATTTGATTTATTTGCTCATTTTAAAGGGGCAAATTTCAAGGTCACTTCAATTTTCAAAGTAACTTGTTTAGGGTTGTGATACATAAAATTGCTCCCAGAAGCTTTGCGAAACACTTTTATATATTTCTGATGCCTAAAGAGGTCTCGCGTTTGCTTAAATTTGATTTATTTGTTCTTTTTAAAGGGGCAAATTTCAAGGTCACTTCAATTTTCAAAGTACATTTTTTAGGTTTGTGATACATAAAATTGTTCCCAGAAGCTTTGCGAAGTAGTTTTATATATTTCTGAAACAAAAAAAGTCTTGCGTTTGCTTAAATTTTATTAAATTGCCCTTTTACAAGGGGGATAATTCATGGTCACTTCAATTTTCAAAGTAATTTAAATAGGGTTGTGATATATAAAATAGCTCCAAAAAGCTTTGCGAAACACTTTTATATATTTCTGAAGCAAAAAAAGGTCTCGCGTTTGCTTAAATTTGATTTATTTGCTCATTTTTAGGGGGCAAATTTCAAGGTCACTTCAATTTTCAAAGTAACTTGTTTAGGGTTGTGATACATAAAATTGTTCCCAGAAGCTTTGTGAAGTAGTTTTATATATTTCTGAAGCAAAAAAAGTCTTGCGTTTGCTTAATTTTTTATTAAATTGCCCTTTTACAAGGGGGATAATTAATTGTCACTTCAATTTTCAAAGTAATTTAAATAGGGTTTTGATACATAAAATTGCTCCCAGAAGCTTTGCGAAACACTTTTACATATTTCTGAAGCAAAAAAAGGTCTCGCATTTGCTTAAATTTGATTTATTTGCTCATTTTTAGGGGGCAAATTTCAAGGTCACTTCAATTTTCAAAGTAACTTGTTTAGGGTTGTGATACATAAAATTGTTCCCAGATGCTTTGCGAAGTAGTTTTATATATTTCTGAAGCAAAAAAAAGTCATGCGTTTGCTTAATTTTTATTAAATTGCCCTTTTACAAGGGGGATAATTCATGGTCACTTCAATTTTCAAAGTAATTTAAATAGGGTTGTGATACATAAAATTGCTCCCAGAAGCTTTGCGAAACACTTTTATATATTTCTGAAGCAAAAAAAGGTCTCGTGTTTGCTTAAATTTGATTTATTTGCTCATTTTAAAGGGGCAAATTTCAAGGTCACTTCAATTTTCAAAGTAACTTGTTTAGGGTTGTGATACATAAAATTGTTCCCAGAAGCTTTGCGAAGTAGTTTTATATATTTCTGAAGCAAAAAAAGTCTTGCGTTTGCTTAATTTTTATTAAATTGCCCTTTTACAAGGAGGATAATTCATGGTCACTTCAATTTTCAAAGTAATTTAAATAGGGTTGTGATACATAAAATTGCTCCCAGAAGCTTTGCGAAACACTTTTACATATTTCTGAAGCAAAAAAAGGTCTCGCGTTTGCTTAAATTTGATTTATTTGCTCATTTTTAGGGGGCAAATTTCAAGGTCACTTCAATTTTCAAAGTAATTTACATAGGCTTGTGATACATAAAATTGCTCCCAGAAGCTTTGCGAAACACTTTTATATATTTCTGAAGCAAAAAAATGTCTCGCGTTTGCTTAAATTTGATTTATTTTGCTCATTTTAAAGGGGCAAATTTCAAGGTCACTTCAATTTTCAAAGTAACTTTTTTAGGGTTGTGATACATAAAATTGTTCCCAGAAGCTTTGCGAAGTAGTTTTATATATTTCTTAAACAAAAAAAGTCTTGCGTTTGCTTAATTTTTATTAAATTGCCCTTTTACAAGGGGGATAATTCATGGTCACTTCAATTTTCAAAGTAATTTAAATAGGCTTGTGATACATAAAATAGCTCCCAGAAGCTTTGCGAAACACTTTTATATATTTCTGAAGCAAAAAAATGTCTCGCGTTTGCTTAAATTTGATTTATTTTGCTCATTTTAAAGGGGCAAATTTCAAGGTCACTTCAATTTTCAAAGTAACTTTTTTAGGGTTGTGATACATAAAATTGTTCCCAGAAGCTTTGCGAAGTAGTTTTATATATTTCTGAAACAAAAAAAGTCTTGCGTTTGCTTAATTTTTATTAAATTGCCCTTTTACAAGGGGGATAATTCATGGTCACTTCAATTTTCAAAGTAATTTAAATAGGGTTGTGATACATAAAATAGCTCCCAGAAGCTTTGCGAAACACTTTTACATATTTCTGAAGCAAAAAAAGGTCTCGCGTTTGCTTAAATTTGATTTATTTGCTCATTTTAAAGGGGCAAATTTCAAGGTCACTTCAATTTTCAAAGTAACTTGTTTAGGGTTGTGATACATAAAATTGTTCCCAGAAGCTTTGCGAAGTAGTTTTATATATTTCTGAAGCAAAAAAAGTCTTGCGTTTGCTTAATTTTTATTAAATTGTCCTTTTACAAGGAGGATAATTCATGGTCACTTCAATTTTCAAAGTAATTTAAATAGGGTTGTGATACATAAAATTGCTCCCAGAAGCTTTGCGAAACACTTTTACATATTTCTGAAGCAAAAAAAGGTCTCGCGTTTGCTTAAATTTGATTTATTTGCTCATTTTTAGGGGGCAAATTTCAAGGTCACTTCAATTTTCAAAGTAATTTACATAGGCTTGTGATACATAAAATTGCTCCCAGAAGCTTTGCGAAACACTTTTATATATTTCTGAAGCAAAAAAAAGTCTTGCGTTTGCTTAAATTTGATTTATTTTGCTCATTTTAAATGGGCAAATTTCAAGGTCACTTCAATTTTCAAAGTAACTTTTTTAGGGTTGTGATACATAAAATTGTTCCCAGAAGCTTTGCGAAGTAGTTTTATATATTTCTTAAACAAAAAAAGTCTTGCGTTTGCTTAATTTTTATTAAATTGCCCTTTTACAAGGGGGATAATTCATGGTCACTTCAATTTTCAAAGTAATTTAAATAGGCTTGTGATACATAAAATAGCTCCCAGAAGCTTTGCGAAACACTTTTATATATTTCTGAAGCAAAAAAATGTCTCGCGTTTGCTTAAATTTGATTTATTTTGCTCATTTTAAAGGGGCAAATTTCAAGGTCACTTCAATTTTCAAAGTAACTTTTTTAGGGTTGTGATACATAAAATTGTTCCCAGAAGCTTTGCGAAGTAGTTTTATATATTTCTGAAACAAAAAAAGTCTTGCGTTTGCTTAATTTTTATTAAATTGCCCTTTTACAAGGGGGATAATTCATGGTCACTTCAATTTTCAAAGTAATTTAAATAGGGTTGTGATACATAAAATAGCTCCCAGAAGCTTTGCGAAACACTTTTATATATTTCTGAAGCAAAAAAAGGTCTCGCGTTTGCTTAAATTTGATTTATTTGCTCATTTTAAGGGGGCAAATTTCAAGGTCACTTCAATTTTCAAAGTAATTTACATAGGCTTGTGATACATAAAATAGCTCCCAGAAGCTTTGCGAAACACTTTTATATATTTCTGAAGCAAAAAAATGTCTCGCGTTTGCTTAAATTTGATTTATTTTGCTCATTTTAAAGGGGCAAATTTCAAGGTCACTTCAATTTTCAAAGTAACTTTTTTAGGGTTGTGATACATAAAATTGTTCCCAGAAGCTTTGCGAAGTAGTTTTATATATTTCTGAAACAAAAAAAGTCTTGCGTTTGCTTAATTTTTATTAAATTGCCCTTTTACAAGGGGGATAATTCATGGTCACTTCAATTTTCAAAGTAATTTAAATAGGGTTGTGATATATAAAATAGCTCCCAGAAGCTTTGCGAAACACTTTTACATATTTCTGAAGCAAAAAAAGGTCTCGCGTTTGCTTAAATTTGATTTATTTGCTCATTTTAAGGGGGCAAATTTCAAGGTCACTTCAATTTTCAAAGTAATTTACATAGGCTTGTGATACATAAAATAGCTCCCAGAAGCTTTGCGAAACACTTTTATATATTTCTGAAGCAAAAAAATGTCTCGCGTTTGCTTAAATTTGATTTATTTTGCTCATTTTAAAGGGGCAAATTTCAAGGTCACTTCAATTTTCAAAGTAACTTTTTTAGGGTTGTGATACATAAAATTGTTCCCAGAAGCTTTGCGAAGTAGTTTTATATATTTCTGAAACAAAAAAAGTCTTGCGTTTGCTTAATTTTTATTAAATTGCCCTTTTACAAGGGGGATAATTCATGGTCACTTCAATTTTCAAAGTAATTTAAATAGGGTTGTGATACATAAAAGAGCTCCCAGAAGCTTTGCGAAACACTTTTACATATTTCTGAAGCAAAAAAAGGTCTCGCGTTTGCTTAAATTTGATTTATTTGCTCATTTAAAGGGGGCAAATTTCAAGGTCACTTCAATTTTCAAAGTAATTTACATAGGCTTGTGATACATCAAATAGCTCCCAGAAGCTTTGCAAAACACTTTTATATATTTCTGAAGCAAAAAAATGTCTCGCGTTTGCTTAAATTTGATTTATTTTGCTCATTTTAAAGGGGCAAATTTCAAGGTCACTTCAATTTTCAAAGTAACTTTTTTAGGGTTGTGATACATAAAATTGTTCCCACAAGCTTTGCGAAGTAGTTTTATGTATTTCTGAAGCAAAAAAAACTCTTGCGTTTGCTTAATTTTTATTAAATTGCCCTTTTACAAGGGGGATAATTCATGGTCACTTCAATTTTCAAAGTAATTTACATAGGCTTGTGTTACATAAAATTGCTCCCAGAAGCTTTGCGAAACACTTTTATATATTTCTGAAGCAAAAAAATGTCTCGCGTTTGCTTAAATTTGATTTATTTGCTCATTTTAAAGGGGCAAATTTCAAGGTCACTTCAATTTTCAAAGTAACTTGTTTAGGGTTGTGATACATAAAATTGTTCCCAGAAGCTTTGCGAAGTAGTTTTATATATTTCTGAAGCAAAAAAAGTCTTGCGTTTGCTTAATTTTTATTAAATTGCCCTTTTACAAGGAGGATAATTAATGGTCACTTCAATTTTCAAAGTAATTTAAATAGGGTTGTGATACATAAAATTGCTCCCAGAAGCTTTGCGAAACACTTTTACATATTTCTGAAGCAAAAAAAGGTCTCGCGTTTGCTTAAATTTGATTTATTTGCTCATTTTTAGAGGGCAAATTTCAAGGTCACTTCAATTTTCAAAGTAATTTACATAGGCTTGTGATACATAAAATTGCTCCCAAAAGCTTTGCGAAACACTTTTATATATTTCTGAAGCAAAAAAATGTCTCGCGTTTGCTTAAATTTGATTTATTTTGCTCATTTTAAAGGGGCAAATTTCAAGGTCACTTCAATTTTCAAAGTAACTTTTTTAGGGTTGTGATACATAAAATTGTTCCCAGAAGCTTTGCGAAGTAGTTTTATATATTTCTTAAACAAAAAAAGTCTTGCGTTTGCTTAATTTTTATTAAATTGCCCTTTTACAAGGGGGATAATTCATGGTCACTTCAATTTTCAAAGTAATTTAAATAGGCTTGTGATACATAAAATAGCTCCCAGAAGCTTTGCGAAACACTTTTATATATTTCTGAAGCAAAAAAATGTCTCGCGTTTGCTTAAATTTGATTTATTTTGCTCATTTTAAAGGGGCAAATTTCAAGGTCACTTCAATTTTCAAAGTAACTTTTTTAGGGTTGTGATACATAAAATTGTTCCCAGAAGCTTTGCGAAGTAGTTTTATATATTTCTGAAACAAAAAAAGTCTTGCGTTTGCTTAATTTTTATTAAATTGCCCTTTTACAAGGGGGATAATTCATGGTCACTTCAATTTTCAAAGTAATTTAAATAGGGTTGTGATACATAAAATAGCTCCCAGAAGCTTTGCGAAACACTTTTACATATTTCTGAAGCAAAAAAAGGTCTCGCGTTTGCTTAAATTTGATTTATTTGCTCATTTTAAGGGGGCAAATTTCAAGGTCACTTCAATTTTCAAAGTAATTTACATAGGCTTGTGATACATCAAATAGCTCCCAGAAGCTTTGCAAAACACTTTTATATATTTCTGAAGCAAAAAAATGTCTCGCGTTTGCTTAAATTTGATTTATTTTGCTCATTTTAAAGGGGCAAATTTCAAGGTCACTTCAATTTTCAAAGTAACTTTTTTAGGGTTGTGATACATAAAATTGTTCCCACAAGCTTTGCGAAGTAGTTTTATGTATTTCTGAAGCAAAAAAAACTCTTGCGTTTGCTTAATTTTTATTAAATTGCCCTTTTACAAGGGGGATAATTCATGGTCACTTCAATTTTCAAAGTAATTTAAATAGGGTTGTGATATATAAAATTGCTCCCAGAAGCTTTGCGAAACACTTTTACATATTTCTGAAGCAAAAAAAGGTCTCGCGTTTGCTTAAATTTGATTTATTTGCTCATTTTAAAGGGGCAAATTTCAAGGTCACTTCAATTTTCAAAGTAACTTTTTTAGGGTTGTGATACATAAAATTGTTCCCAGAAGCTTTGCGAAGTAGTTTTATATATTTCTGAAGCAAAAAAAGTCTTGCGTTGGCTTAATTTTTATTAAATTGCCCTTTTACAAGGGGGATAATTAATGGTCACTTCAATTTTCAAAGTAATTTAAATAGGGTTGTGATACATAAAATTGCTCCTAGAAGCTTTGCGAAACACTTTTACATATTTCTGAAGCAAAAAAAGGTCTCGCGTTTGCTTAAATTTGATTTATTTGCTCATTTTTAGGGGGCAAATTTCAAGGTCACTTCAATTTTCAAAGTAACTTTTTTAGGGTTGTGATACATAAAATTGTTCCCAGAAGCTTTGCGAAGTAGTTTTATATATTTCTGAAGCAAAAAAAAGTCTTGCGTTTGCTAAATTTTTATTAAATTGCCCTTTTACAAGGGGGATAATTCATGGTCACTTCAATTTTCAAAGTAATTTACATAGGCTTGTGATACATAAAATAGCTCCCAGAAGCTTTGCGAAACACTTTTATATATTTCTGAAGCAAGAAAATGTCTCGCGTTTGCTTAAATTTGATTTATTTTGCTCATTTTAAAGGGGCAAATTTCAAGGTCACTTCAATTTTCAAAGTAACTTTTTTAGGGTTGTGATACATAAAATTGTTCCCAGAAGCTTTGCGAAGTAGTTTTATATATTTCTGAAACAAAAAAAGTCTTGCGTTTCCTTAATTTTTATTAAATTGCCCTTTTACAAGGGGGATAATTCATGGTCACTTCAATTTTCAAAGTAATTTAAATAGGGTTGTGATACATAAAATAGCTCCCAGAAGCTTTGCGAAACACTTTTACATATTTCTGAAGCAAAAAAAGGTCTCGCGTTTGCTTAAATTTGATTTATTTGCTCATTTTAAGGGGGCAAATTTCAAGGTCACTTCAATTTTCAAAGTAACTTTTTTAGGGTTGTGATACATAAAATTGTTCCCACAAGCTTTGCGAAGTAGTTTTATGTATTTCTGAAGCCAAAAAAAGTCTTGCGTTTGCTTAATTTTTATTAAATTGCCCTTTTACAAGGGGGATAATTCATGGTCACTTCAATTTTCAAAGTAATTTAAATAGGGTTGTGATATATAAAATAGCTCCAAAAAGCTTTGCGAAACACTTTTATATATTTCTGAAGCAAAAAAAGGTCTCGTGTTTGCTTAAATTTGATTTATTTGCTCATTTTAAAGGGGCAAATTTCAAGGTCACTTCAATTTTCAAAGTAACTTTTTTAGGGTTGTGATACATAAAATTGTTCCCAGAAGCTTTGCGAAGTAGTTTTATATATTTCTGAAGCAAAAAAAGTCTTGCGTTTGCTTAATTTTTATTAAATTGCCCTTTTACAAGGGGGATAATTCATGGTCACTTCAATTTTCAAAGTAATTTAAATAGGGTTGTGATATATAAAATAGCTCCAAAAAGCTTTGCGAAACACTTTTATATATTTCTGAAGCAAAAAAAGGTCTCGTGTTTGCTTAAATTTGATTTATTTGCTCATTTTAAAGGGGCAAATTTCAAGGTCACTTCAATTTTCAAAGTAACTTTTTTAGGGTTGTGATACATAAAATTGTTCCCAGAAGCTTTGCGAAGTAGTTTTATATATTTCTGAAGCAAAAAAAATCTTGCGTTTGCTTAATTTTTATTAAATTGCCCTTTTACAAGGGGGATAATTAATGATCACTTCAATTTTCAAAGCAATTTAAATAGGGTTGTGATACATAAAATTGCTCCCAGAAGCTTTGCGAAACACTTTTACATATTTCTGAAGCAAAAAAAGGTCTCGCCTTTGCTTAAATTTGATTTATTTGCTCATTTTTAGGGGGCAAATTTCAAGGTCACTTCAATTTTCAAAGTAACTTTTTTAGGGTTGTGATACATAAAATTGTTCCCAGAAGCTTTGCGAAGTAGTTTTATATATTTCTGAAGCAAAAAAAAGTCTTGCGTTTGCTAAATTTTTATTAAATTCCCCTTTTACAAGGGGGATAATTCATGGTCACTTCAATTTTCAAAGTAATTTACATAGGCTTGTGATACATAAAATAGCTCCCAGAAGCTTTGCGAAACACTTTTATATATTTCTGAAGCAAAAAAATGTCTCGCGTTTGCTTAAATTTGATTTATTTTGCTCATTTTAAAGGGGCAAATTTCAAGGTCACTTCAATTTTCAAAGTAACTTTTTTAGGGTTGTGATACATAAAATTGTTCCCAGAAGCTTTGCGAAGTAGTTTTATATATTTCTGAAACAAAAAAAGTCTTGCGTTTGCTTAATTTTTATTAAATTGCCCTTTTACAAGGGGGATAATTCATGGTCACTTCAATTTTCAAAGTAATTTAAATAGGGTTGTGATACATAAAATAGCTCCCAGAAGCTTTGCGAAACACTTTTACATATTTCTGAAGCAAAAAAAGGTCTCGCCTTTGCTTAAATTTGATTTATTTGCTCATTTTAAGGGGGTAAATTTCAAGGTCACTTCAATTTTCAAAGTAATTTACATAGGCTTGTGATACATAAAATAGCTCCCAGAAGCTTTGCAAACACTTTTATATATTTCTGAAGCAAGAAAATGTCTCGCGTTTGCTTAAATTTGATTTATTTTGCTCATTTTAAAGGGGCAAATTTCAGGGTCACTTCAATTTTCAAAGTAACTTTTTTAGGGTTGTGATACATAAAATTGTTCCCAGAAGCTTTGCGAAGTAGTTTTATGTATTTCTGAAGCAAAAAAAAGTCTTGCGTTTCCTTAATTTTTATTAAATTGCCCTTTTACAAGGGGGATAATTCATGGTCACTTCAATTTTCAAAGTAACTTTTTTAGGGTTGTGATACATAAAATTGCTCCCAGAAGCTTTGCGAAACACTTTTATATATTTCTGAAGCAAAAAAAGGTCTCGCGTTTGCTTAAATTTGATTTATTTGCTCATTTTAAAGGGGTGAATTTCAAGGTCACTTCAATTTTCAAAGTAACTTTTTTAGGGTTGTGATACATAAAATTGTTCCAAGAAGCTTTGCGAAGTAGTTTTATATATTTCTGAAGCCAAAAAAAGTATTGCGTTTGCTTAATTTTTATTAAATTGCCCTTTTACAAGGGGGATAATTCATGGTCACTTCAATTTTCAAAGTAATTTAAATAGGGTTGTGATAAATAAAATTGCTCCCAGAAGCTTTGCGAAACACTTTTATATATTTCTGATGCCTAAAGAGGTCTCGCGTTTGCTTAAATTTGATTTATTTGTTCATTTTAAAGGGGAAAATTTCAAGGTCACTTCAATTTTCAAAGTACATTTTTTAGGGTTGTGATACATAAAATTGTTCCCAGAAGCTTTGCGAAGTAGTTTTATATATTTCTGAAACAAAAAAAGTCTTGCGTTTGCTTAATTTTTATTAAATTGCCCTTTTACAAGGGGGATAATTCATGGTCACTTCAATTTTCAAAGTAATTTAAATAGGGTTGTGATACATAAAATAGCTCCCAGAAGCTTTGCGAAACACTTTTACATATTTCTGAAGCAAAAAAAGGTCTCGCGTTTGCTTAAATTTGATTTATTTGCTCATTTTAAGGGGGCAAATTTCAAGGTCACTTCAATTTTCAAAGTAATTTACATAGGCTTGTGATACATAAAATAGCTCCCAGAAGCTTTGCAAAACACTTTTATATATTTCTGAAGCAAAACAAGGTCTCGCGTTTGCTTAAATTTGATTTATTTGCTCATTTTAAAGGGGTGAATTTCAAGGTCACTTCAATTTTCAAAGTAACTTTTTTAGGGTTGTGATACATAAAATTGTTCCCAGAAGCTTTGCAAAGTAGTTTTAAATATTTCTGAAGCAAAAAAAAATCTTGCGTTTGCTTAATTTTTATTAAACTGCACTTTTACAAGGGGGATAATTCATGGTCACTTCAATTTTCAAAGTAATTTAAATAGGGTTGTGATACATAAAATAGCTCCCAGAAGCTTTGCGAAACACTTTTATATATTTCTGAAGCAAAAAAAGGTCTCGGGTTTGCTTAAATTTGATTTATTTGCTCATTTTAAGGGGGCAAATTTCAAGGTCACTTCAATTTTCAAAGTAATTTACATAGGCTTGTGATACATAAAATAGCTCCCAGAAGCTTTGCAAAACACTTTTATATATTTCTGAAGCAAGAAAATGTCTCGCGTTTGCTTAAATTTGATTTATTTTGCTCATTTTAAAGGGGCAAATTTCAAGGTCACTTCAATTTTCAAAGTAACTTTTTTAGGGTTGTGATACATAAAATTGTTCCCAGAAGCTTTGCGAAGTAGTTTTATATATTTCTGAAACAAAAAAAGTCTTGCGTTTGCTTAATTTTTATTAAATTGCCCTTTTACAAGGGGGATAATTCATGGTCACTTCAATTTTCAAAGTAATTTACATAGGCTTGTGATACATAAAATAGCTCCCAGAAGCTTTGCGAAACACTTTTATATATTTCTGAAGCAAAAAAATGTCTCGCGTTTGCTTAAATTTGATTTATTTTGCTCATTTTAAAGGGGCAAATTTCAAGGTCACTTCAATTTTCAAAGTAACTTTTTTAGGGTTGTGATACATAAAATTGTTCCCAGAAGCTTTGCGAAGTAGTTTTATATATTTCTGAAACAAAAAAAGTCTTGCGTTTGCTTAATTTTTATTAAATTGCCCTTTTACAAGGGGGATAATTCATGGTCACTTCAATTTTCAAAGTAATTTAAATAGGGTTGTGATACATAAAATAGCTCCCAGAAGCTTTGCGAAACACTTTTACATATTTCTGAAGCAAAAAAAGGTCTCGCCTTTGCTTAAATTTGATTTATTTGCTCATTTTAAGGGGGCAAATTTCAAGGTCACTTCAATTTTCAAAGTAATTTACATAGGCTTGTGATACATAAAATAGCTCCCAGAAGCTTTGCAAACACTTTTATATATTTCTGAAGCAAGAAAATGTCTCGCGTTTGCTTAAATTTGATTTATTTTGCTCATTTTAAAGGGGCAAATTTCAGGGTCACTTCAATTTTCAAAGTAACTTTTTTAGGGTTGTGATACATAAAATTGTTCCCAGAAGCTTTGCGAAGTAGTTTTATGTATTTCTGAAGCAAAAAAAAGTCTTGCGTTTCCTTAATTTTTATTAAATTGCCCTTTTACAAGGGGGATAATTCATGGTCACTTCAATTTTCAAAGTAACTTTTTTAGGGTTGTGATACATAAAATTGCTCCCAGAAGCTTTGCGAAACACTTTTATATATTTCTGAAGCAAAAAAAGGTCTCGCGTTTGCTTAAATTTGATTTATTTGTTCATTTTAAAGGGGAAAATTTCAAGGTCACTTCAATTTTCAAAGTACATTTTTTAGGGTTGTGATACATAAAATTGTTCCCAGAAGCTTTGCGAAGTAGTTTTATATATTTCTGAAACAAAAAAAGTCTTGCGTTTGCTTAATTTTTATTAAATTGCCCTTTTACAAGGGGGATAATTCATGGTCACTTCAATTTTCAAAGTAATTTAAATAGGGTTGTGATACATAAAATAGCTCCCAGAAGCTTTGCGAAACACTTTTACATATTTCTGAAGCAAAAAAAGGTCTCGCGTTTGCTTAAATTTGATTTATTTGCTCATTTTAAGGGGGCAAATTTCAAGGTCACTTCAATTTTCAAAGTAATTTACATAGGCTTGTGATACATAAAATAGCTCCCAGAAGCTTTGCAAAACACTTTTATATATTTCTGAAGCAAAACAAGGTCTCGCGTTTGCTTAAATTTGATTTATTTGCTCATTTTAAAGGGGTGAATTTCAAGGTCACTTCAATTTTCAAAGTAACTTTTTTAGGGTTGTGATACATAAAATTGTTCCCAGAAGCTTTGCGAAGTAGTTTTATATATTTCTGAAACAAAAAAAGTCTTGCGTTTGCTTAATTTTTATTAAATTGCCCTTTTACAAGGGGGATAATTCATGGTCACTTCAATTTTCAAAGTAATTTAAATAGGGTTGTGATACATAAAATAGCTCCCAGAAGCTTTGCGAAACACTTTTACATATTTCTGAAGCAAAAAAAGGTCTCGCCTTTGCTTAAATTTGATTTATTTGCTCATTTTAAGGGGGCAAATTTCAAGGTCACTTCAATTTTCAAAGTAATTTACATAGGCTTGTGATACATAAAATAGCTCCCAGAAGCTTTGCAAACACTTTTATATATTTCTGAAGCAAGAAAATGTCTCGCGTTTGCTTAAATTTGATTTATTTTGCTCATTTTAAAGGGGCAAATTTCAGGGTCACTTCAATTTTCAAAGTAACTTTTTTAGGGTTGTGATACATAAAATTGTTCCCAGAAGCTTTGCGAAGTAGTTTTATGTATTTCTGAAGCAAAAAAAAGTCTTGCGTTTCCTTAATTTTTATTAAATTGCCCTTTTACAAGGGGGATAATTCATGGTCACTTCAATTTTCAAAGTAACTTTTTTAGGGTTGTGATACATAAAATTGTTCCCAGAAGCTTTGCGAAACACTTTTATATATTTCTGAAGCAAAAAAAGGTCTCGCGTTTGCTTAAATTTGATTTATTTGTTCATTTTAAAGGGGGAAAATTTCAAGGTCACTTCAATTTTCAAAGTACATTTTTTAGGGTTGTGATACATAAAATTGTTCCCAGAAGCTTTGCGAAGTAGTTTTATATATTTCTGAAACAAAAAAAGTCTTGCGTTTGCTTAATTTTTATTAAATTGCCCTTTTACAAGGGGGATAATTCATGGTCACTTCAATTTTCAAAGTAATTTAAATAGGGTTGTGATACATAAAATAGCTCCCAGAAGCTTTGCGAAACACTTTTACATATTTCTGAAGCAAAAAAAGGTCTCGCGTTTGCTTAAATTTGATTTATTTGCTCATTTTAAGGGGGCAAATTTCAAGGTCACTTCAATTTTCAAAGTAATTTACATAGGCTTGTGATACATAAAATAGCTCCCAGAAGCTTTGCAAAACACTTTTATATATTTCTGAAGCAAAACAAGGTCTCGCGTTTGCTTAAATTTGATTTATTTGCTCATTTTAAAGGGGTGAATTTCAAGGTCACTTCAATTTTCAAAGTAACTTTTTTAGGGTTGTGATACATAAAATTGTTCCCAGAAGCTTTGCGAAGTAGTTTTATATATTTCTGAAGCAAAAAAAGTCTTGCGTTTGCTTAATTTTTATTAAATTGCCCTTTTACAAGGGGGATAATTCATGGTCACTTCAATTTTCAAAGTAATTTAAATAGGGTTGTGATACATAAAATAGCTCCCAGAAGCTTTGCGAAACACTTTTACATATTTCTGAAGCAAAAAAAGGTCTCGCCTTTGCTTAAATTTGATTTATTTGCTCATTTTAAGGGGGCAAATTTCAAGGTCACTTCAATTTTCAAAGTAATTTACATAGGCTTGTGATACATAAAATAGCTCCCAGAAGCTTTGCAAACACTTTTATATATTTCTGAAGCAAGAAAATGTCTCGCGTTTGCTTAAATTTGATTTATTTTGCTCATTTTAAAGGGGCAAATTTCAGGGTCACTTCAATTTTCAAAGTAACTTTTTTAGGGTTGTGATACATAAAATTGTTCCCAGAAGCTTTGCGAAGTAGTTTTATGTATTTCTGAAGCAAAAAAAAGTCTTGCGTTTGCTTAATTTTTATTAAATTGCCCTTTTACAAGGGGGATAATTCATGGTCACTTCAATTTTCAAAGTAACTTTTTTAGGGTTGTGATACATAAAATTGCTCCCAGAAGCTTTGCGAAACACTTTTATATATTTCTGAAGCAAAAAAAAGGTCTCGCGTTTGCTTAAATTTGATTTATTTGCTCATTTTAAAGGGGCAAATTTCAAGGTCACTTCAATTTTCAAAGTACATTTTTTAGGGTTGTGATACATAAAATTGTTCCCAGAAGCTTTGCGAAGTAGTTTTATATATTTCTGAAACAAAAAAAGTCTTGCGTTTGCTTAATTTTTATTAAATTGCCCTTTTACAAGGGGGATAATTCATGGTCACTTCAATTTTCAAAGTAATTTAAATAGGGTTGTGATACATAAAATAGCTCCCAGAAGCTTTGCGAAACACTTTTACATATTTCTGAAGCAAAAAAAGGTCTCGCGTTTGCTTAAATTTGATTTATTTGCTCATTTTAAGGGGGCAAATTTCAAGGTCACTTCAATTTTCAAAGTAATTTACATAGGCTTGTGATACATAAAATAGCTCCCAGAAGCTTTGCAAAACACTTTTATATATTTCTGAAGCAAAACAAGGTCTCGCGTTTGCTTAAATTTGATTTATTTGCTCATTTTAAAGGGGTGAATTTCAAGGTCACTTCAATTTTCAAAGTAACTTTTTTAGGGTTGTGATACATAAAATTGTTCCCAGAAGCTTTGCGAAGTAGTTTTAAATATTTCTGAAGCAAAAAAAAGTCTTGCGTTTGCTTAATTTTTATTAAACTGCACTTTTACAAGGGGGATAATTCATGGTCACTTCAATTTTCAAAGTAATTTAAATAGGGTTGTGATACATAAAATAGCTCCCAGAAGCTTTGCGAAACACTTTTATATATTTCTGAAGCAAAAAAAGGTCTCGGGTTTGCTTAAATTTGATTTATTTGCTCATTTTAAGGGGGCAAATTTCAAGGTCACTTCAATTTTCAAAGTAATTTACATAGGCTTGTGATACATAAAATAGCTCCCAGAAGCTTTGCAAAACACTTTTATATATTTCTGAAGCAAGAAAATGTCTCGCGTTTGCTTAAATTTGATTTATTTTGCTCATTTTAAAGGGGCAAATTTCAAGGTCACTTCAATTTTCAAAGTAACTTTTTTAGGGTTGTGATACATAAAATTGTTCCCAGAAGCTTTGCGAAGTAGTTTTATATATTTCTGAAACAAAAAAAGTCTTGCGTTTCCTTAATTTTTATTAAATTGCCCTTTTACAAGGGGGATAATTCATGGTCACTTCAATTTTCAAAGTAATTTAAATAGGGTTGTGATACATAAAATAGCTCCCAGAAGCTTTGCGAAACACTTTTACATATTTCTGAAGCTAAAAAAGGTCTCGCGTTTGCTTAAATTTGATTTATTTGCTCATTTTAAGGGGGCAAATTTCAAGGTCACTTCAATTTTCAAAGTAACTTTTTTAGGGTTGTGATACATAAAATTGTTCCCACAAGCTTTGCGAAGTAGTTTTATGTATTTCTGAAGCCAAAAAAAGTCTTGCGTTTGCTTAATTTTTATTAAATTGCCCTTTTACAAGGGGGATAATTCATGGTCACTTCAATTTTCAAAGTAATTTAAATAGGGTTGTGATATATAAAATAGCTCCAAAAAGCTTTGCGAAACACTTTTATATATATTTCTGAAGCAAAAAAAGGTCTCGTGTTTGCTTAAATTTGATTTATTTGCTCATTTTAAAGGGGCAAATTTCAAGGTCACTTCAATTTTCAAAGTAACTTTTTTAGGGTTGTGATACATAAAATTGTTCCCAGAAGCTTTGCGAAGTAGTTTTATATATTTCTGAAGCAAAAAAAAATCTTGCGTTTGCTTAATTTTTATTAAATTGCCCTTTTACAAGGGGGATAATTAATGGTCACTTCAATTTTCAAAGTAATTTAAATAGGGTTGTGATACATAAAATTGCTCCCAGAAGCTTTGCGAAACACTTTTACATATTTCTGAATCAAAAAAAGGTCTCGCCTTTGCTTAAATTTGATTTATTTGTTCATTTTTAGGGGGCAAATTTCAAGGTCACTTCAATTTTCAAAGTAACTTTTTTAGGGTTGTGATACATAAAATTGTTCCCAGAAGCTTTGCGAAGTAGTTTTATATATTTCTGAAGCAAAAAAAAGTCTTGCGTTTGCTAAATTTTTATTAAATTCCCCTTTTACAAGGGGGATAATTCATGGTCACTTCAATTTTCAAAGTAATTTACATAGGCTTGTGATACATAAAATAGCTCCCAGAAGCTTTGCGAAACACTTTTATATATTTCTGAAGCAAAAAAATGTCTCGCGTTTGCTTAAATTTGATTTATTTTGCTCATTTTAAAGGGGGCAAATTTCAAGGTCACTTCAATTTTCAAAGTAACTTTTTTAGGGTTGTGATACATAAAATTGTTCCCAGAAGCTTTGCGAAGTAGTTTTATATATTTCTGAAACAAAAAAAGTCTTGCGTTTGCTTAATTTTTATTAAATTGCCCTTTTACAAGGGGGATAATTCATGGTCACTTCAATTTTCAAAGTAATTTAAATAGGGTTGTGATACATAAAATAGCTCCCAGAAGCTTTGCGAAACACTTTTACATATTTCTGAAGCAAAAAAAGGTCTCGCCTTTGCTTAAATTTGATTTATTTGCTCATTTTAAGGGGGCAAATTTCAAGGTCACTTCAATTTTCAAAGTAATTTACATAGGCTTGTGATACATAAAATAGCTCCCAGAAGCTTTGCAAACACTTTTATATATTTCTGAAGCAAAAAAATGTCTCGCGTTTGCTTAAATTTGATTTATTTTGCTCATTTTAAAGGGGCAAATTTCAGGGTCACTTCAATTTTCAAAGTAACTTTTTTAGGGTGGTGATACATAAAATGGTTCCCAGAAGCTTTGCGAAGTAGTTTTATATATTTCTGAAGCAAAAAAAAGTCTCGCGTTTGCTTAATTTTTATTAAATTGCCTTTTTACAAGGGGGATAATTCATGGTCACTTCAATTTTCAAATAATTTAAATTGGGTTGTGATACATAAAATTGCTCCCAGAAGCTTTGCGAAACACTTTTATATATTTCTGAAGCAAAAAAAGGTCTCGTGTTTGCTTAAATTTGATTTATTTGCTCATTTTAAAGGGGCAAATTTCAAGATCACTTCAATTTTCAAAGTAACTTTTTTAGGGTTGTCATACATAAAATTGTTCCCAGAAGCTTTGCGAAGTAGTTTTATATATTTCTGAAGCAAAAAAAAGTCTCGCGTTTGCTTAATTTCTGTTAAATTGCCCTTTAACAAGGGGGATAATTCATGGTCACTTCAATTTTCAAAGTAATTTAAATTGGGTTGTGATACATAAAATTGGTCCCAGAAGCTTTGCCAAACACTTTTATATATTTCTGAAGCAAAAAAAGGTCTCGTGTTTGCTTAAATTTGATTTATTTGCTCATTTTAAAGGGGCAAATTTCAAGGTCACTTCAATTTTCAAAGTAACTTTTTTAGGGTTGTGATACATAAAATTGCTCCCAGAAGCTTTGCGAAACACTTTTACATATTTCTGAATCAAAAAAAGGTCTCGCCTTTGCTTAAATTTGATTTATTTGTTCATTTTTAGGGGGCAAATTTCAAGGTCACTTCAATTTTCAAAGTAACTTTTTTAGGGTTGTGATACATAAAATTGTTCCCAGAAGCTTTGCGAAGTAGTTTTATATATTTCTGAAGCAAAAAAAAGTCTTGCGTTTGCTAAATTTTTATTAAATTCCCCTTTTACAAGGGGGATAATTCATGGTCACTTCAATTTTCAAAGTAATTTACATAGGCTTGTGATACATAAAATAGCTCCCAGAAGCTTTGCGAAACACTTTTATATATTTTCTGAAGCAAAAAAATGTCTCGCGTTTGCTTAAATTTGATTTATTTTGCTCATTTTAAAGGGGCAAATTTCAAGGTCACTTCAATTTTCAAAGTAACTTTTTTAGGGTTGTGATACATAAAATTGTTCCCAGAAGCTTTGCGAAGTAGTTTTATATATTTCTGAAACAAAAAAAGTCTTGCGTTTGCTTAATTTTTATTAAATTGCCCTTTTACAAGGGGGATAATTCATGGTCACTTCAATTTTCAAAGTAATTTAAATAGGGTTGTGATACATAAAATAGCTCCCAGAAGCTTTGCGAAACACTTTTACATATTTCTGAAGCAAAAAAAGGTCTCGCGTTTGCTTAAATTTGATTTATTTGCTCATTTTAAGGGGGCAAATTTCAAGGTCACTTCAATTTTCAAAGTAATTTACATAGGCTTGTGATACATAAAATAGCTCCCAGAAGCTTTGCAAACACTTTTATATATTTCTGAAGCAAAAAAATGTCTCGCGTTTGCTTAAATTTGATTTATTTTGCTCATTTTAAAGGGGCAAATTTCAGGGTCACTTCAATTTTCAAAGTAACTTTTTTAGGGTTGTGATACATAAAATTGTTCCCAGAAGCTTTGCGAAGTAGTTTTATGTATTTCTGAAGCAAAAAAAAGTCTTGCGTTTGCTTAATTTTTATTAAATTGCCCTTTTACAAGGGGGATAATTCATGGTCACTTCAATTTTCAAAGTAACTTTTTAAGGGTTGTGATACATAAAATTGCTCCCAGAAGCTTTGCGAAACACTTTTATATATTTCTGAAGCAAAAAAAGGTCTCGCGTTTGCTTAAATTTGATTTATTTGCTCATTTTAAAGGGGTGAATTTCAAGGTCACTTCAATTTTCAAAGTAACTTTTTTAGGGTTGTGATACATAAAATTGTTCCAAGAAGCTTTGCGAAGTAGTTTTATATATTTCTGAAGCCAAAAAAAGTATTGCGTTTGCTTAATTTTTATTAAATTGCCCTTTTACAAGGGGGATAATTCATGGTCACTTCAATTTTCAAAGTAATTTAAATAGGGTTGTGATAAACAAAATTGCTCCCAGAAGCTTTGCGAAACACTTTTATATATTTCTGATGCCTAAAGAGGTCTCGCGTTTGCTTAAATTTGATTTATTTGTTCATTTTAAATTGGCAAATTTCAAGGTCACTTCAATTTTCAAAGTACATTTTTTAGGGTTGTGATACATAAAATTGTTCCCAGAAGCTTTGCGAAGTAGTTTTATATATTTCTGAAACAAAATAAGTCTTGCGTTTGCTTAATTTTTATTAAATTGCCCTTTTACAAGGGGGATAATTCATGGTCACTTCAATTTTCAAAGTAATTTAAATAGGGTTGTGATACATAAAATAGCTACCAGAAGCTTTGCGAAACACTTTTACATATTTCTGAAGCAAAAAAAGGTCTCGCGTTTGCTTAAATTTGATTTATTTGCTCATTTTAAGGGGGCAAATTTCAAGGTCACTTCAATTTTCAAAGTAATTTACATAGGCTTGTGATACATAAAATAGCTCCCAGAAGCTTTGCAAAACACTTTTATATATTTCTGAAGCAAAACAAGGTCTCGCGTTTGCTTAAATTTGATTTATTTGCTCATTTTAAAGGGGTGAATTTCAAGGTCACTTCAATTTTCAAAGTAACTTTTTTAGGGTTGTGATACATAAAATTGTTCCCAGAAGCTTTGCGAAGTAGTTTTAAATATTTCTGAAGCAAAAAAAAGTCTTGCGTTTGCTTAATTTTTATTAAACTGCACTTTTACAAGGGGGATAATTCATGGTCACTTCAATTTTCAAAGTAATTTAAATAGGGTTGTGATACATAAAATAGCTCCCAGAAGCTTTGCGAAACACTTTTATATATTTCTGAAGCAAAAAAAGGTCTCGGGTTTGCTTAAATTTGATTTATTTGCTCATTTTAAGGGGGCAAATTTCAAGGTCACTTCAATTTTCAAAGTAATTTACATAGGCTTGTGATACATAAAATAGCTCCCAGAAGCTTTGCAAAACACTTTTATATATTTCTAAAGCAAAACAAGGTCTCGCGTTTGCTTAAATTTGATTTATTTGCTCATTTTAAAGGGGTGAATTTCAAGGTCACTTCAATTTTCAAAGTAACTTTTTTAGGGTTGTGATACATAAAATTGTTCCCAGAAGCTTTGCAAAGTAGTTTTAAATATTTCTGAAGCAAAAAAAAATCTTGCGTTTGCTTAATTTTTATTAAACTGCACTTTTA